>JAFFSR010000395.1:1270000-1870000 GCA_017163975.1 Anastatus disparis | reverse complement strand
AGTCCTATTTGTAGACTGATTGGACTGACCAGGTTTGTTGAACTCTTTTGCACTCATGGGTGAGTCTCTTACCGCTTGCGTCGTGATTAGTACTTGAATACGATCCTCGATAAATTTGCGAAGGTCATTGAACTTTAGAAAGTCGTTCTGATGCTCTTTGCTTACCAACTTCGCCCAACTTTGCCTAAGAGACTTTGGTAATTTACTGGAAACAAAATACACCAGAATATCGTCCCAATGATCCTTCGGTCTTCCTAGTGCAAAGAAGACATTCAGACTTTCATCGACGCTTGAAAGTAGTGTGTTTAAATGACTAATAGATTCAGTAGATGAAGATGGCAAGTTTGTCAAGACATCCATTTGACAAGAGAACCTGAGGTGGCGATTATCAAACTGGCGTGAGAGCGTTTTCCAAGCAGTTTCAAAATTATCTGTAGTCAACTTAATACCCGTTATCAGTTGAGCAGCTTCTCCCTGTAAACAATTAATTGAACGCTGAAACTCAATGATTGGCGCCATGTTTGGGTCATCAATCACTAACGAAGAAAATTTGTCTTTGAAAGACTCCCAGTCACGTTGAGATCCCGTAAAAGTGGGAAGTTTAAGCTTCTCCAAGGAGGCTTGGTTTGAGATCAGAGGTAGACGCTCAGTACCTGCAGTTGATTCGAGTGGGACAGGAATGACACTCTGACATGATTTCAGCTGTTTTCTGAACCACGCCTTGGCCGAAAAATACAACTCCACGGTGTTACCATAGACCTTGTTTTTGAAATACGTACGTTCTTTCAACTGATCACTGAAGCGTGAAATAAACAGATCACGGTTACGAAATTCCTCCCAGTAAGTCTCTAAGTCCAGCCTGAGTGCTAGATGTTCTTCAGTAAAATGTCCTTCCGCTGTGACTGTGGTGATATCAGCTATATCTTTTATGAGGCCTGAGGTACGTCGCTGATCACGCAACACGTCTTCCACGTCGGCATCTAGTTTATCTGGTGCCATGTTTTATCGTTCAAGATTCAGGTGTTTTAAGCAGGGGTAGAAAAACTGAATTTCTTGATTTTTATTGGTACAGCTTTACCAATTTTTATTAGCATTAATTTTGACAGTAGATCTGCGTAAGTGAGTCTACAACATTAAAATGAACTCTAATATGACATACAATGGAGGCTAGATTGTATTCGAGTAACCTTGAACAAATGTACGAGAATGAGTAATGCAATGCTTAAGTATAATTTGCACAGTAAGTGAAGTTCAGAATTTACGTTGAGAAATCGAGTAAAATGAATTTAAAACGTGTACTTTACGAATAAGAGTCTGTTACTTAAGCAAGTGAGATCTGCGTAATAACCACGGACTTTATCGTAAAAATGCGAGAATCCAATATGGCGGTTTTTATCATCGCATCATGATGGCGTTGACACTCGTCAGAAGTGACGTCGTGATAACATTCCTTTGTGACCGCTACGCACGTGTTGCGGGATAGAATGAATTTTTAATTTTAGCGAGAAAGAATGCGCAGTATATTGCCTTTCTTTTCTTTTTTCTTTTCAAACACCGACACAGCACTTGTAAATCTAATGAAAGTTTCCTTGTACTTTATTTTTTGTCACATGAGTCACTGTGCACTTGATGAAACACTATGGAACTGAGACACCTTTTACGTAGAAATTTTTGAAATTTATGTAACTGTTTTTTGTCTGAATTAGAATCACTTGTGTTTGCACAGCACTTAAGATGAAAGGGTTTCATGATTTTTTAGCGAGCACGTGTTGAAGTTATTTTTATCATTCACTTTAGCAAAACTCATAAGCTTAGCAGCACTTCGTAATATCCGTTAGTCTATTAACTCTTATGTAGCGTCCGAATCAATCGTATCGTAACTCGCAGCATCCGGCTCGAAGGACCAAAAATTATGGTGATGCTTTTAAGAAATATTCTAATTTTATTATGAACTTAAATCCATAGGCGAATTGTGCCATATAAATATGTAAATTATCTTAATTTACCAAAAGCATACCAAACAGAAAAATGGACACGTGGCGAGGATACAATAAATAACTTCAACTCACTAAATTTCACTTAACATTTAATTTATTAACAAAAATATTACTATATAATTTACAAGCTGTGTTAAAATAAGTCAATTAAGCAGTTCGATGTATTAAATTCACTAAATTCAAGTCGATGCACGTGGATTAAGAAAAAACATGTCAAACGCGTCTATAACGTGTGCTAGCAGTACTGTGGCTTAGCTCTATCTCCTTAAACGTCGGAGCTTCTCTCTACAAGAGCGACACGCGCGCCTCACTTCTAGCATCGCGAGGCTAGAGGGCCAAGGGGTACTCACTGCGTGAGTCAACTAAACGTCACGTTGTGACTTGCTCAGGCAACGGCCTGACCACTTAAGATCCGGTAACAGATGAAAATGATTTAAAACATTCCCTCCAAATATAGGATAAGGGACATTCGCAATGATAAAAAGCCATAGCAGCTTCTGAGCGAACCCAAAATCAAGTTTTTTGTGTAATGTGCCATATGTGTTAATTTTCGTATCGTTAGCTGCGTATAGATTTAAATTTATCTTTTTTCCGAAAAAATTTTTTGGTCTAGGGATTACGGAAATTTCCGCGCCTGAGTCAGGTAAAAACACCTCGCTGGTAGTCCTATCTTTAACGTGAAGACGTACTGATTTCATCCCAGCTACGCTGGCCTTCATGACGCGCCAAGTTTCTATTTTAACGACTATTTAGCGTTTTCTTTATTACCATCCGAGTTTGTTTTACCTTCATTTCTCGCGTTTTGTTGATTCGGCTTCATAGAGTTATCCACCCAGTCGCACGGATCAATGCATTTATACGCGTTTTTACCATATTTACTATGATGGTAACAATAATGTTTTTGGTCTCTACTTTTGCAACGTCCGCGCCCTCTTAATGTGTTACCTTCCTGCCAAGTTTTATCCCGTGAGCATTTATTATCCACGTTTCGTTGGATAACCAGCGCATCGACTTTAATCATCATTTCATTTAAAATGTGAGTTTCATTTTGCTTGATTTTGCGAATTGCGTTATGACTTTCATAAAGATCAGCATGTATTTGATCGGCGAGGTCGACCGACGTTACTTTATTTGGCGGTGTTACGTCTTCTCTTACAGACGGTCGAATGTCAGATGGCAAATTTGCTCTCCATGCTTTTAGAATCAACGTGCATGGTATTCGTTCTTCTGCTAGATTAATGAGCTCATATAAATATTCCAGTGGCTTTCTCGTTCACATTTGACAACCGCGAAATAATGTTTGTAATTTGAAATCTTGCGATTGTGTGTATTTCTTTATTAAAATATCTTTTATTCCGGTATAACTGTGATTAAGCCTTAATAATTTAATACTGTTAGATATTTCGTCGACAATATTGTTACCAAGATTAGGCATGATGTTTACAAATCCAATATTATCATCCGTTATATTTTTTATTATCAGTTGATACTCGAACATTTCCATCCATGTTGCCAGATCGTGTTGCCAGATGGGCATTTTTATTGCTTTGAATTTTATGTTAGCTGCGCCCGATGGTTAAGTGTCATGATTAGGTGTGTTCATGTTGGGCGTGTTTGTTGTGTATTCAAGAGAGGTCGAGGATTAGTAAGAATTCGGGAAAGTTCGGTGGTTCGTTATTGTAGGACGTGTTTATTGAGTAGTTTGAATGTTTGATGTTAAATTGAAGGTTGAGCTTTGTTCTGTAGAAAAAAGTGTGATGTTTGTTTATGTGTTGCTGTAGAGGCCGATGGAAGGTTATAATGACTTTGAGTATTTATTGTATTTTCGAAAAATCTAGAATTTGAATTTTGCTGAGTATCTCGGATTTTCATTTCTCGTATAATTTAATGCAAGTGCTTTTAACGACTCTGTTTGCTCTGTTAAATTATAAATTGGTTCGCTACGCGAATTTTGCATTAGCTTGATTCTATTACTCTAAGTTTTTACCATCCTTTTATAAGCTTTTTGTGGAACTGTTTTTTTCGTTTGATGTATTATGAGAAGGTGGTCTAATGGATAAAAGCCTATTTTGATCAAAACTATGCGCGGTTTTTCGTCTGCACATTAATAAAGGTTTCACAAACGCTTTCTGATTTTTATTTATATTTGAATTTGTTAAATTTAAATGGAACCCAATCGGTGAACTGTTAGAAACGATTGGTCTTATAGCATTGTCTAGAGTTCCGAGGACGTCCCCATCACCCGGGTACGTGTTCTCTGAAGGAGAGCAGTTCTGTTGCGCGCGTAACGCGTTTTCCGTATTTTGTGTATTGCCGAGCTCGATGTTCTTAGGAGGTGTATGAATTTCTTCGCAAGATATTTTTGTAGGCGAGCAGTCGCAAAAGAGGGAATAACGCTTTTCCTAATTTATATATAGGGAGCAGTCCGACAAAATTTCTCTTTAATTTTATAAAAGATATAAATTTATACTTAAAGAAAAAAAAGGCGTCTTGTGTAATCGGATCGATCTCCACGTGCTCAGCGTAAGAGACCTCTTGCAATCGACGATTCATGCACACAATAGCTCTCCGGTGCACAAGCGCAAATAATTAACGATACACGCACTCGACGTTATCGAGTCAACGACTTCCCTGCGTCAGCGTAAGAGACCACATATAATTGACGATCAAGCACCGAAAAATTTTCTATCCACGTACGAGTAAGAAAAAAAATGTAGAGAGAGTTTCTCACGCGACCAACTGCCTGACAAAAGCAATTGCGAGCTACTTGTTTCGACTTTCTCACAATGATACAAAAAAAATATATGTATAATATACTAAAATGCTTTAAAAATTTCAAAACGAGAAGTCCCCAATTGTATACAATTAAAATTCATATATGTATGTAGATTAAAAAATATATGTATAAAAAATAACAATATATATGTATAATGATAAAAATACAAACAAAATAGCTATATATAATAAAATAAATAATAAATTAGATCTGACACAAACACATACGACTAGTTTTATAGTGCACTATAATGTTATAAGAATACTAAAAAATTTCGTAGAATTTGAAAAAAAATTTTACACCAACTTAACGTATGCTAATTTTTTCAGAATCGATTTTTTCGTTGTTTATAAAATTATGTAATCAAAAATTTGATACACAAATATAAAATCAATGCTCGTTAGTCTAGAACGAAAAACCGACTCCTCGCACTCCGCACTCGCTTGAAATTAAAATGATGTTCTCCGTTGACCTTGAGGTAGTTAATTTGATTGTAAATTTCGATCGTATAACTTATTAAAAGCACGCGTTAATTAGACTTAAAACTAGCTGTTTCTTTATCTTTTAGGGTCATCTTGCGTAGCTACCGGTCGAAAAAAATTTATATGCAAGACAAAATGCGCACATAACCTATGACGCGTGTCTTAGGGCATACAATTTTTCTTAAAAAGGAATGATTTTTTATATTGTAGCACAAAAGATTTGAAACATTAAAATTAATTGAAATTAATTTTGATGCTTTGTTTTCAAGAAAAGTTTGACATACTTAACAAATCATGAGTCAGGCTAGAGAATATGATGTTTAAGTTTGTCAAACTTTTCTTAAAAACAAAGCATCGAAATTGATTTATCCTCATCAGGAAAAATATTGTTTTTTACCGTAAATTGCGGAAGACTCTTGATTTCTATCAATAATTACTAGTTTTTCCAAAAATCTACATTTTTCGATTGGAAAAGGATAGAGGGATCCGAAGTGCTCTTAAGAGGATATCGTAGTTCTGCTCCTCCTAATAATATTTTTATTCAAAGTTCATGAGTAAACAGTGCGTCAAATCAAATTCTTTCACTTCTGTAAGAAAATTCGTAAGATTAATCTTTAGCGCGGACAAGTCAAGAAATTCATCAAAATAATATACATAAAAAGTTATAAACAAACTTTCGATATATACTATTTTGAGGTTAGGTTCATCGAGCTTGATATCTAATTTTCATTCAAAGTTCATAAAAAAATATGAAGCTAAATTGAATTTTTAATTTAACAAAAATTATTGTATTAATATAGTTTTAGCGCGGACAAGTCATTATATTTGTCCAAATAGTGAATTTAAAAAGATATCAGTAAGATAAAAAAAGCAAAACTCGATTCCAACAACTACGACATCCCGTCAAAGAAGAGTCTGCGTTACTCTGGACGAAGACGCTGAGGCAAAAGCCGCAAAAGAAAGCGTCTCCTACTGTTCGTGCAGTGATGCGGACACAATACTCCGCTTTTCCAGTCCCAGAAAACTCCCGGTGCGTGTAACAGCGACAAGAACGGCAGCAAAGTCAGTGCTTGGTCAGCACAGACGAGAACACAAGATGGCGGATTTTCGAGGCGTCCCCCTAGGTCTGTGACTTACTAGGAGAGAGTTACACCTCCGGATCACGGATTTTGCTCAAACTTCGGGATAAGTTTTCAAATGATAAAATATGAAAAAAGCTAAAGTTATAGTCATAAATACTCAATATTTCCCTAGTTACAGGCAATTAAAGAAAATCACTAAAAAAGTTACTTGATTTTTAAACGCATATAGTTCTTTAGCGACGATAGCTACAAGCTTAAAACTTTATTTAAATTAAAGCTGAGCTCAAATCCTTTCGAATTAGTAGCTATAGCATGTAAAAATATTATTTTTTCTCAAAGTTAGAGCGTGATAAACATTGGACCTGATTTTTCTTTTAAAAACATTAATTAATAATAAAAGCTGAAATCAGGTCCAATCCTTATTACGCTCTAACTTTGGGAAAAAATAATATTTTTACATGCTATAACTACTAATTCGAAAGGATTTGAGCTCAGCTTTAATTTAAAAAAAGTTTCAAGCTTGTAGCTATCAATGCTAAAGAACTATATGCGTTTAAAAATCTAGTAACTTTTTTAGTGATTTTCTTCAATTGCCTGTAACTAGAGAAATATTGAGTATTTATGACTATAACTTTAGCTTTTTCCATATTTTATCATCTGAAAACTCATTCCGAAGTTTGAGCAAAATCCGTGATCCGGAGGTGTGACACTCTCCTAGTTAGTTGTAACAAAATTGCTGCTTGGTCGCTGTAGAATTCTTTTGTCGGGGTCACCAGTTGTAGCGCCTTAGTAGTGATATAAGATGTAGTAAACAGGGGGAGGATGGGATCTGCAAAGTAAACCAAACTATATAAGTTGAGATTTTACTTTATTGAAGAGCCAATAAGACTAAGCGTAGTGGCTGGCGGAGTAAGGCTGAAGTACAAGAAAGCCGCTTGAGTGCTGTTTCTTCCTCGTTTGATTATGGGCCTGCGCAGAGGCGTTCACAAGTATACGCTGACATGTGTAATGGTTAGACACCCTCTAGAAAGGGACTGGAAATCTCGGTCTACATTTTCTTTTGACTGTTACAAACAAAAGATCTCAACCGGAAACTACGTAAGAAAGTAATATGTTAGAAAGAGACAGTAAATATTCTCCACGAAGACGACCCGTGATGTTTTCTATAAGCACTTTATCCGTTTGTTTCCGGTTCAGATAAGTATTGCAGCAACATTTTTTTGTCCCTTCCTAGAGGGTTCCTAGTATAGGTACGCTTACAGCGCCGTACGCATATATAGTAAGACTGGCTGGAACCCAAACATAGGAGCCCGCCTCTCACTTACCTCTAGTTCCCGCTTTGCGACTATATAATGTGCTAGTAGTTCCATGCACAAAACTTCGACTTTATATGACATTTAATTTTATTTACAATATTCTTATTAAAATGTAATTAAAAGATTCATATTTAATTAATTTAAAAAAATATCAGTTTCTATTTAACATCTCAAAAACAGGAAGAATTATAAATAAAAAATAAATGGTAAATCATTTCTTCATTTTTCTATTTAACAAAGAGGTACTAAATGATTAAAAAATTTTCTTTATCGAAGTGACTTTTTATCTCTTATTTATATCTTAATCATCATAAGAAAAAACGCTTATACCATTTTTAGTTATTTATATATTTTTGAATATCCCTCTCTAGTTATACCACTCCGGCCATCATAACAAAGTCGCTGTGCTGTGCTTGGAACTACTAGCTACTAGTACATTAAATAGTCGAGAAGGGGAGGCTAAAAAAAAGTAAGAGATGAGCAGTCTTTCTCTCTCTCACTAACTAAATTATTATGAGTCAATCATTTTCTATGATTAGTTTCCAGCCAGTCTTACTGTATAGACATGCGTGTGTCCCCACAAAGCCATGTTTCATAGTTGGAATCGATGCTAATGTATAGTTTCCCTGTCAAAAAAAAAACTTCGCGGGGTCCCACGTGGGTCTCCACGTTAGTACCCACGTTAGAAATAATTGAAATACATTTTCCAAAACCTATCCCCATAATAAATTCATAACTTTCTAGCGGCATTAATACAATATCGTTGTTACAACAGCTATGCCATGGCTTTTGAAAGTTTTTGAAACACATTGTTACTAAATGAAAATTACCAGTTGGAAATTATTCATATAAAAAAAATGAATAGCTATATAACACATGGTAATTTATATAATATAATAACAGGATAAATATATATATATATGTTTCTTAAATCAAGCAGGAGAGAAGAACTTTTCCTCCGCAAATTAATTTTCTCTTAAACTACACGGGAGAAAAGTAATTTTCTTCCGCCAATTCAGAGGGCGAAAAATTCTTTGCTCCTGCCAAATTTAATTTCTCTTTATGAGTGGGCATCAAGTACTTTCCTCTCGCAAATTCAGAGGGTGAAAAGTTCTTCACTCTCGCCACATTTAATTTCTCTAATGAGCGGGCGAAATATACTTTTCTCTCGCAAATTCAGAGAGCGAAAAATTCTTTACTCCCACCCAATTTAATTTATCTCAAAATAAGCGTGAATAAATTACTTTCCTCTCGCAAATTCAGAAGGCGAAAAGTTCTTTACACCTCCCCCCCCCACATTTAATTATAAAAAAAGCAAGCGAAAAGTACTTATCTCGCGCAAATTCAGAGGGCGAAAACTTTTTTACTTCCACCACATTTTTTTTTCTAAAAATAAGTGGGCAAAAAGAACTTTTCTTCCGCTTCTTAAATTTCTCTCAAATGAAGCGAGAGAAGAGTACTTTTTTCTCGCAAATTCAGAGAATGAAAAGTTCTTTACTCCCGCTAACTTCAATTTCTCTAAAAATAAGCAAGCAGAGAGTATTTTTTTCCCACAAATTGAATTTCTCTTAAATTAAGGGTAGGAAAAGTACTTTTTTCTCGCATATTCAGAGAGTAAAAAGTTTTCTACTCCCGCCACATTCCTTTTTTCTAAAAATAAGCGGACGAAAAATACCTATCTCCTGCAAATTTTCTCCTTAATTGAGCGGGAGAAAAGTACCTATCCCTTGCAAATTCTGAGGGCAAAAAATCTTTTACTTCTGCTACATTTCATTTCCCTAAAAATAAGCGGGCAAAAATTACTTATCTTCAGCAAATTAAATTTCTCCTTAATCAAGTGGGAGAAAAGTACTTTTTCTTCATACCCTGCCAGAAACTACGACTTTCGTCCCAGCGCCGAAAAACAAAAGTCATAGTTTCGGCCCAGGTATAGCTGAAAATTGTATACACTCCACGGGAGGTGAAATGACTCCATAGCACATATTCACGAGAGAATAGTATAATACACACTAAGGGAAGTAAAGTATTAGCAAGTTCATAGCACATATAATTGCCACCTTGAGCCAAAGGCGAGGGTGGTTAATATGTGCTATGGACTTGCCAATACTTTACCTATCTTAGTGTGTAATATACTATTCTCTCGCATATTCAGAGGGCAAAAAGTTCTTTACACCCGTCACATTTATTTTTAGAGAAATGAAATGTGGCGGGAGTGAAGAACTTTTTGCCCTCTGAATTTGTAAAAGAAATATACTTTCCTCATGCTTTATTTAGGAGAAATTTCATTTACAGGAAAAAGTACTTTTCACCCGCTTATTTTTAGAGAAATTGTTTGGCGGCAGTAAAGAACTTTTCTCCCGCTTCATTACTCGAATAGAATTCTTATCCTAATTTATTATTATTCTCATTACATACAATCAAAAAATTTTATAATTTAAGCATTCTGTTGAAAGAAGACCATGTAGTCATAAATGACCACATAGTTAAACCATGTGATTTTTTTTAACAGGGAATATTGCAACGGTATTCTACTATGTTTGAATTTTGCGCGCTTAGGTATTAAAATAGGATAGACGCTCAGTCATATATCTTGTCTAAGACGAGCGAAGAATTGCGTATCTTGACGACCGGCACGCGAGAGAGAAGCTCGCTGGCCGCGAGGCGCTTCAGAGAGTTTCTGGCAACCGTTGCGTTAACACGAAACCTAAACCACGCTATGCTTATTAGAGGATTTCACCACGTGGTCTTGTAATACGTTAGACTAAGTTCGCAATTGATGGCGCGTAACATTGTCTTAAATAAAAGTCGTTAATTTGTATCGACTAGTGTATTATATTTTATGTCGTCGTACCAGGTATTCGGCGTTGTATGTGCAAAGCTAGTTAAATGGGTATTGAGGTTATATACATTTTAAATTTTTAAAAATTAAAAAAGTATGCCAAGGAAAAAGGCTTTAAATTTGTTTGGCATAGACGTGGCAAATTTCTGGTGAGGAGGGAGAGAGGGGAGAGGGCACACAGTTTTAGCAACGAAAATAACTTAGATAAATTGATTAATAATAAAGAATTTAATGATGTCAATTTAAATGTAAATGAGAAAAACTCAGAAACTCCATCGATTAACATATGTAGCAAAGTTTTCGAGCAACAAAATGTAGAGAGAAACCTAGTTTTAGTTAAAGACGGAATAACATCGAATGTGGCCTCTCCCCAATGACTGTGCTGGGCCTCCCTTGAGGGTCGTACAGGGAGGAGGGGTGAGCTGCAAGCATGCTTTCTAAATGTGACTTCGTTAAGAGCTCACATTGGACAGGTGCGTGAGTTCTTAAGTGGTAGTCCTTCTTACGACATATTTGGGATTGCTGAGACCTGGCTGGGTCCGTCTGTTTCAGATGACGTAATTCGGGTCAAGGGGTATGAAGTATTCAGACAGGACAGAAACCTGTGCGGTGGAGGAGTAGCCTTGTATATTAAAAACAACTTAAAATGCACTATTTTGGCTACTTCAGATACTCAAACTATTCATAGTGAGGGTAAACAGGAGGTGCCTGAATATATTTTCTGTTCCGTGCAAATGGGCAACTCCGAACCCGTGTTGGTTTCTGTTATTTATCGGCCTCCTGCTATTTCGTTTATTAAAAACACAAACTTTTTAGATGTTTTGAGAAGTTATGCCTCTGAATACTCTCATAAAATTATAATGGGAGACCTGAATGCCGATCTCCTGCGTGAGAGCAGTGATGTCAAACTTCTTAACAAGTTATCGGCTGAGCTTTCGTTGCAGTTTGTCCAGCACGGTGCCACGCATCACACTCCGACGTCTCACACTTGGATTGACCTGATTCTTGTTGACGATAATGACACAGTACTTGAAGCACGAAACTTACCAGCGAATTTTCACAGTCGGCATAACTTAATTGATGTATGTATTTCCTGTAGTCATGTCATAACAGATAAAAAAGCAATTGAGTATAGAAACTATAAAGATATTTGTCCGACGCTATTAGTACAGAGTCTAGCCGGCTGTGATTGGACGCCATTTATTGTTGGTACAGTTGACCCGGAATCTGCACTTGACTGCCTCTGTGACAATCTTACGACAGCAATACATAATTTGGCGCCGCTAAAAACACTTAAAATTGGTAAAGATAAGTTTCCGTGGATAGACAAAGGATTGTCGCAGATGCGGTGCAAGAGAGATGCCACGTATCGAAGATACAAACGGACAAAGGATGAGAGATATCTCTCTGAATTTCTGCAACTACGTAAAACGATTGACGAGCAGACTGAACAAGCTAGGACTACTTACTATCATAACAGACTATTAGTAGCTCTTGCCAAAGGTAATGTCTGGAAGGAGTTAAAAGACCTGGGACTCTTGTTCGGACCGCAAAGGGACTTGAATGGATTTACTCCGGATGAGCTTAATGCGCACTTTGCGGGGGTGTCAGTCTCGCCGCACGATGATAATGAGGAATGTAAGAGAATTCTTTCCCAGTGTAGTGAAAGTGGTTTTGCCTTCAAACCAATTAATGTTACTGATGTGGTCCTTGCAATTTCGCATTTTTCATCACAGGCTTGTGGCGAGGATGGCATTCCGCAGAGCGTGATACTCAAGGCTTTACCGTTTATCGGAGAACATCTTGTGACTCTGTTCAATTCCTCTTTTGCACGGGGGGTCTTCCCTTGCCTTTAGAAGCACGCACGCATTGTGCCATTAAAAAAGTGTCCTGCACCAACAATGCCTAAAGATTTTAGGCCCATAGCAATCTTATGTTTTCTTTCAAAGGTCCTGGAGAAGATTGCCCATGATCAATTGAAAGAGTATATTACGACACATCGGATACTTGACTCTATGCAGACTGGTTTTAGAAAGCATCACTCAACGCAGACTGCCATACTTAAACTTACTGACGACATAAGGTCAGGTCTAGATAAGAAACTTGTCACGCTACTACTTCTGTTTGACTTTAGTAAGGCATTCGACACAATCTTGCACTCCAAATTACTTGCAAGGCTGAGATCGATGGGGTTTTCCAGGGCTGCACTCGAGTGGATTAGCTCCTATTTATCAGGTAGGAAACAAATGGTTTCCACGCATTTAAAAGAGGAATCGAATTGGCTAACAACCAATTTAGGAGTTCCGCAGGGTTCAGTGCTGGGGCCTCTGTTGTTTTGCCTTTACATTAATAACATACGTGACACTCTTGACCCTGGTTGTGTCGAGCACCTATTGTATGCAGATGACCTGCAAATTTATACGCAGGTCTCTTATGAGGATGTGAATAAAGGTATTCGTATTCTACAGAGGGCGGCCAAGGCGGTGTTGGAGTGGGCTGTTGATGCTTCTTTCACACTAAATGCAAACAAAACAAAAGCGATCGTTTTTGGCAATGGTCGATTAATTAATGACTTTTATGCTGGTGAGCCAAGGACGATTGAGCTTGAGGATGGTGTTGGCATATCTTTCTCTGATACCGTTACGAGCCTTGGTGTTGTGCTTGACTCTAAGCTATCATGGGAGCCACATGTTAATATGCTGACTAAGAAGTTTAATAGAACTATGTATGGCTTACGGTTTTTTCGTCGGTATACCACTGAGGCTCTGCGCAAATAACTCGCAACCGCCCTGCTGTTTCCACATCTCGATTACTGCTCAGTAGTTCTGCTCGATGCCTCACAGGAGTTGAAAAGACGATTACAAAGACTACAAAATTCATGTGTGAGATATGTATTAGGCGTGAGAATGGGCGATCATATCTCTCCTCATAGAGCTGCGCTGGGTTAGCTGCGTACTGATGCGAGGAGACAGTATTTTATGGCTGTACTTATGTACAAAATCGTGCGCATGAATACTCCCGAGTATCTAGTGGGTCTCTTCACTAGATATGTACCTAGAGTAGCCACTAGGGGAGAGATTAAGGATTTCGCGGTGCCCTTCATGCGTACTGAGACTGGAAGGAATTCTTTTCAAGTTCAGGGTGCGCATTTTTGGAACCCCCTGCCTGCTGATACAAAGAATCTTCCATCGCTCAGCAGGTTTAAGTCGGCTCTGAGGGGGTACTTGCTTAACCTCCAATAAACTCAATTTTATTTTTATTTATATGTTAATTTATTATAATGTGACGTCCCATATATATACTCTTTTACTTAAGGTGTGATTGTATTTATTGCCTAAATGGTTAGTGAGTGAATGCTTTACTTGTTTTTATTATTTTGACTGCGTTTTTGTGCTACTGCATACGCTTTATTATTTTATTGCATTATTTATTATTTTTCATTTTGTATTTTAAATAAAAAATTTTTTATATACTATGACTGATAGGTATTGTATGACTGACTTTTAATTTATAGGATTGCGTGTATTTTATTATTTTTTTTTGTATCTGTGATATCACTTCTTTTGTTGTGACTTACTTATTCAGTATTATTAGGTTTAGTAACTGACTGTGATATCAATTGCAATATTTTGTATTTATACATTGTTTGATGTGCAATATTTTATATTTATACATTGTTTTATGTGCAATATTTTTACATTTATTCATTGCTTATGTGCAATATTTATTATTATATTTATGAATTGTATTACACGCCCTTTGTATAATGATATGATATACAATAAATAGAATCTATCTATCTACATTTCAATGACGTATGGAGTCATCTATACGTCACACTATAAAGTAGTAATTAGCTATGAAGCTATCGTCGAAGTCGTAAAATTGGTTGGTTTAATCGGCGTGTTTTTTTTTGTTGACATTTTGTTCTTTAATAAATTTAAAAACGCTGCCAAGTGCTTTGGCAGAATGCTTTCTAATAGAGCTCTTTGAGTTTCATTAATTTTTTTATACTTGTTTGAATGTGATTTTAATATTCAAAAATTGTCTAACATTAATATTTATTCATATTGTACTTTATAAATTTCGAACATATATGCTAGCTGTTTGCTTTTTCAACATTTATAATTTATTTTAAATTATCAAGTAATACAAAAAAATTTGTTCTATTGAAAAAATAATATAATGTAGTAATAAAAAGAATGATGACAACAAAATTTCTAATCTTTATAAAATGCAATCATATTTATATATAAACACAGTTCATGTTTATGGCTCTATAAAAAAAGACTACTCTATGAATACCAATTTTCAATAGCTTCCTGTCTACTTATACAAAAACATAGATAGTATGCGAAATTTGAAGCAAATCCATCGAGTAATTTTCAAGATCTAATTGGCTGAATAAATAACATTTTCTTTTCAAAATTTCTTTTTCGAAATTTTAAAAATGCTCTAAAATTAAAACTACCCTATGAAAATCAATTTTTGAAAATTTCCCTTCTTTCGGTAGTTGTAAATGATTTCCCTGCAAATTTTAGAACGAATCTATCGAGTACTTTACGTAAAATAAAAAAAATAAGAAATAAAAAATCGAAATTTTTTTTTTTAATCTTTAAAATTCTCTAGAATCCTAACTACTCTAAGAAAATTAGTTTTTGAAAGCTTATTTTTTTCAGACAATATCTAATTGATTGAATAAAAAATTTTTTTAATTTTCAAAATGCTCTAAAATTAAAACTGTTCTGATAAAATATATTTTCCAAAGCTTGTTTTTTTTCAGACAGTAGCGAATAACTTGCATTTAAATTTTGGAGCAAATCTATCAAATGGTTTTCGTAAAATAGAAAAAAATTAAAAATAAAAATTTTTTAAAAAATTTTAAAAATGCTCTAAAATTAAAAGTGTGCTAGGAAAATCTGTTTTCAAAAGTTTTTCTACTTTTGGCAGTCAAAATTAAGTTCCATACAAATTTTCAAACAAATTCTTCGAGTAGTTTACGTAAAATACAAAAAAAAATAAAAAATTGAAAGTTTTTCAAAATTCTTAAAATGACCCTAAAAAAAATTACGCTAAGAAAACCAATTCTCAATAGCTTCCGCACCAGTTGATCGAAAAATTGAATAGCATGGAAAATTTGAAGTAAATCCATCGAGTAGTTTTTAAGATTTTATTGGCCTAATAAATAGAAACATTTTTTTCGAAAATTTCAAAGTGCTCTAAAATTAAAACTCAACTAAGAAAATCAGTTTTTAAAAATTTATTTTATCTGGGCAATCACAAATAATTTTCGTGCAAATTTTGAAGCAAATTCATCGAGTAGTAAACAAAAAAAAACCAAAAAAATTAAAAATCAAAATTTTTTTTTTTTTAAACAACTCTAAAATGAAAACTGCGCTAGAAGAACCAATTGCTAATAGCTTCCCAGCAAGCTAGTCAAAAAACTAAATTCCATGCAAAATTAGAAGCAAATCCATCGATCGAACCCTCGAGATACAGTTCACTAACTGAAATCATACATCCACACACACACACACACAGACACACACACACACACACACACACACACACATACATACAGACATTTTCTGGAAACCACTTTTTTCGACTCACTGAGTTCAAATATGTACAAATTAATGAAAAATAGAAAAAAAATTTTTTTATCGATACAATGCTTTCTCTATGAGAAAGCAAAAATATGAAAAAAAAAAAAAAATAATAATTGAATGATCATAAAAAAAATTAGTGCAAATAATAAAAAAAATTAGTACAAATAACAAAAATATAATAATTATAGTCAAAGTTAGACAGTGAAGAAAAAACATTAAATATAAAATGCGCGTGATATGCGGGGTCAGCTTGTCAAATTTGTGACACATTAATGACTGTTCCGCAGACGATCCGCGTCTACACTGTTACCATATGTTTATTCAAATTCAAATCAAAAGAAAGAAGAATTCCGGATTTACACATTTATAATTTTATAGTCCCTCATAACTGCTACAACGACATAAAATCATCTACGCCATTTGGTAGTAAGAAGGATAAATACGGGGCGAATCTGTTGCTCGAACAGCAGTCAATCTTGAGCGCGCTTCACGCACCCTTGACTGTCTACTGTTTTCACAACAAACTCGCCCCGTATTCATTCTTCTTACTCCCAAATGGCGTATATAACTAATATTTGCTAGTTGCAACTCTCAGAAATTCTTTCTGTAGAGTTTTGCTTGACCGCTTTTCGCACGTCTTAGCGGTCAGCCATTAAGTGCCAGCGAATACGTTGATCGGCGTTTATAGGATTCCACCGATCTACGCTCAAGGCAACCCTGTTGGCAGAGCTCAGCGGAATTCAACGATCGGGAAGAGACGTATTCTACCGATCTATTTCGGAGCATCTACGTATTGGTTACGTACAAGGGAGAAGCTATAGTAACAAGCGAGCGGCGTCTACGTGCACGTAGGTAATTAGTGTAAGCTGGCCAGTGCGTTACTGTGAGTATATAATTATACAGTGCGATATCCAAGTGTCTGTCCCTCGAGAGACACTTGTTCGGGTAAATTGTATCTTCGGTTATATAACCGATCAGCGTCATAAGCGAGTACTATTTAGTTCGTGATGCGCCCTCCTCTTGCTCACTCTCTCATTGAACGCATGCATTACTTTTCATATATTATACAATTTCATTTTCGTTTAGTTCATACTTTATCTTTATTATATTTATATTTTTCTTATAATAAATTAATTCCATTGTTCTATTAAAACGTGCTTTCAATTGATTTACATTGCCTGACTATATTTACATAAAATATATTTTCCGTTGCTTACTCCGACGCCTCCGCAGTCCTTGTGAGCAGTTATAAATTATTTAGTTACGAAATATCATATATTCTAATATAACGTATTTTGGAACCAACCTCACGAAGGAAAACTGCGCTACCGGCCTCGCGTCTCTCGATTAGGTAAGAGAGAAAGAGAGACCCAGTGAGTGCAGCAAGCGACAAGTATATCACGTAAGACTTAGTCGCTCATCAATAGCTTTACTAGCTAGCACTATCGGAGTTTGCAGTATATTATTTAGTAAATTTCTTATAGTTTCAGCGACTCCGCATATAATCAAGTTTATAGATTCAGCTAAAAATAATATTTAATTAAAAGCTGATTCTTTTTTGTAACGTGTACTAAATAACCGTTACAATATATATATACAGTAGGGTCCAATAAAAAAGAGCCACCCTTGAGAGAAAAAGTACTAATTAAAAATTTTGTATCTTAACAAATGAGGGTCGTACAGAACTCTACGACCACTCATTTCAATCGCATTTGTAAGGCCTTATACATGATGTATTGGCAATTTTATTTTAAGCACTTGTCTGGGAAAAATTACGACTTAAAAATAGAAAAAAAAATTTTTTTTTTTGCCTGTGTTTAAATTTGAATTGTTTTTCGGGAAATGATGGTGAAAAATTTTACACGGCTAGTTTTAAAAGTATTTTGCTTGACTTAAAATTGATTTTTTAGTTTTAATTTAGGTTAAAAATTGACCGAGATTTAGAAATTTTTGTTGAAAAAAAAGGTCTTTTTTATTTTTCCGGTATCTGCTAAATGAGAGAAGATATAGAAAAATTCCAAATAAAATAAAGGGTATTTTGATATGTAGAATAATTCCTTTTTCTATTTTTAAGTCGTAATATTTCCCAGACAAGTACTCAAAATTAAATTGCCAATACATCATGTATAAGGCCTTATAAATACGTTTAAAATGAGTGGTCCTAGAGTTCTGTACAACCCTTATTTGTAGAAATAAAAATTTTTTAATTAGTACTTTTTTTCTCAAGAGTGGCTCTTTTTAGACCCCACTGTATATATATATATATATATATATATATATATATATATATATATATATATATATATATATATTCCCTGTTAAAAAAAATCACATGGTTTAACTATGTGGTCATTTATGACTACATGGTCTTTTTTTAACACAATGCTTTACTTATGAAATTTTTCAATTATATATAATAAGAATAATAATAAATTAGGATAAGAATTCTATTCGAGTAATGAAGCGGGAGAAAAGTTCATCACTGCCGCCAAACTTAATTTGTCTAAAAATAAGCGGGTGAAAAGTACTTTCTTCCCGCAAAAAAAATTTCTCCTAAATTGAGCATAAGAAAAGTATATTTCTTTTACAAATTCAGAGGGCAAAAAGTTCTTCACTCCTGCCACATTTCATTTCTCTAAAAATAAGCGGGCGAAGGGCACTTTTCTCGGGCAAATTAAATTTCTAGTGAAGAACTTTTCGCCCCCAGGATTCGCGAGAGAAAAGTACTTTTCTCCAACTTGATTTAGGAAAAATTTGATTAGCGGGAGAAAAGTACTTTTCGCCCGCTTATTTTTAGAGAAATGAATGTGACGGGAGTAAGGAACTTTTTGCCCTCTGAATATGCGAGAGAATAGTATATTACACACTAAGGGAGGTAAAGTATTGGCAAGTCCATAGCACATATTAGTCACCCTCGCCTTTGGCTCGAGGTGGCAATTATATGTGCTATGAACTTGCTAATACTTTACCTCCCTTAGTGTGTATTATACTATTCTCTCGTGAATATGTGCTATGGAGTCATTTTACCTCCCGTGGAGTGTATACAATTTTCAGCTATACCTGGGCCGAAACTATGACTTTTGTTTTTCGGCGCTGGGACAAAAGTCGTAGTTTCTGGCAGGGTATGACGAAAAAGTACTTTTCTCCTGCTTGATTAAGAAGAAATTTAATTTGCTGAAGATAAGTAATTTTCGTCCGCTTATTTTTAGAAAAAAGGAATGTGGCGGGAGTAGAAAACTTTTTACTCTCTGAATATGCGAGAGAAAAGTACTTTTCCTTTCCTTAATTTAAGAGAAATTCAATTTGTGGGAAAAAATACTCTTTGCTTGCTTATTTTTAGAGAAATTGAAGTTAGCGGGAGTAAAGAACTTTTCATTCTCTGAATTTGCGAGAAAAAAGTACTTTTCTCTCGCTTCATTTAAGAGAAATTTAATTAGTGGGAAAAAAGTACTTTTTGCCCACTTATTTTTAGAGAAAATAATGTGGCGGAAGTAAAAAAGTTTTGGCCCTCTGAATTCTCGTGAGAAAAGTACTTTTCGCTTGCTTTTTTTCATAATTAAATGTGGCGGGAGTAAAGAACTTTTTACCCTCTGAATTTGCGAGAGGGAAGTACTTTATGCCCGCTTGTTTTGAGAGAAATTAAATTAGGTTCGAGTAAAGAATTTTACGATCTCTAAATTTGCAAGAGAAAAGTATATTCCGCCCGCTCATTAGAGAAATTAAATGTGGCGAAAGTGAAGAACTTTTCATCCTCTGAATTTGCGAGAAAAAAATACTTAATGCTCACTCATTTTGAGAGAAATTAAATTTGGCGGGAGTAAAGAATTTTTCGCCCTCTGAATTGGCGAAAGAAAATTTCTTTTCTCCCGTGTAGTTTGAGAGAATATTAATTTGCGGAGGAAAAGTACTTCTCTCCTGCTTGATTTAAGAAACATATATATATGGGACGTTTCACGTCAACTCACCTAACAAAAAAATAGAATTTGTCGAAAGTCTGTGAAATTGTTCGATTTGATACCCAAAATATACAAAAAAAATTTTAGAGGTCCAGGTCAAAGCGGTCAGGATTTAAAGGTGATGGAATTTTTCGAATTTTCTAAATTTTTTGCTAAATAAATATTTTTATGAATTTTTTCCTCAAAAACTATCAATTTTTCGTTAAAACTTAATAGAATACTTTTTCTTGGAAATTAGATGTAGGATTCACCTGAATTTTTGCATATTATAATACACTGATTTTTATGCTTACTTGATCGATTTAAACATACTATTTAGTATATCTAAAAATCGAGCAGGTTAAATTGGCTTTTTAAAGTCTTATTTTTTTTGTTTTTTTATGAGGAAAAAATATACGAAGCCTCCAGTTGGGCAGCCTCCTTAAAGTTACTTAATTGTGCAAAAATGTCTGAAAAAATCTTTATTTTGGATCAATGATGAGATTTGTGATTTTTTTTCTAAAAAAGTATTGATTTTTGGGACAAATCTATGAATGTTTTTTATTGGAAATTGTATGTAAAATGTATGTAAATTTTTGTAAACCATTATTTGCTAAACATCACAAATTATAAATGAAATTTTGAAATTTTAAAATTTATTTTTTGTTAAATTTTTAGTATATATGGTTCATAATGTCTTAAATTACAATTTGTAAAAAAATGTTCATATTCTACACATGATTTGCAATAAAAAACATTTTCATACATTTGTCCCAAAAATCAATACTTTTTCAGAAAAAAAATGACGAATCTTATCATTGATCCAAAATAACGATTTTTTCAGACATTTTTGCACAATTAAGTAACTTTGAGAAGGCTGCCCAACTGGAGGCTTCGTATATTTTTTCCTTGTAAAAAAAAAAAAAATAAGACTTTAAAAAGCCAATTTAACCTGCTCGATTTTTAGATATACTAAATAGTATGTTTAAATCGATCAAGTAAGCATAAAAATCAGTATATTATAATTAGCAAAAATTCAGGTGAATCCTACATCTAAATTCCAAGAAAAAGTATTCTATCAAGTTTTAACGAAAAATTGATAGTTTTTGAGGAAAAAATTCATTAAAATATTTATTTAGCAAAAAATTTGAAAAATTCGAAAAACTCCATCACGTTTAAATCCTAATCCCTTTGACCTGGACCTCTAAAATTTTTCTTGTATATTTTAGGTATCAAATAGAACATTTTCACAGATTTTCGACAAATTCTATTTTTTTGTTAGGTGAGTTGACGTCAAACGTCCCATGTATATATATATATATATCTACATATATATCTTTATTCTGTTATTATATTATATAAATTACCATGTTTTATATAGTTATTCATTTTTTTTTATATGAACAATTTCCAACTGGTACTTTTCATTTAGTAACAATGTGTTTCAAAAACTTTCAAAAGCCATGGCATAGCTGTTGTAACAACGATATTATATTAACGCCGCTAGAAAGTTATGAATTTATTATGGGGATAGGCTTTGGAAAATGTATTTCAATTATTTCTGACGTGGGTACAAACGTGGAGACCCATGTGGGACCACGCGAATTTTTTTTTTTGACAGGGAAACTATACATTAGCATTGATTTCAACTATGAAACATAGCTTTTTGGGGACACACGCATGTCTATACATTAAGCCCGGTTGGAAACTAAACATAGAAAATGATTGACTCATAATAATTTAGTTAGTGAGAGAGAGAAAGACTGCCCATCCCTTACTTGCTTTTTAGTCCCCTCTTCTCGACTATTTAATGTGTTAGTAGCTAGTAGTTCCAAGCACAGCGACTTTGTTATGATGGCCGGAGTGGTATAACTAGAGAGGGATATTCAGAAATATATAAATAACTAAAAATGGTATTAGCATTTTTTCTTATGATGATTAAGATAAAAATAAGAGATAAAAAGTCACTTTGATAAGGAAAATTTTTTAATCATTTAGTACCTCTTTGTTGAATAGGAAAATGAAGAAATGATTTACCATTTATTTTTTATTTATAATTCTTCCTGTTTTTGAGATGTTAAATAGAAACTGATATTTTTGTAAATTAATTAAATATGAATCTTTCAATTACATTTCAATAAGAATATTGTAAATAAAATTAAATGTCATATAAAGTCGAAGTTTTGTGCATGGAACTACTAGCACATTATATAGTCGCAAAGCGGGAACTAGAGGTAAGTGAGAGGCGGGCTCCTATGTTTGGGTTCCAGCCAGTCTTACTATATATGCGTACGGCGCTGTAAGCGTACCTATACTAGGGACCCTCTAGGAAGGGACAAAAAAATGTTGCTGCAATACTGATCTAAACCGGAAAGAAACGGATAAAGTGCTTATAGATAACATCACGGGTTGTCATCGTAGGGAATATTTACTGTCTCTTTCTAACATATTACTTTCTTACGTAGTTTCCGGTTTAGATCTCTTGATTGTAACAGCCAATAGAAAACGCAGAATGAGATTTCTAGTCCCTTTCTAGAGGATCCTTAACCCTTACACATGTCAGCGTATACTTGTGAACGCCTCTGCGCAGACTCATAATTAGACGAGGAAGAAGCAGCGCTCAAGCAGCTTTCTTGTACTTCTGACTTACTCCACCTGTTAATGCGCTTAGTCTTATTGGCTCTTCAATAAAGTAACATCTCAACTTATATATTTTGGTTTACTTTGCAGATCTCATCCTCCTCCTGTTTACTACATCTTATACCGCCACTAAGGCGCTACAACTGGTGACCCCGACAAAAGAATTCTACAGCGACTAAGCAGCAATTTTGTTACAATTAAGTCACAGACCTAGGGGGACGCCTCGAAAATTCGTCATCTTGTGTACTCATCTGTGCTGACCAAGCACTGACTTTGCTACCGTTTTTATCGCTGTGACACGCATCAGGAGTTTTCTGGGACTGGAGAAGCGGAGTATTGCGTCTGCATCATCGCACGGTCAGTAGGAGACGCTTTCTTCTGCGGCTTTCGCCTTAGCGTCTTCATCCAGAGTAACGCTTAAAGGTAGTAAGAGTTGTTGAAAGTGCACTTCCTTTTATATAATTTTTTCTCCCTCTTGGCTTAGAAAAAACGCGGTCACGTTAGTAAATTATTAACGTGCAAAAATCTGCACTACATCTTTTCTCTAGAAAATTCTGGCCACGTGGCGCCATTTAATCATTGACACGCGTAGTCAAGTAAAATTTTATTTTTTACGGTAGGGGATGTTGAAGCCGTTAAATTGAGTAAATCGCAAGTAAAATTTATTTTGTCACTCTCGTGAAAAGCATGCCGTTGACATGCGTTGCAGGTTATGCACGTATTGTGTTTGGCGTTGAAAAGTTTCTTTTCGCGCACATTACTTTACCTAAAATATGGGGATATCCACACAACTTTTAACCCTAGTAACAGGTCATATTACAGCTGTTCCTGGGTTTACCGCATGATGCACATTATTTAAACTAGGTTCAAATCTTTTGTGCTATCCTGTAACTGATGTATTTTGTAAATGTGCCACGAACGGAACAGTAGATATTTCTATAAAACTTCATTTCTACACATAAAAAATTACCGTAATTTATCTCATGTGTAAATTTATTTTTTATAGAATTATCTGCTGTGCCGTTTGTGGCACATTTACAAAATACATCAGAAATAAAGTTACAGGATAGCACAAAAGATTTGAAGCTAGTTTTAATAATATGCATCATGCGGTAAGCCCAGGAACAGCTGTAATATGACCTGTTACTAGGATTAAAAGTTGTGTGGATATCCCCATATAAAAAATCACTCCTTTTTAAGAAAAATTGTATGCCCTAAGATACGCGTCATACGTTATGTGCGCATTTTGTCTTGCATATAAATTCTTTTCGACCGGTAGCTACGCGAGATTACCCTAAAAGATAAAGAAACAGCTAGTCTTAAGTCTAGTAAACGCCTGCTTTTGATAAGTTATACGGTCGAAATTTACAATCAAATCAACTACCTCAAAGCCAACGTAGAACATCATTTTAATTTCAAGCGAGTGCGGAGTGCGAGGAGTCGATTTTTCATTCTAAACTAACTAGCATTGATTTTATATTTGTGTATCAAATTTTTTATTACATAATTTGATAAACAACGAAAAAATCGATTCTGGACGAATTAGCATACGCTAAGTTAGTGTAAAATTTTTTTTAAGATTCTACGAAATTTTCTAGTATTTTTATAACATAATAGTGCAATATAAAACTAGTCATATATTTTTGTGTCGTATTAAATTTATTATTTATTTTATTATATATATATATATATATATATATATATATATATATATATATATATATATATATATATACTATTTTGTATTTTCTTCCTTATACATATATATTATTTTTTATACATATATTTTTTAATCTACATATATGTATTGGGAACTCACATACTTGCGATGACCTCTCGTGGCAAGGCTGTGAAATAATCTAAAACACAACTTTGCGTTGAGTAGCATAGCAATTGGTGTTTAATTTTTATTTTTTAATTGGAAACTAATTACAATGTTATAAAAAGAGTTCAAAATGCGTGAAAAAAATTCCAACAGAGATTATTGTGTAGTAAGGGGTCGTGAAATTTAAGCAGTCAAGAATTTAAATGTTAGTTTTCATCTTTTCCCGAGAACAAATCGAGGTTATGTAAACAAGCAGAATGTATTTGACAACTTTGCGAAGATAGATTTGTATGAAGCATGGACAAGTAGACACCTGCAAGCAATAAGCTATATGAAGTTAACCTCACTGTTGAATGTATATTTCTTATTAATTTCACATTTTATTTCGAATTGGGTCTTATAAACCATTTCTTCTTGTATAAATTTACGTTGTGCACGAATGGTGTTAGCGTATTTACAAATATTTTTCACGGTGATGATGTTTAGACTAAAAATCTAATGTCATTACATTTAAGCACAGCTTGTACTGTGGAATTCTGTCGCCATGTTAGTATACTATATGTATAGGTTACGCCTTCGTGTGAGTTCCCAATAAAGTTTAATTGTTTACTATTGGGAACTTTTAGTTTCGCAATTATTAACTGGTTCATGTATACCATACTCTTATAAGAGTACCGCAACAATATCAAAAAAATTAAAATGCACAAAAAATTTTGAGAAAATTTAAGGTTATTCTACATTCAAAAATACACTTTTTTATTTGACATTTTTCGATATCTTCTTTCATTAAGCAGATATCGGAAAAATAAAAAAGACCCTTTTTTCAACAAAAATCTCTAAATCTCGGTCAATTTTTAACCTAAATAACTAAAAAATCAACTTAAAGTTAAGGGAAATACTTTTAAAACTAGCCGTGTAAAATTTTTTTACCATCATTTCTCGAAAAACAATTCAAATTTAAACACAGGCAAAAAGAAATTTTTTTTTCTGTTTTTAAGTCGTAATTTTTCTCAGACAAGAACTCAAAATTAAATTGCCAATACATCATTAAAAAGTCCTTACGAATACGTTTAAAATGAGTGGTCGTAGAATTCTGTACTACCCTTATTTGTTGAGATACAAAATTTTTTAATTAGTACTTTTTTTCTCAAGGGTGGCTTTTTTTTTGGACTCCACTGTATATATATATATATATATATATATATATATATATATATATATATATATATATATATATATATATATATATATATATATATATATATATATATATATATTTGTATTCTGTCATTATATTATATAAATTACTATGTTTTATATAGCTATTCATTTTTTTTATATAAATAATTTTCAACTGGTACTTTTCATTTAGTAACATTGTGTTTTAAAGACTTTCAAAATCCATGGCTGTTGTAACAACGATATCACTTTGACGCCGCCAGAAAGCTATAAATTTTGTTATGGGAATAGGCTATAAAAAATGTATTTTTTTGCCCTAGGCCGCAAAATGACCATTTTGCGTCCTACGGAAAAACTTTAAATGTCTCGGCCTCGGGACAAAAAAATAGTATATTAGACCATGGATGCATATTGATCATCCTAGCTCGTGCAACTTTCGAGGCCTCGCTACGCTCGGCCCCAAAAGTTCGCACTCGCCGAGAATGATCAATATGCATCCTTGGTCAATAATATACTATTAATTATTTCTTACGTGGGTACCAACGTAGGGACTTACGTGGTTTTTTTTTGACAAGGTTGGTACGCGCCAACTTCAAATTCAAATTCTATATGTATATTGGATTTGTTTTATATTCACGATTTCTACAAATAAACAAACTGTTTTATTTTATTTAAAACATAAATATGTAAAAAAAATTAATATTATAAAAGAGAACAATATAGTTTACATCATTTGCGAACTCATCATTTTTTTTTTCAATTTAATTATAGCAAAATAAGTAATCCATTCGTAAACAAAATATTTTTTGAATGACTTATTAAATTAACGAAACTTAGGCATATCTTAACCTTTTTAGAATGAAATTATGTTTTCAAAAACGAATGATAAGGATTACTTAATTTTATTGCTAATATAATTTTATTATATAATATAATCTTATCATGATTATCTTATATTATGGTTCTTCAAAAATAAATAGTCGTAAATAATTTTATTAAGATAAGACTGAAAAAACGTGAGAAAAATTACTTAAATTTTTTAACCTTGGTGTAATAAGTATAAAATAAAATTCATAATATTAGTATTTTTGAAAAAATTGTAGAAATCTATTAGTTTGTGTTGTACGGAGAGTCTTGATCATTCATATTAGAAAGTTTTTGTAAAAAGAAATATTTTTTTTAGTTATTCCTATTCTTTTCATATTAATGTTTGATTGATAAATCTATATATAATATGTATGTAAAATTTACATTCTAAATAAGTAAATAAAAAAACAATATTAGGAAAATAATAAATTTGTAAAATAGATTTCTACAATTTTTTCAAAAATGTTAATAGTATGAATTTTATTTTCTACAATTAAGTGATTTTTCTCACGTTTTTTCAAAGTCTTATTTTTATAAAATTATTTACGACTATTTAGTTTTCAAAAACTATAATTATCAATAAAATTATGTAATCCTTATTATTCGCTTTTGAAAACATATTTATTCTAAAAAGGTTAGGATATGCCTAAGTTTCGTCAATTCAATAAAGTTATTAAAAGAATATTTTGTTTCGAGCAAAGAAATGAATAGATTACTTATTTTGCTATAATGAAAATTTTAAAAAAATAATGAGTCCTCAAATGATGTAGACTATATTGTTCTCTCTTATTATTAAATTTTTTTACATATTCATGTTTTAAATAAAATAAAACAATTTGTTTATTTGTAGAAATTGTACACAGAAAGAAATTTAGCAATGGATGATTACCATTTTTTGGTCGTATGCGATTTCAAAATTAATCGCATATATTATAAATTTAGTTAAGTTATTCTTAAAATTGTAATATAACATTTTAAGAAGCTTTGAAATACCGTGTGCTATGCTTAAAATCTCACACGTCAAGAAAGAGAAAAAGAATCACAAAAGTTGACATCCTAGATGTCAAGCGCATTGAATCCTATACTTCAAGGATCGTTGAAATGATATATTACCAAATATTTCATTAACAAAGTTAAAAATAGTAATATATTATTCAATGAATGTTCATTAAGTATTTCAATCAACATTGAAATCTTCTATTGTCAAATCTCTTTCTGTGTAAATATAAAACAAATTCAATATACATTTAAAATTCAAATTTAAAGTTGACGTGTACCAAACTATACATTACCCAGTTGAAAATAATGACGTCTTTCCAGTACGTCTTTGGTCGTGTCTTAGATGGGAACAAAATAAGACGTCATTTTCCCAATGTTTACAAAAGTTATTTAACAAATGACGTCTTTTTATTATTTTAAAGACGTATTTTTTTATAAAAATGACCTTTTTTCTTACGAATTTTTATTAAAAAAATACGTTTATAAAATTATAAAAAGATGTCATTTGTTAAATAGCTTTCCTAAACATTGGAAAAATGACGTCTTTTTTGTTCCAATCTAAGACACGATCAAAAACGTCTTTGAAGACTTTAATAAAAATTTATAAGAAAAGACGTCATTTTTATAAAAAAATACGTCTTTGAAATAATAAAAAGACGTCATTTGTTAAATAACTTTTCTAAACATTGGAAAAATGACGTCTTTTTTTTCCAATCTAAGACACGACCAAAGACATCATTATTTTCAACAGGGAAGACGTCATTCGTTTTAAAAAAAGAATTTTTTTTATAATTTACGTCTTTTACTATGAGTATTTATTGGAAAAATACGTCTTGGAAATTATTTTATTTATAAAAAAGACGTAATTTGGTTACTATATTTCCTGAACATTAAAAAAATGACGTCTTATTTTGTTCCAATCTAAGAAACGACCAAAGACGTCTTCAAAGACGTCTTTCAAAGACGTACTAGAAAGACGTCATTATTTTCCACAGGGATAGCATTGATGCCAACTATGAAACATGGCTTTTGGCACGGCCATTGTATTCTTACAGCTGAGCATATCTTTTTTAGAAAAATGTAATTTTGCTTTTTTACAATATGATTTATCAAATCAAGTTTCCGTCCATTTTTTAAAAATAAAATGATCATGAATGGGAAATTTCTTGAGGAAACACGGTTTTTGAGAAATTTGATTTTTTCGAACTGGGAAAATTGTTTTTTTGATTATCTTCGATTTCCGCTTTTTTCCGCTAATTTTTGAAGTTTCCGCCCTTCATTAAAATTATATGAAGTGATCTATAAAAGGAAAACTTATTCTGATGTATAGTTTTTTAAAAAATTGTAATTGTATAAAATTATAATTTTTAATCGGTAAAGTAGCATGAAACCATACCCTTAAATGTAAACTTACTTTTTTCAATATATTAGATTGGTTAATAATTGACCAACAATCACTAGAAAATGATCAGTTTATCTGCTAACAGCCGACAGTTAATGGTCAAGAACTAGCAAAATAAAGACAATCACCAAATAATAATTTTACTAAATGTATATTTTTTTTTTTTAAATCAAATTGAATAAAATTAATCACCTCAAATCAAATAAATAGTGTACATATTACCGGATCGCAATAATATATTTCTTTTCTAACTAGATGTATTTTTACATTGTAAAGTATATCTTTATATTGTACTCGTAAATAATCTTTCTTGACCTGAAGGTCATCCTGGCCACCTTGAACTCATCTCCAGGAAGTGACTAAAATTTCTATATTCGTAGTTGATGCCTCGTTGACCTGGAGGTTGGTCTCGTGATCTAAACATCAATCCAGGAAGAGAATGATATTTTTGAATTTTCGATTATAATACTAGATATGCAAAATACTAGGTGAGCTAGTATTATAATTAAGGATTCAGAAATATGAGTTAAGAATAGTTTCTTGCGAGACTCACGTAGTTAAAATACTGGGATCGCTATTTAAATTATTCACTTTCACTGTTTGCTTACGATTCGTTCGATAACTTTTAATTAGGTCCAATGCACTTCCTCTAATCCCATATTTGTATAATTTGTCTAATACTTATATAGGTTTGTAAATATCGACGAAAATACGTATTTAAAACGTTTTTAAAACGTAAAATATGTCCTAAATATGTAATACCTAAAAAACTTGGCATGTAGAATTTTTCAAGAAGTTTGCTAAAAATTTTTGACTTAAAGAATCATTTTAATTTATGTCTATTTTAAAATCACTCATTACCAAGTGATTCTTGATAAAAATATAAGAATTAAAAATTTTTTTTATATTTAGAATAAATTCGGCCTTAAAAGCAGGTCGTATATCGCTGTTCTTTTCTAATCAAAGAATTTTTTTGCAAAAACTAATAATTGTAACAAAAAATAAGGAGATAACCCAACTTATAAGCAATATTTTCTTTGATAAGAAAAACTTATTTTTATCAATTTGTTTTGAAAAACACCCTGAAAAACTTAAAAAATAGAGGTTAGGATGGACAATTCAGTTTTTCAAAGTTTTTTTAAAAATGAAGCGATAAAAATAATTTTTCCTCATAAAAGAAAATATTGCTTTTCATTATACGAGATGGGGCTTTCTTATTATTTTTTGCTACAATTATTAGGTTTAGCAGAAAAATGAATTTTTTGGCTGGAAAAGGATAGAGATATACGACCTGCTCTTAAAGATTTTATGAGATTTATAAACTGGTGACAGCATTATATTTTCATTCTTCAGTCTTAGGGTAGTGTTCATTATTTTCAACTTTCCAAAAATCAAGGTTTTAGTAGTTTCATTTATGTCTTTTCTAATATAGATAATAACTTGTTAAGTTTATTTTCGTTATAGTATAATATATATCCAGGTAACTTCAGCAGTTGAGGATATTCTAAGGTCCACGTTTCAGTACACACTATTGCACAAGGTATTATAGAAAATCTCCCAATAAAAAACTCTAAATTTTGTAAATTTGCATTAATGATTCTTATATTTATATTTATATTCAAATTATCATTTTTGTTTAGATTCTCATTGAGAGACTGTATATCAGAAACACTTGTTTCATTAATACTTAAATTTTAATTAATATGAAACATCTTATACAATGCTTCCATTGCATGTTCTCGTAGTGGCAGTAGATAAAATAGATTCCGTACCACCATCTCAGATCTCAGTTTGTTCATTCTGCTAAACATACGGCTATTGTTATCGAAGTTATCAACTTTACCAAAGAATTTTGGAACGTAAGGCTTAACTCTATAATCTGTTGTGTTTATCAGCAAATTTATTTTAGAGGTTAATATTTCACACCTTTCACTGTTTGTTGCAACGAGTTCAGTATTATATTTCTTGCCATATTTTTCATTGCTAAACTTACAGTTAGCACCATGTAGGCTTATTGCCCCCACAATTCCTTGATAGATGTGAACCAACGCATTTTAAGCAAACCGGATTATTCATGCATTTTGAGCTATTGTGACCGAATCTTGTACAATTGTAACAAGGTCTAGCATTAATGAGATCATAAACTCTGCAGTTCTGATGTCCAACGAAAATTCTATCCTTATTTTCTTTGATATTTTTATGAATTTCAGCAGATACCTCCATTATAATTGTTGTCATTTTCATTTTTTTGATGTCTTCTATGTGCAAAATTTTACCTTTGGTATTTAAGTTATTGAAATTTCTCACATTTATATGATTTTCTAATGTCTTATTGTCCATATTATACACATTTTCTATTCCAACTATCTTGTTTATTGGATTTTTTAGTTGTTTTTTTTCTACTTTACTAGTAGGCAATTTTGCTGCTAATAATTTTTCAGCCGTCTTCATGCTATCCATGTACATGCAATTGATAGTTACGTCATCATTTTCATAATGTATATTTTTAATCTGTATAGTTTTTTCTTTTATATATTTTATAACACTGTCTTTAACATTAATTTTATTTTCTTTATTCTTTTTCTTAATCACTATTTCCGGTGTTATTTTAGGGCGTTCTATTACTTGTTTAGACGCAGTCACATCGGCAAAAGTCTTGAATGTTTTTTTTTTAAAGCAATTCTTTTAGTGGGGCATTTTCATCCTTAAGTTCATTATTGAGATCCCATAGTAATTTATTTTCAGTTGTAACTGGCTCTAGCTGTTCCACGTGGTTCTTATTTTTTATCTTCTTTATTTTCTTCATCTACGTCAGCACTCTAACCTTTTTCCATTAGAAGGGCTTCATACTTGTTTTGTAATTTAGCATAATCATTTTGTAATAGTTTGTACTTTTTATTTATATTTTTTTATTCATTTTCTTGATTGATTATTTTTTTTCTGTCTCATTTTTAGTACATTCTATTTTAAGATTTTTTAAGATATCTAGCAAGGGCGGATCTAGGAAATATCCTTAGGGGGGGCGATTTCATTTGAAGTAATCATTCGAAGGAAAATAAGAAATGTTTCTATATTAAGGTTCTACATTAATTAAAAAGACACCATTAAAATTAGTTAATTTATTTATTTAGTCGATACATATTTTTATACGATAAATTCAAGCCGATGATTTCTTGTTTTTGCGTATCTATCAATAACACAGGCCCACAAAATGAAAAAAAATGTCTGAACTTTTGACCGGACATACATATTCCTATGTATTTTTCGACGCTGAATCCGAATCTGTAATAAAAATATAGGGTTTTCCTACCTTTTCTCAGAGTTTTATTGAAAAAACCTCATTTTTTACGTTTTTTTTGCGGTTTTTCAAGTCTAGAAAAAACAAATCATGAGATACGGTTAATTGGACTTCAAAATCGAATTCTACGGGAAAAAATACACGGGAAACCATACCTTCAAATTTTTTTAACGCGATTCTAGTCCTCTGTATGGGGCTGAAAAGATGAGGAAATCGGTAAAAGTCGAAATTTTGCCTAAAATGGATTTAAACAATATTAAAATTTAATCATGCGTTTTTTGAAGAGTCGATAAACATTGGAAATACTATCCTGGGGGTTTTTCAGATTGCTAATCATGAATTTGAAGTCAGATTGTGTAAAAACTACTTCTAGAGGGCGGTGACAAGAACTGTATATGGTAAATTTATCGATTTTTTAAAAATTTTACGTCTGAAATACTAATTTTAGAGTCTTTCACAGCATTGACTGTAAATTCAAGATATTAACTTAGCCTACTGTGTACGTTAAACTTAACATTTTGTCTATGTTTGTCTCTCTCTCTCTCTCTCTCTCTCTCCGATGTTTTTTTAAATTGGCTTACGCTTACGTACACGTTTCTCTTCGAATGACCGATGTAGTGGATTTCTGACACGTTTTTGTCCTTTTTCGCAGCTGTTTCTCTTTTTATCATCCAGCAGTAATCTGCTAACATGTTGATACCCCAGTTTCCTTGAAATCTACGTTCAAACTCCTTTAAATCTTGGTGAAATCGTTCACCATGCTCTTCACTAAAGTCTCCGTTATTTTCAGGAAACTGATCAACGTGTGAATCAAGAAAATGAAGTTTTAAGTTTATTAGACAACACAATTTTTCAAAATTACGTACCATTCTTTTCACAATAGCTTTATAATTCGTGTCTTTGGCATTACCCAAAAATTTCGTCGATACCTCTTTAAAACTTAACCATGCTGCCTTTTCAACATCAGTCATGCTTTGTTCAAAGTTTTCGTCTCTAAATAAAGTTCGGATTTCAGGACCATCAAAAATACCTTCATTTAATTTAGCATCAGATTTATGGGGAAATACTTTGCTTATATATTGGAAGCATTGACCGTCCTTGTCCAAAGCTTTAACTAATTGCTTTATCAATCCAAGCTTTATATGCAGAGGCGGTATCAAAATTTTCGAAGGATTAACGAGTGGATCTTTTATAACATTCTGTTTTCCAGGTTCAAACGATTCTCTTGATGGCCAAATTTTCTTTTTATAGTGTTTTTCTCTATCTCTGCTATCAAACATGCATAAATAACATGGGTACTTCGTAAATCCAGATTGTTGTCCAAGTATCATAGATAAAATCTTTAAATCGCCACATATTTGCCATTTATGTTCTCTATATTTTATTTTCGTTAAAAGTAGTTCAAGATTGGAATACTCTTCTTTAAGTACTGTTGAATGTGCTAATGGTATAGGAGCATATTTATTTGTGATATTGAGGAGTACTGCTTTAAGGCTGCGCTTTGATGAATCAATGAATAGTCGCCAATTTTCAGGTTTGTATATGTTGGGTTTCAATTCATCAATAAGACCTTTCACGTCCGTGCAATAAACCATATTAGAATCATTCTTGAAATAATTTCTAAAGCGCTCTTCTCGATTACGATATGCACATACTTTAGTACCCTTTGTCAACATATTTCGTCTCTTAAACTCTGAAGCCATAAACTCTGATTGTTCCTTAGATAAACCACTCTTTCTAAATAAATCGTTCAGACTTTTTTGATCAAACTTTTCAACAGTTCGTTCTTCACCCTTAGGAATATACTCTTCATCACTATCCAGAGAATGTTCTTCAGGTGAACTTAGATCTTCTTCATTTGGTGTGTTTGTGTCAGAGACAATTTGATCTGTCAATTTTTTATTTATACTTATTCTGTTGTAAAACTGGGTACTGTTGTTTAGAAATGAATTCGGTTTCATTTTAAAGCTCCGTTCAGTTAATCACTGTTGTACACTGTCATTGATCTTAAAGCATTGTTTATAAACGAATGGGACTTATGATCTTTTTCCAAAGCTATATATATATATATATATATATATATATATATATATATATATATATATATATATATATATATATATCAGTACTCTATAAGGGTACCTAAAAAAAAACCTGCTGCTGCGAAGTATTGGTCACGATGACAACTGCCCTGAAAATGGGATGTGTAGAATGATTCGGTGTACTCAATACTTTGCAGTAACGAACCCAGCGAAGGCGCGCTGTCCTGCAGGGGAGCACTAGGATGTGAGAATGATGCCGTAGTGTGTCCGACGACGAGTTGACATTGTCCTCGTCAAAGTCGGAAAGCTCTCATACTTAGGCCTGGGGAGGTATGAGAGTTATCACCCCTAGGACGGCGGACTCACCTGCGATCGGAACAGGATTCGTAGTGTGTGGGGTTTAATTCAACAATATGGCTAATTCAAATTTTCAACCTTTTTTAAACTGCGCTGGTACATCCAATAACAGTTTTAACCATACGTGTAATGGATCTCAAGATAATTTCTGTTATGTATGTTCAGAATATATTGGACAACGAAACAAAAGAAAAATCACAGATAATATTAATTTTATCTATCAAAAATGTTTTGATATTGAGATTTCTCAACAGGATAAAATTTGGGTTCCTCATTATATATGTGCTTCATGTTATGCCATGATGAATCGATACAACACCAGTCAGGCTAGGTCCAAATTAAAATTTACTATACCTACAAAGTGGAAGGAACCAAAAGATGAAAATGATTGCTATTTTTGTTTAACAAAGATACAAGGTTTAGACAAGATACAGAAAAAAGGAATAGTATATCCTAATACTTCTTGTATAGAATTTCCATCCAAGAATTTTATAGATATTTTTGAAAATAAAGATTCAAAAGATAGTTTTACAACAGGCTTAGGGAATCTAAATGTAGATGAAAACTCGACAGATGAAACAACTGAAAATCTGAATGCCGCAGACGGAAGCTCATCAAATGAAGAAGATCTAAGTTCACCTGAAGAACATTCTCTGGATAGTGATGAAGAGTATATTCCTAAGGGTGAAGAACGAACTGTTGAAAAGTTTGATCAAAAAAGTCTGAACGATTTATTTAGAAAGAGTGGTTTATCTAAGGAACAATCAGAGTTTATGGCTTCAGAGTTTAAGAGACGAAATATGTTGACAAAGGGTACTAAAGTATGTGCATATCGTAATCGAGAAGAGCGCTTTAGAAATTATTTCAAGAATGATTCTAATATGGTTTATTGCACGGACGTGAAAGGTCTTATTGATGAATTGAAACCCAACATATACAAACCTGAAAATTGGCGACTATTCATTGATTCATCAAAGCGCAGCCTTAAAGCAGTACTCCTCAATATCACAAATAAATATGCTCCTATACCATTAGCACATTCAACAGTACTTAAAGAAGAGTATTCCAATCTTGAACTACTTTTAACGAAAATAAAATATAGAGAACATAAATGGCAAATATGTGGCGATTTAAAGATTTTATCTATGATACTTGGACAACAATCTGGATTTACGAAGTACCCATGTTATTTATGCATGTTTGATAGCAGAGATAGAGAAAAACACTATAAAAAGAAAATTTGGCCATCAAGAGAATCGTTTGAACCTGGAAAACAGAATGTTATAAAAGATCCACTCGTTAATCCTTCGAAAATTTTGATACCGCCTCTGCATATAAAGCTTGGATTGATAAAGCAATTAGTTAAAGCTTTGGACAAGGACGGTCAATGCTTCCAATATATAAGCAAAGTATTTCCCCATAAATCTGATGCTAAATTAAATGAAGGTATTTTTGATGGTCCTGAAATCCGAACTTTATTTAGAGACGAAAACTTTGAACAAAGCATGACTGATGTTGAAAAGGCAGCATGGTTAAGTTTTAAAGAGGTACCGACGAAATTTTTGGGTAATGCCAAAGACACGAATTATAAAGCTATTGTGAAAAGAATGGTACGTAATTTTGAAAAATTGGGTTGTCTAATGAACTTAAAACTTCATTTTCTTGATTCACACGTTGATCAGTTTCCTGAAAATAACGGAGACTTTAGTGAAGAGCATGGTGAACGATTTCACCAAGATTTAAAGGAGTTTGAACGTAGATTTCAAGGAAACTGGGGTATCAACATGTTAGCAGATTACTGCTGGATGATAAAAAGAGAAACAGCTGCGAAAAAAGGACAAAAACGTGTCGGAAATCCACTACATCGGTCATTCGAAGAGAAACGTGTACGTAAGCGAAAGCCAATTTAAAAAAAACATCGGAAGAGAGAGAGAGAGAGAGAGAGAGAGAGAGAGAGAGACAAACATAGACAAAATGTTAAGTTTAACGTACACAATAGGCTAAGTTAATATCTTGAATTTACAGTCAATGCTGTGAAAGACTCTAAAATTAGTATTTCAGACGTAAAATTTTTAAAAAATCGATAAATTTACCATATACAGTTCTTGTCACCGCCCTCTAGAAATAGTTTTTACACAATCTGACTTCAAATTCATGATCAGCAATCTGAAAAACCCCCAGGATAGTATTTCCAATGTTTATCGACTCTTCAAAAGACGCATGATTAAATTTTAATATTGTTTAAATCCATTTTAGGCAAAATTTCGACTTTTACCGATTTCCTCATCTTTTCAGCCCCATACAGAGGACTAGAATCGCGTTAAAAAAATTTGAAGGTATGGTTTCCCGTGTATTTTTTCCCGTAGAATTCGATTTTGAAGTCCAATTAACCGTATCTCATGATTTGTTTTTTCTAGATTCGAAAAACCGCAAAAAAACCGTAAAAAATGAGGTTTTTTCAATAAAACTCTGAGAAAAGGTAGGAAAACCCTATATTTTTATTACAGATTCGGATTCAGCGTCGAAAAATACATGGGAATATGTATGTCCGGTCAAAGGTTCAGACATTTTTTTTCATTTTGTGGGCCTGTGTAATTGAATTAATATCGAGAGCAATATTATTGTGAATATGCAATAACGCTAATCCGTTCAATCGATCTTGTGTCATAGTTGATCGTAGCCATGATTTCAATCTTTTCAAACTTGAAAATGACCGTTTACAGCTGGCACCGCTTAGAGGGAGGGTTATAAAGATTTTTAATAATATATTTATTATTGGATAAATATCAATATGACAATGATCAATGAAGTTGATAGCTCCAAATGATGGATCATAACCGCCATGACTCCATTTAGTTTTCCATGACTCAAACTCTCCTTTCAAAGACATTTCAATGTAATTTGTAGGTTTATTAAAAATTTTTGCATATCGATCAGAAAGAACTTTGATCGATTTTTTAGATAATTCATCATTGTTATGAGATTTGGATTGGGGAAACAAAACGTGAAAATTATACAAGTCCATCGTATCTTCTGAAAAGCGACTTTTTAAATCTTCTATCACATTTTCCAGAATAGGGATAAAAATTGATTGTCTGTAATATACTTCCGGATTGTTAGATGGATAGTTTTCTCGATTGACTTGGCGCTTAGCTATACGACGTACGCTTATTTCTACGTTTAATTCAGTAGCAAGACCAGAAACCTCATTAAATATTTCAGAAAAATATTTATCACTTTTTTCACGTTTTCTTTCCAAAATTTTCAAAGTATCTGTTAATAGATCTCGAGCGATTTTTAAATCAATTTCTTTAGATTGAAATAAACGACTTAATTGTATGGTATTACTTAATAAATTGGATAAACAAACTGTCGTAATTAGGAATTCGCTGTCCACTAATGCTGTTATTAAAATTTTAGCTTTGGCTGCTGTTTGAATATCAGTCCAATTAGAAATATTTTTAAGTGTATTAATAATTTGTGGTAGCAGTAATCTAAATTGTAAAACTCCGTCATGTCGTTCAACCCATCTTGTCTCACAAAGCCCAAACAATTGCTGACCCATAATAGTTTTTAAAATTTGCGATCGTTTAGATGAAGCTTTAAAGAACGCTAGTGTTTCTTTCATTGTACCAACAGTATTTCTGACGGATTAAACTGAATTCGATTTTGAAATTGACAAATTTAATTTATGATTGAAGCACGGAGAATAAACAGCGTTAACAGCTTCTTTTTTTATTGTAGCAACAGCTCCACAAGAATTGGAGGTCATGACAGAACATCCATCTGTAGTTATAGAAACACAATAATTTAAATCTAAATTTAATTTTTTTAAACAATCAACCACAATTTCTCCTAATTTGACACCAGTAAGTTTAGATTCTAGAAATGGATTTTTCTGTTCCTTTATTTCTACATTGTGTAAATCTATAAAGTTTATAAAATCTTCATAAATTACATTTTGATAAAAATATCTTAATATTAATGACATTTGTGAAATATTTGAAATATCCGTTGTTTCGTCAAATATAACAGCATAGTATTTTGCTTCTTGAATCCTGGAAATAATATGAAATAAAATTTCATCGCCACAACAATTAATTATTTCAGCTTGTGTTGTCTTACTTATATATGTAGCATGAGATGACGCATTTGTTAAATGTTCTTTTAAAATTGAATCACCGCTTTCAATGCGATATTTCAATAACGCTCTAAAATTTCCTTCATTGATTACGCTATTAATATCTAGTGGACCATCATCACGATGGCCTCTTAAAGGTATATTTTGTTTTCCAAGAAATATAACACTTTCAATTATTGGTTTCAATCGAAGGCGATTTTCATCTATTTGTTTTAATCTTTTATTATTTAACTGATTAATAACATCTAATTCAGAGTTAGTTTGGATTTTTAAAAACTGTTCTGCAGCATCCACAGCATCTTTATGATATTGGCAATTTGCATGCGTTGATAAAGCACCATCTTTGCCCAAAAGTTTTGAAAAAGATGTTAATGGTTCTTTAACTAATTTGCGCAAAGAAATCATTGCCTTATTACGTCCTATTCCGCAATTGGCAAAAAGGGAACAATATTTACAATAAAAACCTTTTTTTACATTTGAAAATACAAGCCAATTAAAATCATTTAAATGTTTTTGGCTAGCATATCTTTTTTCTTGTCTATTATTTTTATTATGTACTGAGTAAGGGAAAGCATAATTTTTGGGCGGAGTCCAAGGATTTTGCAATAATTTTATTTTAGTAAAATCATTTATTGGTTTTCCCACATGATTTCCAAAATCCAAAACAGTTTCAATTGTAGTCGATGATTTATTATTTTGCACACTAAATTCTGTGTTTATATTGGTTGAAATATGTATATTATTACTTGAATCAGTTGCTAATTCTAAATTTTGCGTATTAATTTCTTTCGATGCGGTATTCTGAGATAGACTTTGTGAGTTATTTCTTACTTTAAGTTCATCATTATTTAAATTTTCTTCACATTTCTTAAATATATTATTAATCAAGTCATCTGGAAAATAAAACATTTATATTTATCGTTAATTTTAATTTTTAATAAAAAATGTTTGTTTTATACATGGAGTCAAAAGTTTTTAGAATACTTCACATATAGTGATGATTATTATATATTTAATAAAAATATAATCATAATAATTTTATGCTTCGTAAATTATTTAATATGAAATTAAAAATTTATTTTTTTGAAAATTCATCCGATGAAATTATACAAATTAAAGTAATTTTTATTTGGTAAAGATTGTTATACAACTATACAATGCTATTTCAAAAGAAATATATTTTAATCATGTAAAACATTGTTATATTTAAAATATTAATTGAATGTATTATTTTTTAAGAGGAGGTCACGTATCTCTGTCCTTTTCTAATCAAAGATTTAATTTTCTGCAAAAACTAACAACTTTAGCAAAAAACGAAGAAAAAGCCGCATTTCGTATAAAAAAAAATTTCTTTGATAAAAAAGAATTAATTTTATTACTTTGTTTTAAAGAAAACCTTAAAAAACCAAATTGTTTACCGTAACCTCTATGTTCTAAGTTTTTCAAAGTTTTCTTGAAAACAAAGCGATAAAATCAAAGAAAACATTTTTTTATACGAGATGCGATTTTCTCTTTATTTTTCGCTAAAATTATTAGTCTTTGTAAAAAACTCAATTCTTTGATTAGAAAAGAACAGATATAGTCGACCGATTACGTTTAAGTTTTGCTTTAAATTATTTATTATTTATCCATCTATTAGTTTAAAGCATATTTGTGTCTGCAGACGGGTAGAATTTGAATAAAACTTAAAATTTGTACTGAAAACAATAACATCATTTAATGTTTTAAAATATAATCAATTATTTTCGATAATTTCAGTATTGCATATGTTCCGATTGAAATACTTTTTCCGCATAAGAAATAATTCGTTAATATTCTGGCTCTAAATTCACTATTGCAACGTGTTTTTAAATTTTGTTGATTCTATCAATTATTTAATTTTCATATTCAATAAAAAAATTTTGAAAAACTCACTTGATTTACTATTTTGATCTGGTGTAGAATTTAAACTATTGAATTTATCTTTATAAACTTCATTAGTTTCAACATTAAGATGATTGCCTGCATCTTCACTGTTCATTCCTTGATTTTCAAAAGTTTTACCAAAATTTGTTTTAGTTTTTGCTTCTTTGTCAACTGAACTTGTAAAAAAATCTGTTAACTTTTGATATTTATTGAAGCCTTCATTTATATTATTCGTTGATTTTCGTTTTCTTGACTTTGTTACGCCTAATAAATATTTAATAATGTATTATATTCTCTCACGACTAATTTTTCTTGTATAATGTATAAAAAATACTTACTGCAATTTATATCTTAACGGCAGGCCGGAGTAGAACCTGATACCGACCGAGTAACAATTGAGTTGTTTGTTATTTACTCAAGTATTAATCGGTGTATCTGCAAATTGAAGGTTATGCGCAATAGATATTATTATTACAAATATTTATGCACAAGAAAAAAAAAATCTATCGCTTTGTTTTTGAGAAAAGTAAGGAACGCGAAAATATTATAAACATAATCTTTTACTTCGGCGTTCCTTACTTTTCTCAAAAACAAATCGGTAGATTTTTTTTTTCTTGTGCATAAATATTTGTAATAATAATATCTATTGCGCATAACCTTCAATTTGCAGATACACCGATTAATACTTGAGTAAATAACAAAAATGCCAATTAGACAAGGACAGCGAATCCGGCCTGCTCTTAACTAATAAATAAGAATAAAAACTAAGATTTTATATGTAAAACAATATCAAACTATAAATGCAGAAGTGTATAACCTTATCGCTAAACTAAACATATGAACTAAAACCATATACTGCATTTTTGTAGTGGTTAACTCAAGCCGCCAGTACTTCTTATGAAAAATTTGCGAGTCGACGTTTTTCCGAGAATTTCTCCGACTAGAAAATGTAAACATGCTAACTACAAATTTCGCTGAACTAGGTGGATTTTGAGCTGAAGTATTTAATTATTTATATTTAAATTAAAACTTTTTTCAACTTTGCGAGTACGACGTTTAAAAATAAATATTTCATTTTTTGTTCAAAATTTTTGTATAATTAATTCTTTTTCTACAAATTTTGTGAGTCCTAGTGTTTAGAGTTTATTTATTGATTTAATTTTTTTTCAAAAAACTTTTTTTCCTACTTTTGTACATTAATTACAAATTTTCAGTTTTTTTGTATCTTAATAGGAAAGGGGGGGCGATCGCCCCCATCGCCCCCCCTCTGGATCCGCCACTGATATCTAGTGTGTTTTCTCCTTTTATTGAAGTTAGCCCTGTTAAAAATATATACGTATCTCAGATACGTAACAAAATTACGTAATACATACGTAACAAAGCGTTCGAATTTGTTACGTATTATGGAATACGTATTTGATATTGATGATACGTAGTTTCAATACGTATTCCAAGGGAGTGAGAAATTACGTATTTCATACCAGAAATACGTAATTATTCGCACAATGTACGTAACAAAGATACGTATTTATGATAAATATGTGTTCATATTTTTCAAAGATATGAGCAAATCCTCCTATTGGAATTTTGGGTTTGAATACGTATCGCCTTCAGAATACGCAATTCCGAGCACGAGATACGTATCTCTGAGGCAGGATTCGTATTCAGAATACGTAATTTTACCACAAATCAAATACGTATTTTTTGGTAAAATACTTATCATGAATTCTGCCTCACAGATACGTATGTTGTACTGAAAATTACGTAATTGTACTAGCAATACGTATCCAAGCACGAAACTGCGATTGAAATTACGTAATTTTTGCATTAACTACGTATCAAAAAAGTATATATATGGCACATATTTAAATGAAAATTACGTATTTTAATCAGAAGATGTTTTCAAATACGTATTTTGTGGCAAAATTACGTATTCTGACTAGAAAACCTGCCTCATAGATACGTATCTTTGACTCTAAATTACGTAATTGTCCTGGCAATACGTATTGAAGCCAAAAACTGCGATTCAAAATTACATAATTTTCGCATGAAATACGTATCGAAGAACATAGATTAGGCAAATATAAAATGAAAATTACGTATTTTAAACCACAAAATGTTTTTAAATACGTATTTTGTGCTAAAATTACGTATTCTGAATACAAATTCTGCCGTTTAATACGTATCTCGTGCTCGAAATTACGTATTCTAAAGGCAATACGTGTTCAAGCCCGAAATTCAAATCGAAAATTACATATGATGCGCATGAGATATGTATGAAAAATACGTATATCTTACATAAGTGTTTACAAAAATTACGCATTCCAATGGGAGGATGTGTTCAGGATACGTATCATGTGAAAAAATACGTATTTTTGTTACGTATATTGTGCGAATAATTACGTATTTCTGGTATGAAATACGTAATTTCTCACTCCCTTGGAATACGTAATGAAACTACGTATCATCAATATCAAATATGTATTCCATAATACGTAGCAAATTCGAACGCTTCGTTACGTATGGATTACGTAATTTTGTTACGTATCTGAGATACGAAAATATTTTTAACAGGGAGATCAGCGTCGGGATGTTCATTACATAACACCAATATACTTATTAAATATTTTACACCTTTTTTCTTATTGAAGTCACTCTTGTGATATATATCACCACACCCAACACAGAAAACCGTTGCATTTGCCTTATTAGGATGGCATTTATAAAAAAATCGGAAGGAATTGCCTCCGGAAGCAACTCCTCATCCGCCATCTTGATCAATTAAAATAAAGAATATATTTTCTTGACTTAAAAAATGAATTTCTTGAAGTGAAATTCAATATTTCTTATTTCGAAATAATAGTTTCTAATATCAAGTGAATATTTACCTAATTTCACATTACGATCAAAAATGGTTGATTGAATTTAAATGAATTTTAATAAAAATAAAAAATATTTATTAAAATTTAGAACATAAATACAATTTATTTATTATTTACAAACGAATATTAACTATATTTAGGAGAAGGCCGTGTAGCTCTGTCCTCGTCTGATCTAAATTTTCGTTATTATTAATAAATTAAATATTGTTATACAAAAGTAAGGGCATAGCCCAATTGATTTCAGAACGAGCAAAAAAATATAAAATTTTCATTAGTTTTCAAGTGAGGTCTGAAACGGAAAAATAGTTATCAAGTTCAATTGTTTTTCCGTCTCAGACCTCACTTGAAAACTAATGAAAATTTTATATTTTTTTATAGAATAGGATCGTTTGCTCGTTCTGAAATCAATTGGGCTATGCCCTTACTTTTGTATAACAATATTTAATTTATTAATAATAACGAAAATTTAGATCAGACAAGGACAGAGCTATACGGCCGCATCTTAAGTAAATGTTTTCTTCATTTTAAATTCAATTTTCATAATTCAAATTTGTATGTTTTTAATATAATTACTATTTTGTTAATAAAAGTAAATATCCTCTTCTTTCAAAATTATATAATCTTGAGGTTAGGAAATATTGGTCCAGGTTTCAAGAAAATACTGCCTCAGGACTATTTAAATTAATAATTTTCTTGAAATCAAAAAAATTTTTTTTTAATTTTATAAAATATTTTCTTCACTTTATTTTTAAAAAATACTGCATTATAAGACAATTTGGTTATTAAATGTAAGTAAATGGTTTTTCGAAAACAAATATTTTTATTACTTCCGGATTATCATTTCTTATTTGAAGTAAATTATTTTTCAGTAAAACATAAATTTTAAGTAAATACTTATTTTTTTTTAATTAGGTATGTGAAAAATTCACATGTTATTAATTATTCACTTACTGATATTTACAATTTTCATGATAATTATCATGAAAATTGTAAATAAATTAATTGACTTTTTTATCCTAAGTAAATGATTTACTATATTTCAATATTTTTTATTTAAATAAAGTTTCTGATTGCTATTATCAAGTAAATAAAATAGTACAGTTAAATGTAGATTTTTTTACAATTCCAATGATATAAGAAACTCATTTAAAAAAAAAAATTTACTTGGATCTTTTACTTTAAACGGCAAATCACGCATAATATTACTTTTCACACACATTGCAAGATAACTTTTTTCTTGATATTTTGTAGGTTCAGGTAAACTTTATTTTCTTTCCGAAAAAAGTATACCAAACAAATGTAAAAAAACGTAGGTGGATCGGTATAGTATCTTAAAAATACATAAAATTATGAACGACCTGGTGAATTACTTTCTTTATTCCTCAATAATCATTTATTACTAAGACATACATGAAGAATTGTTAGTTTTTAAATCAAATTTCAAATAATTTTTATGCCTAAGCAAATAAATGTGTTTTTGGCGTAACTTCAGTCTTCTCTGACTGAAAGAGTTTGAACGTAGATATTAATTTAAAAATTTAACCACTTTTTACGATAATAATGCAATAAATTTATTGTTCTTTTATAATATTTAATTTAGTTTCATTTTACAGCATAAAAAGCTTATTCGGTAGTTTCAATTTATAAAACATAAAATTAATATTAAATATTTAAATTAAATGTAACTAAAAATTAATTTTCTTCAAGTAACTTTGACATATAAATTATTTCTAAAATTTATATGATCGTTAAAGCCAATGTTTATCGAATTACTTCTTGATAATGATTGTTTTTATAAAAATTAATAATTTAATGTTCAAATCAAATATATATATATATATATATATATATATATATATATATATAAAATAAATTTATTAAAACCAAAGAATATGAAAAAGTCAATGTTGTGCTCGTAATGCTTGAATACATGTTTACTTGAGTATAAAAAATTCTACTCTAGCTGTTACGGCCAATTATTTATAAGTTATTTATAGAAGTGAGCTTTCAGTGTAAAAATTTTGAAAGATGTATTACGAAATTGCTTAGCTTTACTTAATCAAAGACTATTGAAGACTATTAATTAATGAGAAAAAAAACCTATATTCGTGTTTAGATGTTAAAATTGAAATATATTTTTTTGTTAATAATAAAATGATCAAAAGCCCACCTATTTGAATTCGTCATCATTAATATTGTAAATTCTTTCAGAGCATTTGTTATTCTAGCAATCCACCAAGACCTTGAAAAGTTAGATGAGCAAGACTTTGTCTGAATATGCACACCAAAAGAAATTTATCAAGTTAAAATTATATTTATTATCATATAGTCTTCGTTACTAAATGTGCTATATTTTAAAAGCTTTTGCGCGCTCGATGTTTCGAAAGACGCGCGACTAAAGAAAAGAGATCTACCGACCGCTTTCTCTGTTATGCTTGTGTTCCGTCCGCATTAAGAGATGAACAGAAACTGTGCCAAGAACAGCGAGCTCAACTAATAAAGCAAGCAAGTAAGCAGCAACGATGTTACGTGTGCTATAACACACCTACTACGCTTTCGCTCACGATCATGAGCCTTCAAGCCAACGCACACCTACAACTCCACTGCAGCTCTATGAATGGAGCGCCTACACGCCTGTCTCTTTAATATTTGAGGCACACTATGGAAAAGAGAGAGAGCCTATTGAGAAATAGTTGCAGTAGTAAGCACATGTGTTCACAGCATCTTTAGCTCTCTTCGTGACGTCTTATATACATAACGTCGACTGTGTATGATATACTATAGAAACCAAGAAACGAGCTCTATTATTTTCATTGGATTATGCTCAGCTGTTTATTGTGTAATTGAATTATAAAGTTTCGATGGTATTACGTTAATGTTTTTGAATTATTAATATTACCTCATAATTTTATTGATAACGAAAGCAAAATTGTTAATCAATAAATAGAATTATTTTATTCATAAAAAATATCGTATTACTGTTAATATTAGAATAATTTCGAATTTTTATTTTTAAATTATAATAAAAAATTTTAGACAAAACTATAATAAATTTTTTAATATTGTTGTATGAGATTACTAATTGAATTATCAAGTAATTTTTAATATTAAATGACTGCTCTAAAACATTCAAGCTTTTATTACGCTAGCTCCAAAGTCGAAAATCGTGCCTCATATTTGGAAGATTAAAAGAAAGATTCATCCCAAAAAAACATAGGTAAAAGTCTAGGCATTTATGAGCCTCATATCTTAAATTATTAACTATTCTTTTTTTACAAATATTTTTTTTTATCTAAAAACATTTTAAGAGCAGGCCGGATTTGCTGTCCTTGTCTAATTGAGTATTTTATTATTTACTTAAGTATTAATCGGTATATTTGCAAATTGAAGGTTGAGCGCAATAGATATTATTATTATCAATATTTATGCGCTCAACCTTCAATTCTCGGATATACCGTTTAAGGTGATGTAAAATGGACACTACACCTGTACTTATAGATATTAACTTCCTTTCCATTTTATTGCTGAATTTCCAGAAAAGAAATGCATTAGCTTGTAGTATGTACCGTGATGATTATTTAGTTAAATTTTCAAATAAATTTATTTATTAGTTATTCAGAATTTTAGGTCCCAAAATTGTTCATGAAAATTTTTCCATTTTGTACAGGAATCCAAATATCTTAAAAACTAATGAATGAATTTATTTGAAAATTTAACTGAATAATCTTTATGGTACATACTACAAGCTAATGCATTTTTTTACTGAAAATTTTGCAATAAAATGAAAAGATAGTCAATATTTACGAGTACAGGCGTAGTGTCCATTTCACATCCCCTTAATACTTGAGTAAATAACAAAAAACTTAATTAGACAAGGACAGCGAATCCGGCCTGCTCTCAAATGAATTTTTCTGAAACCATAAATCAATATAAAATTATTATTTAGATGATGTCAAAAATTAAATCTTAAATTTATCAATATCAATATACAGATTATTTAATTGCATAGAATAATTACTTTAATATAATTATAGAGTGCAATCATTAGAAGTTGGTCAAGTATTTTATGATAAGTAAAGAAATTAATTCTTTTTTTTTAAAGATATAAGAAAAATAATTTAATAAATTGTTCACAACTAAAATGACTCTATAGAACCCTGGCGAAAAAGATTTAAAATAATAATTAATAAAAAATGAAAATAAATGATAAAACTGAATAAAAATTATTTGTAAGTAATAAAAAATGAAAAAAGGTAATAAAAATAGATAAAAATGTATAAAAGTGGATAAAAATGGATAAAATAAAATAATAAGTAATGAAATTGAATAAAAGGGAATAAAATTGGTATGAATTCGGACATTTTATTAGATTTTATCTATTTTTATCCTATTTTATCATTATTACAAAATAATATTTTTTATCCATTTATATTAGTTTTTAATTTTTTTTAACAATTATTATTATTTTTTATCAGTTTTTATTTAGATACAAAATATATTATAAACAAAATTTTTAAAATAACATACAAGTAAGAATAAGAAAATATATAAAAAGCTGTATTATGTTTTTGAAAATTTCTGTATTTATTCGGTCGCTGTGAATTAATCTAACCTATAGCATATCTAACCTAATATAAACGTAACGCCGCAGAGGTCGATAGTAAACACGCGCGCATTTTAGTAATGGTCAGATGGATCGGACTTATATACAAAGTGTACTGAACTCTAACCACTTGCGGGAGTTGGACACAAATTTTAACGTCAAGTGATAGAATTTTTGTGTTTAAAATATGCTGGTATCGTTAGTTGTCGGGATCACATACGCAAGGGGTATTTTGACTAGAAGTTATAGGATTTCTCGAATGTATGACAAAAATTACTATGTGAACTAATAAAAATTTATAGGTGCCCTGATGGAAATTGAAACGTTTTTTTTTTACCATTTCATGACCAGTAGAAATAGAAAGGCTTTTTTTAACATTTTATGGCCATTTCTTTGACATTATTATTACTGATAACCTTAAATTTTTATATACACCATTTTTTATGTTCACATTTCAAAATTTTACTATGGTAACATTTTAAGATTGTTTTGTAATAGTTCAAAAATATCCGAGCATTTTTTGCTGCTTATCTTGTAAATAATTTTAGAAACCTAATAAAATTTACTACAACGCTAGAAGAAAAAGCACGTTTTCATGTGAGTGCGTTATAATACTAACAGTAATTTTTAGAATTTTCTCTCAATATACTTATGTGTTTTACCTGCAGGAAGTAGAGATTGATACATTGAAATAAAATTTTTATTTTATATTAGTAAACACACGAATATGTATTAACCTATAATTTTTTTAAAAAATTTGCAAATGAATTAGAACAATACAATTTTTAAAAACCTTCATTACCTACTTTACATGCTATTTATAAGACTTAAAACATTTTAAAAATTTATTATATAAATTGATAAAAACTGACAAAAAATAATAAAAATTAATTTAATGTGATAAATAATAATAATAACCGATGAAAATGGATATAAACGGATAAAGTGTCCGAATTCCTACACTTTTTATCCATTTTTATCTATTTTTAATTATTTTTATCACTTATTATCAAGATTTATACATTTTGATCACTTTTTATTCATGGTTATCATGTTTTATCATTTTTTATTATAAATCTCTTTCGCCAGGAAAATATTATTTAAATATAAATATTTATTAAATTATTAATTTATATACATTTTTATGGGTAAAGTGAAAGTTTAAAAATTACAGCTATGAAAATAGTGCAATCATTAGAAGTTATTCAAGTATTTTATAATAAGTAAAAAAATTAATATTTTTTTCAAAAGAAGCAAGAAATTTTTAATTATATTTTGACCATCCCTGGTAGAAAATTAAGGATAAAAATATGCTCGGATAACTAACTGTTGGCTATATCTCGTCGCTACGCAGTCGCGATAAGTGACCGATATATACACGATGATATATTAAAGACTGGAGTTGATATAAAATATAATCACTAAAATAATTTAAATTTTTTTCTTCTGATTTGAAATAAATTATAAATATTATAATATTCATTATTATGATTCATATGAGTTGTAAATAATTTTCAATTAAAATCGTTTATAGAAAGCGAATCTGTATATATACATGCTGCCCGCGATGGCGCCCGTTTGTACAATTGTACAATATATCTTATACACAGGTTAGACCCTATTAAAAAAAACACGTGTTTTTACACGTGAAAAAATCACGTGTAAAATACACGTATTTTCTACACGTGTTTTTTACATGTAAAATTTACGTGTTTTTGCACGCATATTTTTCACGTGTTTTTTTACGTGTATTTTTCAGGTGTATTTTTAACATATTTTTTTATAGCTTTTCGAAGAGCTTCTACTGTCCGGCCTCTTATATCTGCATCTTCCAAATTTGTGTAAGGGATGTCAAAACTTAGTAAAACGCCACCTAGTGACTTAAAGTCAAACCGACGTAATCGATCATTAATAGCGATTTTAATTCACTAGGTGGCGTTTTTCTAAGTTTTGTCATCCCTTACACAAATTTGGAAGACGCAGATATAAGAGACCAGATGGTAGAAAATCTATGAAAAAATATGTGGAAAATATACCTGAAAAATACACGTGAAAAAAACACGTGAAAAATATGCGTGAAAAACACGCAAATTTTACATGTAAAAAACACGTGTAATAATACGTGTATTTTGCACGTGTTTTTTTCACGTGCAAAAAACACGTGTTTTTTTTAAATAGGGGATTGACTTAACTCGACTTTAAAATTATTAAAGATACATATGCTGTTGTTGTAATAGCGTTAAAAGTTTCTGTTTTTTATTGTATAACTTAAATTTATTTGCGAACATACACAGTATGATTATGAATTATTATCCATGTAAAATCAGTGAGTGCGAAGTGCGTGTGAGCGAGTGCACATCGTCAGGTGGGAGGAAGAAGGTTACGATTTGAAATTGGCCACAAAAAAGTAACGATTCGGATAAAGCCACAAAAAGGTTCAGATTCGAAATTGGCCACAAAAAAGTCACGATTCGGATAAAGCCACAAAAAGGTTCAGATTCAGGTTTAGCCACAAAAAGGTTACGATTCGGCTGCTTATTTTTTTCTCCGATGTTTTGGATGAGAACCGCTGTTGAAAACATAAGAATTTATCTCCGATATCCAAGCATTCATAAATATTAGAATTATTCTTTCATATTTTCCATAAAAAAGCAATCAATTGTAAATTCCTTCTATAATAATATTATCTTTGCTTTTTTGATGAATTTAAAAGAATACTATAATAATTGTTTTAAATTATTTACTGAATTAATTTGAAAATAATTTTTAAAGAAAACAAAAATTACTTTTAAAATATTTCATGAAAATATTATAAAAATGATTTAAACATACTTATTAAAAAGTGACATAAAATTATTAAAAATTAATTTAAAATTGATTGACGCTGTGAGGCAATGCCAACAAAATGAACAATTCTTAACAGTATTTTTTATATTAATATAAATATATTTATTAAATTAATAATCATATATATATTTCAACGTAATAAATTTTTATAGAATTTATGGTATTTAGCAGGAATTAAATCTTTTTCCATGAGGATACGTGAATTTTTCGCTTTATAAGCATCGATAGCTAATAATCAATCGTAACATCTAGTTAATATGTTTTCATTGTCAAATTTAATGATTGATTTTTTACTTAGAGACTCATAATTTAAATTGTATTTGTTGATGAATATTTTCACTATATAAAGCCTTCCAATACACACACACACACACACACACACACACACACACACACACACAATATATATATATATATATATATATATATATATATATATATATATATATATATATATATATATATATATAAACAATTTCACGTCAATTTAACTAATGTTTGCAAATTTTTAATAAATTATAAAATTTGTGAATTTTTTATTCTAACATTGATAACGTTAAAGTAAAAAGATTTTTAATTTATAAAATAAATCAATTAATTTTTATTTAATAAGATCATAAAAAGTTATAATATATTTCAATATATGATTTATACTCACTAAATTGAAAACTATAGATTTATAAAATTGCCTCTTCATGAAAAAAATGAAAACATAATTATCATATTTATGAGTACTTGAGATCTAGGAGACAAACTGTTATGTTTTCAACAGCGGTTCTCATCCAAAACATTGAAGGAAAAAATAAGCAGCCGAATCGTAACCTTTTTGTGGCTAAACCCGAATCTGAACCTTTTTGTGGCTTTATCCGAATCGTAACTTTTTTGTGGCCAATTTCGAATCTGAACCTTTTTGTGGCTTTATCCGAACCGTTACTTTTTTGTGGCCAATTTCGAATCGTAACCTTCTTCCTCCCACCTGACGACATAAAAACTTAGTGTGAGAGAATATCACTGTAAAAAAAAATAGCGAGAAATCACGTCGTTGGTCGACGATTTCAATGCGACCATGCACCGTCGATGTTATTTAACATCGTTGAAGCACGACATCTAACTGATTTAACCTAAAAATCTTTTGTTCAGTTTACGTGAAATCACGCAAAGCACGTTAAAATGTCGCCGTTGAACGAAGTTAAATAACCTCGACGGTGCATGATCGCATTGAAATCGTCGACCAACGACGTGATTTCCCGCTATTTTTTTTACAGGGTAAGACTGTTTGTTTAAGAACTGAAAAGGAAACAAGGAGTGAACAGCCTTTCTCTTTCTCACTAACTGTGTTCCCATATGCGTGCTCACTCGCACTTTTTAATATGCTGTTTATGAATATAGTATAATTCAACATTGACCATATTCTCCCGATGCCATCGCGATAATTCCTTAAGAGTAATGAAGGTTTATCGCGATATCTAAAAGCATATGATCGCGACTGCTCATGAAATACGGGATGATATACTGGAAATATGCTCAACTTTCTACCAGGGATCCAATTTTTTTAGTCATCCAATTCTTTTAAAGATTTTGCTTCTTACAATAAAAGTGTCTTTAAAAACTCTACTTCGTGCAATTGAACTAGAAGATGTGATAGTTCTTTAATTAATCTACTATTTTATTCATTTTTAGTACTTGCCACCCCTGCTCCACTGTAAATTACTAAGTATTTTTGAAATTTCCAAAAGTTTATAGTTTTAAGTATAACAATTAAAATGTACAGTCGACGGAAACATATTCTTGGGTGTTCCTTTTCTTTGATTTAAAAATTCTTCAATAAAAATGAAGAAATTAATGAAATCATCCAATCAAAACGCGTGATTTCAAAATCATAGAAAAAAAGCACTCAAGAATATGTTTTCGTTGAGGGAACTAGTTATAAATAAATTTAGTAGAATAATCAAAACTCTAGAGTTAAATTATTCATTAAAACCGTTTTTAAGATAGGTTTTCTTAGTTTTAATTTATTTTTGTTCCGAGAGCTAAAAGATCTCAAAGGAATAAATGAAAGAATATCAAATTTCACTGCTATTCTAACTTTTGATTTCGCAAAATAATTGTCTTCATAGATGAATGTATTTTAATTACCATTGATGAGCATTACAATCAATCAGATTAAAAATATTAATAAGTAATTTAAGTGGAAAAGAAAATACTTCACTGACGATTTACAAGTATTAAAAATGAATGAAATAGTAGATTAATTAAAGTACTATCACATTTTTATTTCGATTGCGCGAAGTAGAAATTTAAGAGGTGGCCGTATAATTCTGTCCTTGTCTAATCTAAATTTTCGTTATAATTACTAAACTAATATTTTTATAGGAAAGTAAGGGCAAAGCCTAATAGATTTAAGGACAAACAGACGATTCTATTTTATAAAAAATATAAAATTTTTGATAGTTTTCGAGTTAATTCGGCTGTTGCCATTATTACACACTTTTTTGTGTTAAATCAACAACTCATCTTTGAGGTTTGATTTAACACACATAAATGTGTAAATTTAAACGTATAACGTGTGTAAATAATTGCAATACATTAAAAATAAAAAATTAATTTTATGGGAGTTTCTTATTTATGTGTCGGGATTTATCTATTATAATGAGCAATCATTTTGAGAATTGAACTATTAAAATTATATTACCTAAGAAAATGCTTAAAAAAATTTCGATGTAACTGAGGCGCGAACCCACGAACTACGGGTTACGAGGCATTGACGCTACCTATTACGCTACAAAACGCTTCATATGGGTCGAGATAATTTTATATATTTACAGTTTTTACGATAAACATTTTATTATTTTTAAACGCTTATAAATTTAAATTAAACAAATAAATAAATAATTATGAGTAATTAATACTAATTGAGAAAAAATAGAGATCGGAAAATAATTTTCCTTGTATAAAAAAAAAATAATTTTTTCATATTAGTAACTAATTTTTTATCAAAGCAATATCTAATTCCTTATTTATTAAAAATTTAATTCTTCATTAATTGAACAATTACTTAAAAAAAAAATAATTGTAGAATTCTGGGCAGAATTTCTGGGCAACAAAAGTTAAAATACACTTATCTAGAAATTATACAAATTCTTTGAAAAAAATTTTTAGATAAGTGTCATTTTAACATTTGTTGACCAGAAATTCTGCCCAGAATCCTGCTCAATTTTCTACCAGGGTTAAGGCGACTACGGAAGTTCGGTTCGATTTCATTTTGTAGTTTACAAATTAATCTTTCAGTTTCTGAAATTTTTTGAATTTTTTAATTTTCCACCATTTATTATAATCCGTAGAATGGTGAAAAATTAAAAAATACGAAAAATTTTACATATTGAAAGAGTAATTTGTAAACTCAAAAATAAAACCTAACCTAAAATCGCCTTAAGATAATTAAAATAAAAGACTACATAAAATTTGAAATAATAATTATTGTAGTTCTTAATACAATTTAATATTGAAATATATACTTTTACAAGAACTTTAATTAAAAATAAAAATAAAGCACAATATACATGTTAATGTACAAATATAAATTTTAAACATATAGATGTGTAGATTTATGCATTTATGTTTGTTAATTTTCGCATTAACTAGATCATGTGTAAAAATACACATAAAATTTGTGTACTAATACTTTTACGCACATAAGTGCGTTATTTTACAAACATAATAGAATTTACACACTAAAACGTGCAAAACTACACCTTAAACAGCATGAACGATATCATTGGAATATTCCGAAATATTCCAATTGAATATTTCATTGAAAAATGTATGGGAGCTTTATGGAAGAAAACAGAAATATTTCTGGGGAATTGCAAAGGAAACTTTCTACAAAGAACCCCTGGAAGCCTCCGTAAACCTTCCGTGGAAGATTCCGTTAAAAGATTGATAAATCGTTGCATCGAAAGATTACATGGAAGCTTTATAGGAGACTCCGTTTTCCTTTCGGAGAAATGTTGGGAATTTTCACTGGTATATTCAGACTTCAGTCTCCTGAAAGATTCCGTAAACCTTCCAAGGAAGATTCCGTTAAAAGATTTATGAATCATTGCACCGAAAGATTTCATGGAAGCTTGAATGGAAGACTCCGTTTACCTTTCAGCGAAATATTGGGAATTGTCATTAAAACTTTCCAGTAGAAGGCTCCTGAAAGCTTCCATAAACCTTCCAAGGAAGATTCCGTTGAAAGATTGATGAATCATTGCACCAAAAGATTTCATGGAAGCTTGAATGGAAGACTCCGTTTACCTTTCAGCGAAATATTGGGAATTGTCATTAAAACTTTCCAGTAGAAGGCTCCTGAAAGCTTCCATAAACCTTCCAAGGAAGATTCTGTTGAAAGATTGATGAATCATTGCACCGAAAGATTTCATGGAAGCTTGAATGGAAGACTCCGTTTACCTTTCAGCGAAATATTGGGAATTGTCATTAAAACTTTCCAGTAGAAGGCTCCTGAAAGCTTCCATAAACCTTCCAAGGAAGATTCCGTTGAAAGATTGATGAATCATTGCACCAAAAAATTTCATAAGAACTTTATAGAAGACTTCGTTTACCTTTCAGGGAAACATTGGGAATTTTCACTGGAAGATTCCCACTCAAGTCTCCTGGAAGATTCCGTAAACCTTCCAAGGAAGATTCCGTTGAAAGATTGATAAATTATTGCACCGAAAGATTTCATGGAAGCTTGGATGAAATACTCCGTTTACCTTTCAGCGAAATATTGAAAATTGTCATTAAAACTTTTCAGTGGAAGGCTCCTGAAAACTTCCGTAAACCTTCCAAGGAAGATTCTGTTAGAAGATTGATGAATCATCGCACCGTAAGATTTCATGGAAACTTAAATGGGAGACTTCGTTTACCTTTCAGCGAAATATTGAAAATTGTCATTGAAACATTCCAGTGGAAGGCTCCTGAAAGCTTCCGTAAACCTTCCGAGGAAGATTCCGTTAGAAGTTTGATGAATCATTGCACCGTAAGATTTCATGAAAACTTAAATGGGGGACTTCGTTTACCATTCAGCGAAATATTGGAAATTGTCATTGAAACATTCCAGTGGAAGGCTCCTGAAAGCTTTCGTAAACCTTCCAGGAAAGATTCCGTTGATAGATCAATGGATTATTGCACCGTAAGATTTCATGGAAGCTTAAATGGAAGACTTCGTTTACCTATCAAGGAAATGTCGGAAATTTTCACTGGAATATTCCGACTCAAGTCTCCTGGAAGATTCCGTAAACCTTCCGAAAAAGATTCCGTTGGAAGATTGATAAATCATTGCACCGAAAGATTTCATGGAAGCTTGAATGGAAGACTCCATTTACCTTTCAGAAAAATATTGGAAATTGTCAATAAAACATTCCAGTGGACGGCTCCTGAAAGCTTCCGTAAACCTTCCAAGGAAGATTCCGTTGGAAGATTAATGAATCATTGCACCGTAAGATTTAATGGAAGCTTAAATGGAAGACCTTGTTCACCTTTCAGCAAAATGTTGGAAATTGTCATTGAAACATTTTAGTGGAATGCGCCTAAAAGCTTCTGTAAACCTTCCAAGGAAGATTCCGTTAAAAGATTGATAAATCATTGCACCGAAAGATTTCATGGAAGTTTGAATAGAAGACTCCGTTTATCTTTCAGCGAAATATTGGAAATTGTCATCAAACTTGGGAATCTTGGGTGGAAGACTCTATTTAACTTTTAGCGAAATATTAGAAATCGTCATTTAAACATTCCAGTGGAAGGCTCCTGAAAGCTTTTGTAAACCTTCTAAGGAAGATTCCGTTGGAAGAGCGATGAATCATTGCACCGAAAGATTTCATGGAAGCTTGAATGAAAGACTTCATTGACCTTTCAGCAAAATATTTAAAATCGTCATCAAAACTTTTCAGTAGAAGGCTTCTGAAAGCTTCCGTAAACCTTCCAAGGAAGATTCCGTTGTGAGGTTGATGAATTATTGCACTGAAAGATTTCATGGAAGCTTGAATGGAAGACTTTGTTTACCTTTCGGGGAAATATTAGAAATTTTTACTCGAATATTCCGACTCAAGTCTCCTGAAAGATTCCGTGAATCTTCCAAGGAAGATTCTGTTGGAAGATTGATAAATCATTGTACCGAAAGATTTTATGGAAGCTTTGATGGAAGACTCTATTTAACTTTTAGCAAAATATTAGAAATTGTCATTTAAACATTCCAGTGAAAGGCTTCTAAAAGCTTCTGTAAACCTTCCAAGGAAGATTCCGTTGGAAGAGTGATGAATCATTGTACCGGAAGATTTCATGGAAGCTTGGGTAGAAGATTCTATTTAACTTTTAGCGAAATATTGGAAATTGTCATTGAAACATTTCAGTAGAAGGCTCCTGAAAGCTTCCGTAAACCTTCCAAGGAAGATTCCGTTGGAAGATTGATGAATCATTGCACCGGAAGATTTCATGGAAGCTTGGGTGGAAGACTCTATTTAACTTTTAGCGAAATATTGGAAATTGTCATTGAAACATTTCAGTAGAAAGCTCCTGAAAGCTTCCGTAAACCTTCCAAGGAAGATTCCGTTGGAAGATTGATGAATCATTGCACCGGAAGATTTCATGGAAGCTTGGGTGGAAGACTCTATTTAACTTTTAGCGAAATATTGGAAATTGTCATTGAAATATTTCAGTAGAAGGCTCCTGAAAGCTTCCGTAAACCTTCCAAGGAAGATTCCGTTGAAAGGTTGATGAATTATTGCACCGAAAGATTTCATGGAAGCTTGAATGGAAGACTTTGTTTACCTTTCGGGAAAATACTGGAAATTTTTACTCGAATATTCCGACTCAAGTCTCCTGAAAGATTCCGTAAATCTTCCAAGGAAGATTCTGTTGAAAGATTGATAAATCATTGCACCGGAAGATTTCATGGAAGCTTGGGTGGAAGACTCTATTTAACTTTTAGCAAAATATTCGAAATTGTCATTTATACATTCCAGTGAAAGGCTCCTAAAAGCTTCTGTAAACCTTTCAAGGAAGATTCCGTTGGAAGAGTGATGAATCATTGTAATGGAAGATTTTATGGTAGCTTGAATGGAAGACTCCGTTGACCTTTAAGCAAAATATTGAAAATCGTCATTAAAACTTTCCAGTAGAAAGCTTCTGAAAGCTTCCGTAAACCTTCCAAGGAAGATTTCGTTGGAAGATTGATGAATTATTGCACCGGAAGATTTCATGGAAGCTTGGGTGGAAGACTTTATTTAACTTTTAGCGAAATATTGAAAATTGTCATTGAAACATTTCAGTAGAAGGCTCCTGAAAGCTTCCGTAAACCTTCCAATGAAGATTCCGTTGGAAGGTTGATGAATTATTGCACTTAAAGATTTCATGGAAGCTTGAATGGAAGACTTTGTTTACCTTTCGGGGAAATATTGGAAATTTTTACTCAAATATTCCGACTCAAGTCTCCTGAAAGATTCCGTAAATCTTCCAAGGAAGATTCTGTTGGAAGATTGATAAATCATTGCAATGGAAGATTTCATGGAAGCTTGGATGGAAGACTCCGTTTACCTTTTAGCAAAATATTGGAAATTGTCATTGAAACATTCCAGTGGACAACTCCTAGAAGTTTCCGTAAGCCTTCCAAGAAAGATTCTGTTCGAAGATTGATGAATCATTGCACCGAAAGATTTTATGGATGCTTGGGTGGGAGACTCCGTTAAACTCTTAGCGAAAGATTGAAAATTGTCATTAAAACCTTCCAGTAGAAGGCTCCTGAAAGCTTCCGTAAACCTTCCAAGGAAGATTCCGTTGGAAGCTAGATGAATTATTGCACCGTAAGATTTAATGGAAGCTTAAATGGAAGACTTCATTTACCTTTTAGCGATATATTGAAAATTGTCATTGAATCATGCCAGTGGAAGGCTCCTAAAAGCTTCTGTAAACCTTCCAAGGAAGGTTTCGTTAAAAGATTGATAAATCATTGCACCGAAAGATTTCATGGAAGCTTGAATGGAAGACTCCGTTTATCTTTCAGCGAAATATTGGAAATTGTCATTAAAACTTTTCAGTAGAAGGCTCCTCAAAGCTTCTGTAAACCTTCCAAGGAAGATTCCATTGGAAGCTGGATCAATTATTGCACCGTAAGATTTAATGGAAGCTTAAATGAAAGACCTTCTTCACCTTTTAGCAAAATGTTAGAAATTGTCATTAAAACATTTTAGTGGGAGGCGCCTAAAAGCTTCCGTAAACCTCCCAAGGGGAATCCCGTTGAAATATTGATGAATTATTGCTCCGTAAGATTTCATGGTAGCTTAAATGGAAGACTTTGTTTACCTTACAGCGAAATATTGGAAATTATCATTGGAACTTTCCAGTGGAAGGCTCCTGAAAGCTTCCGGAAACCTTTCAAGGAAGATTTCGTTGGAAGATTAATGAATTATTGCACCGTGAGATTTTCTGGAAGCTTGGATGGAAGACTTTGTTTACCTTTTAGCAAAATATTGGAAATTCTCATTATAACATTTCAGTGGATGGCTCTTAAAAGTTTCCGTAAACCTTCCAAGAAAGATTCCGTTCGAACACTGATGAACCATTGCACCGAATGATTTCATGGAAGCTTGGGTGGAAGACTCTGTTTAGTTTTTAGCAAAAGATTGGAAATTGTCATTAAAACTTTTTAGTGGAAGGCTCCTGAAAGCTTCCGTAAACCTTCCAAGGAAGATTCCGTTAGAAGATTGATGAATCATCGCACCGTAAGATTTCATGGAAACTTAAATGGGAGACTTCGTTTACCTTTCAGCGAAATATTTGAAATTGTCATTGAAACATTCCAGTGGAAGGCTCCTGAAAGCTTCCGTAAACCTTCTAAGGAAGATTCCGTTGATAGATCAATGGATTATTGCACCGTAAGATTTCATGGAAGCTTAAATAGAAGACTTCGTTTACTTATCAAGGAAATCTTGGGAATATTTACTGAAATATTCCGACTTCAATCTCCTGGAAGATTCCGTAAACCGTCCAAGGAACATTCCGTTGAAAGATTGATAAATCATTGCACCGAAAGATTTCATGGAAGCTTGGATGAAAGACTTCGTTTACCTTTCAGCAAATGATTTGAAATTGTTATTGACACTTTCCAGTAGACGGCTCCTAAAAGCTTCCGTAAACCTTCCAAGGAAGATTCCGTTGGAAGATTGATAAATCATTGCACCGAAAGATTTCATGGAAACTTAAATGGGAGACTTCGTTTACCTTTCAGCGAAATATTGGAAATTGTCATTAAAACATTCCAGTGGAAGGCTCCTGAAAGCTTCCGTAAAACTTCCGAGGAAGATTCCGTTAGAAGATTGATGAATTATTGCACCGTAAGATTTAATGGAAGCTTAAATGGAAGACTTCATTTACCTTATAGCGATATATTGAAAATCGTCATTGAAACATGCCAGTGGAAGGCTCCTAAAAGCTTCTGTAAACCTTCCAAAGAAGGTTCCGTTAAAAGATTGATAAATCATTACACCGAAAGATTTCATGGAAGCTTGAATGGAAGACTCCGTTTATCTTTCAGCGAAATATTAGAAATTGTCATTTAAACTTTTTAGTAGAAGGCTCCTGAAAGCTTCTGTAAACCTTCCAAGGAAGATTCCATTGGAAGCTGGATCAATTATTGCACCGTAAGATTTAATGGAAGCTTAAATGAAAGACTTTGTTCACCTTTTCGCAAAATGTTAGAAATTGTCATTAAAACATTTTAGTGGAAGGCGCCTAAAAGCTTCCGTAAACCTCCCAAGGGGAATTCCGTTGAAATATTGATGAATGACTGCACCGTAAGATTTCATGGTAGCTTAAATGGAAGACTTTGTTTACCTTTTAGCGAAATATTGGAAATTATCATTGGAACTTTCCAGTGGAAGGCTCCTGAAAGCTTCCGGAAACCTTCCAAGGAAGATTCCGTTGAAAGGTTGATGAATTATTGCACCGAAAGATTTCATGGAAGCTTGAATGAAAGACTTTGTTTACCTTTCGGGAAAATACTGGAAATTTTTACTCGAATATTCCGACTTAAGTCTCCTGAAAGATTCCGTAAATCTCCCAAGGAAGATTCTGTTGGAAGATTGATAAATCATTGCACCGGAAGATTTCATGGAAGCTTGGGTGAAAGACTCTATTTAACTTTTAGCAAAATATTAGAAATTGTCATTTATACATTCCAGTGGAAGGCTCCTAAAAGCTTCTGTAAACCTTTCAAGGAAGATTCCGTTGGAAGAGTGATGAATCATTGTACCGAAAGATTTTATGGTAGCTTGAATGGAAGACTCCGTTGACCTTTAAGCAAAATATTGAAAATCGTCATTAAAACTTTCCAGTAGAAAGCTCATGAAAGCTTCCGTAAACCTTCCAAGGAAGATTCCGTTGGAAGATTGATGAATTATTGCACCGGAAGATTTCATGGAAGCTTGGGTGGAAGACTTTATTTAACTTTTAGCAAAATATTGAAAATTGTCATTGAAACATTTCAGTAGAAGGCTCCTGAAAGCTTCCGTAAACCTTCCAATGAAGATTCCGTTGGAAGGTTGATGAATTATTGCACTGAAAGATTTCATGGAAGCTTGAATGGAAGACTTTGTTTACCTTTCGGGAAAATATTGGAAATTTTTACTCGAATATTCCGACTCAAGTCTCCTGAAAGATTCCGTAAATCTTCCAAGGAAGATTCTGTTGGAAAATTGATAAATCATTGCAATGGAAGATTTCATGGAAGCTTGGATGGAAGACTCCGTTTACCTTTTGGCAAAATATTGGAAATTGTCATTGAAACATTCCAGTGGACGGCTCCTAGAAGTTTCCGTAAGCCTTCCAAGAAAGATTCTGTTCGAAGATTGATGAATCATTGCACCGAAAGATTTTATGGAAGCTTGGGTGGAGACTCCGTTAAACTCTTAGCGAAAGATTGGAAATTGTCATTAAAACCTTCCAGTAGAAGGCTCCTGAAAGCTTCCGTAAACCTTCCAAGGAAGATTCCGTTGGAAGCTAGATGAATTATTGCACCGTAAGATTTGATGGAAGCTTAAATGGAAGACTTCATTTACCTTTTAGCGATATATTGAAAATTGTCATCGAAACATGCCAGTGGAAGGCCCCTAAAAGCTTCTGTAAACCTTCCAAGGAAGGTTTCGTTAAAAGATTGATAAATCATTGCACCGAAAGATTTCATGGAAGCTTGAATGGAAGACTCCGTTTATCTTTCAGCGAAATATTGGAAATTGTCATTAAAACTTTTCAGAAGAAGGCTCCTGAAAGCTTCTGTAAACCTTCCAAGAAAGATTCCATTGGAAGCTGGATCAATTATTGCACCGTAAGATTTAATGGAAGCTTAAATGAAAGACCTTCTTCACCTTTTAGCAAAATGTTGGAAATTGTCATTAAAACATTTTAGTGGGAGGCGCCTAAAAGCTTCCGTAAACCTCCCAAGGGGAATCCCGTTGAAATATTGATGAATTATTGCACCGTAAGATTTTATGGTAGCTTAAATGAAAGACTTTGTTTACCTTTCAGCGAAATATTGGAAATTATCATTGGAACTTTCCAGTGGAAGGCTCCTGAAAGCTTCCGGAAACCTTTCAAGGAAGATTTCGTTGGAAGATTAATGAATTATTGCACCGTGAGATTTTCTGGAAGCTTGGATGGAAGACTTTGTTTACCTCTTGGCAAAATATTGGAAATTCTCATTGTAACATTTCAGTGGATGGCTCTTAAAAGTTTCCGTAAACCTTCCAAGAAAGATTCCGTTGGAACACTGATGAACCATTGCACCGAATGATTTCATGGAAGCTTGGGTGGACGACTCTGTTCAGTTTTTAGCGAAAGATTGGAAATTGTCATTAAAACTTTTCAGTGGAAGGCTCCTGAAAGCTTCCGTGAACCTTCCAAGGAAGATTCCGTTAGAAGATTGATGAATCATCGCACCGTAAGATTTCATGGAAACTTAAATGGGAGACTTCGTTTACCTTTCAGCGAAATATTTGAAATTGTCATTGAAACATTCCAGTGGAAGACTCCTGAAAGCTTCCGTAAACCTTCTAAGGAAGATTCCGTTGATAGATCAATGGATTATTGCACCGTAAGATTTCATGGAAGCTTAAATGGAAGACTTCGTTTACCTATCGAGGAAATCTTGGGAATTTTTACTGGAATATTCCGACTCCAATCTCCTGGAAGATTCCGTGAACCTTCCAAGGAACATTCCGTTGAAAGATTGATAAATCATTGCACCGAAAGATTTCATGGAAGCTTGGATAAAAGACTTCGTTTACCTTTCAGCAAATGATTGGAAATTATTATTGACACTTTCCAGTAGACGGCTCCTAAAAGCTTCCGTAAACCTTCCAAGGAAGATTCCGTTGGAAGATTGATAAATCATTGCACCGAAAGATTTCATGGAAACTTAAATGGGAGACTTCGTTTACCTTTCAGCGAAATATTGGAAATTGTCATTAAAACATTCCAGTGGAAGGCTCCTGAAAGCTTCCGTAAACCTTCCGAGGAAGATTCCGTTAGAAGATTGATGAATTATTGCACCGTAAAATTTAATGGAAGCTTAAATGGAAGACTTCATTTACCTTATAGCGATATATTGAAAATTGTCATTGAAACATGCCAGTGGAAGGCTCCTAAAAGCTTCTGTAAACCTTCCAAAGAAGGTTCCGTTAAAAGATTGATAAATCATTGCACCGAAAGATTTCATGGAAGCTTGAATGGAAGACTCCGTTTATCTTTCAGCGAAATATTAGAAATTGTCATTTAAACTTTTTAGTAGAAGGCTCCTGAAAGCTTCTGTAAACCTTCTAAGGAAGATTCCATTGGAAGCTGGATCAATTATTGCACCGTAAGATTTAATGGAAGCTTAAATGAAAGACCTTGTTCACCTTTTAGCAAAATGTTAGAAATTGTCATTAAAACATTTTAGTGGAAGGCGCCTAAAAGCTTCCGTAAACCTCCCAAGGGGAATTCCGTTGAAATATTGATGAATGACTGCACCGTAAGATTTCATGGTAGCTTAAATGGAAGACTTTGTTTACCTTTTAGCGAAATATTGGAAATTATCATTGGAACTTTCCAGTGGAAGGCTCCTGAAAGCTTCCGGAAACCTTCCAAGGAAGATTTCGTTGGAAGATTAATGAATTATTGCACCGTGAGATTTTCTGGAAGCTTGGATGGAAGACTTCGTTTACCTTTTAGCAAAATATTGAAAATTCTCATTGTAACATTTCAGTGGATGGCTCTTAAAAGTTTCCGTAAACCTTCCAAGAAAGATTCCGTTGGAACACTGATGAACCATTGCACTGAATGATTTCATGGAAGCTTGGGTGGAAGACTTTGTTCAGTTTTTAGCGAAAGATTGGAAATTGTCATTGAAACATTCCAGTGGAAGGCTCCTGAAAGCTTTCGTAAACTTTCCAAGGAAGATTTCGTTAGAAGATTGATGAATCATGGCACCATAAGATGTTATGGAAGCTTAAATGGAAGACTTCGTTTACCTTTCAGCGAAATATTGGAAATTGTCATTGAAGCATTCCAGTGGAAGGCTTCTGAAAGCTTCCGTAAACCTTCCAAGGAAGATTCCGTTGGAAGATCGATAAATTATTGCATAGTAAGATTTTATTGAAGCTTAATTAGAAGACTTTGTTTACCTTTTAACGAAATATTGGAAATCGTCATTGAAACATTCCAGTGGAAGGCTCCCGAAATCTTTTGTAAACCTTCCAAGGGAAATTACGTTGGAAGAATGATGAATTATTGCACCGTAAGATTTCATGGAAGCTTAAATGGAAGACTTCGTTTACCTATCGAGGAAATCTTGGGAATTTTTACTGGAATATTCCGACTTGAATCTCCTGGAAGATTCCGTAAACCTTCCAAGGAACATTCCGTTGAAAGATTGATAAATCATTGCACCGAAAGATTTCATGGAAGCTTAGATGAAAGACTTCGTTTATCTTTCAGCAAATGATTGGAAATTGTTATTGACACTTTCCAGTAGACGGCTCCTAAAAGCTTCCGTAAACCTTCCAAGGAAGATTCCGTTGGAAGATTGATGAATCTTTGCACCGAAAGATTTTTTGGAAGCTTTATAGAAGACTTCGTTTTCCTTTTGGGAAAATGTTGGGAATTTTCACTGGAATATTCCGACTTAAGTCTCCCGGAAGATTCCGTTTGGAGATTGATGAATCATTGCACCGAAAGATTTCATGGAAGTTTGAATGAAAGATTCCGTGTACCTTAAAGCGAAATATTGAAAATTGTCATTAGAACATTCCACTGAAAGGCTCCTTAATGCTTTCGTAAACCTTCCAAGGAAGATTCCGTTGGAAGATTGATGAATTATTGCACCGAAAGATTTCATTAACGGCAGGCCGGAGTAGAACCTGATACCGACCGTGTAACAATTGAGTTGTTTGTTATTTACTCAAGTATTAATCGGTGTATCTACAAAATAAAGGTTGATCGCAATAGATATTATTATTATGAATATCTATGCACAAGAAAAAAAAAATCTACCGATTTGTTTTTGAGAAAAGTAAGGAACGCCGAAGTAAAAGATTATGTTTATAATATTTTCGTGTTCCTTACTTTTCTCAAAAACAAAGCGATAGATTTTTTTTTTCTTGTGCATAAATATTTGTTATAATAATATCTATTGCGCTTAACCTTCAATTTGCAGATACACCGTTTAATACTTGAGTAAATAACAAAAATGCCAATTGGACAAGGACAGCGAATCCGGCCTGCTCTTAAGGCCTGAATGGAAGACTTTGTTTACCTTTCAGCGAAATATTGGAAATTGTCATTGATACATTGCAAGAGTTTGTCAACTGCATTTACGATCACATGAAAATATAATGAAGTAGCTACCTGCTGGCAAGATGAAAGAATTGCTGCGCACGCAAGATAACTACAAATATTTAAATAATATTTCTCCAATATTTTACTGTTTATAAATTTTTCGATGTACTTCATGAAATATTTCTGGAATATTACAGAAATATTTCATGAAATATTTCTTGAATAATTTGCGCATTATTGATTTAAAATATTTTAAGAAATGGTGCAGTAATATTTCTTCAATATTTCAGTTTTATGTTCAAACATTTTTTTAAATACTCCATGAAATATTTCAATGAACTATTCAATATTCATAAACTGAAATATTTCAAAGATATATTAGTTCATCACTTATTTAAAATTTCACTGAAATATCTTATGAATAATTTAAGGAAGCTTTCAGTAAGTTCCCAATGAAGTATTTTATGGAAAATTTACAGAAGCTTCCAGTAAGCTTTTACTGAATTATTTCATGAATAATTTATGGAAGCTTCCAGTACGTTTCCACCGGAATATTTGATGAAAAATTTACGGAAGCTTTGGTAATCTTACAATGAAGTATTTCATAAGAAACTTACGGAGGCTTCCAGTAAGCTTCCACTTAAATATTCCATTAATAATTTACGGAGGCTTCCAGTAAGCTTCCACTGAAATATTTCATTAATAATTTACGGGGGCTTCCAGTAAGCTTTCACTGAAATATTCCATAAAAAGTTTACCGAAGCTTCCGGTAAACTTCCGCTGAAATATTTCATGAACGACTTGCGAAAGACTCCTGATTGAGGACATATCCATCTTCCGGGAACTTTTCACTGGAATCTTCCTGGAAGCTTCCAATGTTTTTTCTGCAGTGCATTAAATCTTTCACGTTTTCTTCTAGGAAGCTTCCGGTAATATTCTTCTGAAATATTCAACGAAAAAGTTACCAAAGATTTCTGGAAGCTTTCACTAAATTATTTCAGAAATTATGTACGGAAGCTTCGAGTAAGCTTTCACTGAAATATTTCATGAAAGATTTACGGAAGCTTCCAGTAAGTTTTCACTGAAATGTTTCGTTAATAATTTACGGAAGCTGTCGGTAAGCTTCCATTAAAATATTCCATGAATAATTTACGGAAGCTTCCTGTAAGCTTTCACTGAAATATTCCATGAAGGACTTACGGAGGCTTCCAGTGAGCTTTCACTGAAATATTCCAGGAAAGACTTACGGAAGACTCCTGATTGAGGACATATCCATTTTCCGGGAAGTTTCCACTGGAAACTTCCTGAAAGCTTCCATCCTTTCTTCCACATCTTCCGGGAAGCTTCCAGGAAGCTTACATGCTGTGTGGGACACTATCAGCCTGTTATTACAGCGTGTATATCACATAAATTTGTAGTGCACTTCAATCAAATTTAAGAGGAGGTCACGTATCTCTGTCCTTTTCTAATCAAAGAAATGATTTTTTTACAAAAACTAATAACTTTATCAAAAAATGAAGAGAAAGTCGCATCTTGTATCAAAAAAAGCAATATTTTCTTTGATAAGAAAAAATTAATTTTATTGCTTCATTTTCAAGAAAACCTTGAAAAACCAAATTGTCCACCCTAACCTCTATGATTTAAGTTTTTCAAGGTTTTCTTGAAAACGAAACAATTGAATTAATCCTTTCTTATAAAAGAAAATATTGCTTTTTTTATTACGAGATGCGGCTTTCTCTTTATTTTTTGATAAAGTTATTAGTTTCTTTAAAAAATTCAATTCTTCGATTAGAAAAGGACAGAGATACGTGACCTCCTCTTGACTCTTTTTTAGTTGGAGGCTTCACTCAAAAACTAATGAAAATTTCACATATTTTCATAGAATAGAATCATTTGCTCGTACTTAAATCTATTGGGCTCTGCCCATACTTTTGTATAAAAATATTTAATTTAGTAATAATAACGAAAATTTAGATTAGATAAGGACAGAACTATACGGCCTCCTCTTAAAGACATTATCAAAAAGCAAAATATTTTAAAGAATTAGATAACTAAAAAAATGGGATGATGAAAATGAAATAAGAGATTTCTTGTTTCTTTTGAAAAAAATATTAATTTTTCTACTTATTATAAAATACTTGACTACTCACTCACCACACTGAAAAAAAAAATAAGCAAATGCAACTCGGTTCCCATGCTAAAACAACATGGCTCTATATGCAAGTAACTTTTCAGTAATATAATCGGAGGAACCATGCAATGTTATTTTAGCAACCATGCTAAAACAGCATAGTGCACCAACCGAGTCGTTTTTATTAGAAGTAACATTTATGATTTATCGTAAATAAATCAAGTTTAACAAAATTTTATTAAATAATTGTATATTTCTATTTAAAAATTTGTTGTATTTACACGTATCTATACTAAAATACGTTTTGCAATAAAGTTTAAAAAATTTGTTGAGGTTATGCACTGTTAAAAATATTCTTAAAATTAATACATATTTAAGATAAAAATGTATCTTAAATTTAAGAATAATGTCACTTAAACTTATTTAATATAAAAAATTATTGGAATTAATAAAAAATTATTAAAATTAATACAGAAATTCTTAAGATTAAGATAACGGTTACTAAAGTTTAGTAATATGATTATTAAACCTCAATATTATAATTGAAAATCTATTAATATTCCATGTTAATAAAAATGTTATTAAACTTAATAAATATTTAAGTTACTTGTATTAAATCTAATATATTGATTAAGATATATGGAACTGAAATTTATCAAGGCTTTAATAAATTATTATAAAACTTAATATAAAATCTTAAAAATTTATGATGTATTAAAAATTTATAAAAATTAATAAACTTAAGTTGAAACTTAAGATTCAAAATACTAAAACGTAAAATAACGGATACTAGAGTTTAGCAATATGCTTATTAAAATTCAATATCATAATTGAAAATGTATTAATATTCGATGTTAATGAAAATGTTATTAAACTTAATAATTACTTAAATTACTTGTATTAAATCTAATGTAGTTATTAAGATACAGGGAACTGAAATTTATCAAGACGTTAATAAACTATTATGAAATTTGATTTAGAATCTTAAAAATATTTGATGTATTAAAAATTTGTAGTACACAAATCATGCACTAGATGGCTACTTGTTTCTTCAGTCAACAAATAGAAATAGAAGGTTCAAAGTATAAAAGAGAAGGTCCAGCCTCGTATCGACGAGAAAATTCTCATTTATATTTCTTCGGAGATATTTTAATTTTTGGAGTGCTCAACAATAGTTGAATTTTTTTAAAGTATATTAAATCATACCACATAAAATAATATTTTTTTATCGGTAGAATTTCTTAATCTTAATTATATTATATTAAATAATTAGATTCTGAAAATTTTTTATTAATATTAATAAAAGAATGCATTAAAATTCAAAAAAATATTTATAAATTATATTTAATAGAATTTTTTAAACTTAATATACAGTTTATTGAATTTAAGAAAATTATATTAAAATTTTTAATTTTTGTGCTGACAATTTTTGTATTATTTTCAAACACAAATGTATTAAAACTTAAAATAATATTAAATTTTAAAAAATTATTATTGAATGTCATTCAATAAAAGTTTATGAAATGAGCTTCCGTCACTTTTATCTTAATTTTAATAATATATTTTTAACAGTGTGTATAAAAATATACTAGAAAATTTTTACAAAAACTCAGATAAATTCCATTGAATAAGATGTTGTTTCACGAAATTATCCATCACATATAAACATTTTTGTGAAATAGTTTTTATTATTTATTATTTTCATGAAGACTCGCTGATTACTATACTTAAGGTGGCTCAAGCGCTTGGTCCGTTCGGGGGCCCTGTCTCGCTCAATGTTTTTATTGATAAAGCTATTATTAATTAAGTATTGATTATCTATGTGAAAACAATTTTAAGTAATCAAAAGTTAAAGGAAAATTTTTTTTGTTTCTCATAAGTTTTATAGGTAGTCCGTTTGTGGTTTTGAGCACTTGACGCGTTGCTTTACGTAGGCGTCTGTATCGCGCGCTGCGCAGAAGCTGCCTTTGTGTATTTTTTCGCATTCTTTTAGATTTTTTTCTCGTATTTCCGTCGTCTTTTTCTTCTGAAAAATGATCTCCGTGAAACAAACTATAAGTGTATAATTTTATTTTAACTTGTATTTTTATTTACCGTAACTAATTATGATTCAGTCCCTAGAGCACTGTATTATTTAAATTTTAAAACATCTTTTTCTTTAAAAATGTTCGTCAACCTCTATTTTCAAAATAAATATCGAAATATTACGATATAAAGAATATTTAATACAAATTTTGATAGTTTCACTTTTTAAAAATCCTGACAAATGCAACAATAACGTATCTCCGTAGATTCAAAATAGTTATTATATTAAAATGATATAACAGGCACTATGCTGTTTGAGCATGGCTCTATCATGTTTGCTTAATTTTATTTTCATTGCAGGAGAGGCTACCCTACTAAAAAATCATTTGATTTATCATCTGATTTATCATCATATTTACTATATGATTAATCACCTGATAAATCACCTGACTTTATGACATGATCTGACAGGTGATATACAAGTGAAAAATCATGTGATTAATCAGATGAAAAATCAGTTAATGAAATCAGATGGAAAATCAGGTGATTAATCAAGTGGAAAATCAAGTGATTAATCAGATGAAAAGTCAGGTAATGAAATGAAGTGAAAAATCCGGTGATTAATCAAGTAAAATATCAAGTGATTATTTAGGTATCATGATTCATTCTATAGGTTTCATCTGTATCCATATTATTTTTTTATTAGTAGACCAATATAATATAGTATTAATTATCGAGGATTTCAATGGTGGAAATCAAAGATACAATCTTAAATGTTTTCAACATCTATTGAATTATAGAACAGATGCAAAAACAATACATAAGAATATATACACAATGCCGATGCATTTATCATATTCATATCACCAAGTTTGCATTAATTTTAGGGAATAATTGGGTACATATACACATGAAGAAAGCCAACATTTCAGACTTCAATATTATTGAAGTCTGACTTCATTACCTGATTTTTCATCTGATTAATTACATGATTTTTCACTTGATTAATCACCTGTCAGATCATGTCATAAAGTCAGGTGATTTATCAGGTGATTACCCTGTCAAAAAAGTCCAGGTTGATTTTCAGGTGGATATTCCAAGTGGATTTTACTCGGATTTTCAGTCTGATTTACTTGGATTTTCATAGTGAAAATCCACCCAGATTTTCACAGTGAAAATCCACCCTGATTATGGTTATTTTTAAGCAATCAAAAAAATATTTTTATATAATTAAATATATTTGCGTTTTTCATTGCAACCACAAAAATATCTCTGTTCATTGAATAGAATTGAACGTGAGAAAGCAGGCCGAATGATCGTCGTTTTGGACAAAATTAAACTGTTTATAAGCTCCAAAGTCTTTTATGCTTTTCGTGCGCGTTCGCTTGCCATAAGAAAGTCAATAGGTAGAAAGCGGAGCATCCCCCTAACGGTTAATCACCAGTACTATTATATACATGTGTATATTCATATTCAATAACTAACCACTAGGGGGCTACCACTCTTTTTATGTATTGACTTTCTTATGGCAAGCGAACGCGCACGAAAAGAATCCCTATTGAAAAAAAACACGTGTTTTTTACACGTGTTATTTACACGTGCAAAATACACGTGTTTTTTACATGTAAAATTTGCGTGTTTTTTCAAGCATTTTTATCACGTGTTTTTGTTGACGTGAAATATTGTGAAAATTGAAAAAAAACACGTGTTTTTTGTATATTTTTTCATATTAAAAACTACGCATTTTTCATTAACGAACAATGAGAATGTTTTGTAAAGAGTATTTATAATACTTTATTTTGACCTTTTTGAAAAAAATACGTTGTGTATCTACACGTATTTTTTATAACTCTTCGAAGATCGAAGAGCTTCTAAGACCCGGAGTGTCTGGCTTCATATATCTTGTGTCTTCGAAATTTGTATAGGGGATGACAAAACTGAGAAAAACGCCACCTAGTGACTTAGAGTCAGACCGACATAATCGATCATCAATAGCGATTTTAAATCACTAGGTGGCGTTTTTCTCAGTTTTGTCATCCCCTATACAAATTTCGAAGACACAAGATATATGAAGCCAGACACTCTGGGTCTTAGAAGCTCTTCGATCTTCGAAGAGTTATAAAAAATACGTGTAGATAGAACATATTTTTTCAAAAGGGTAAAAATAAAGTATTATAAATACTCTTTACAAAACATTCTCATTGTTCGTTAATGAAAAATGCGTAGTTTTTAATATGAAAAAATATACAAAAAACACGTGTTTTTTTTCAATTTTCACAATATTTCACGTCAACAAAAACACGTGAAAAAAACACGTGAAAAAAGCACGTGAAAAAAATGCTTGAAAAAACACGTGTAAAAAACACGTGTATTTTGCACGTGTTTTTTTCAATAGGGATAAAAGACTTTAGAGCTTATAAACTAACAGTTTAATTTTGTCTAAAACGACAATCATTCGGCCTGCTTTCTCACGTTCTATTCTATTCAATGAACAGAGATATTTTTGTGGTTGCAATGAAAAATGCAAATAAATTTAATTTTATAAAAATATTCTTTTGATTGCTTAAAAATAACCATAATCAGGGTAGATTTTCACTGTGAAAATCTGGGTGGATTTTCAGACTGAAAATGCAAGTAAATCAGACTGAAAATCCGAGTAAATCAGACTGAAAATCCACTTGGAATATCCACGTGGAAATCCACCTGGACTTTATTGACAGGGTAATCATATAAAGATGATAAATTAGATGATAAATCAAGGTATTAATCACTTGGCTTTTTTCAGTAGGGTATGAGCTTCGGATCACAGATCTCGATGAAACTTTGGGATATGTTTTTAAGTACCAAAATATGAGTAAAGCCAGAGCGGTACGGTCTAACGCTCCAAAAAACTGAAATTATAGACGTTTCTACTCTTATTTTAAGAAAAATCTAAAAAAAAAGCTCATAATTGAAGTGTGAATAATTCAGTCTAAAAACGTCTTTAATAAATTAACAGGGACTAAAATAAAAATAGAGAAAAAAGCTTTAATTTGCTGTTTTCAGAATTGAGAAATAATAATCAGAACCAGAGATATATTTGCTCAAAGTTAAGCAGCAAGAAAGTTCCAACAATCACTGTCCTTCAGAATTTAGATGACTTATAATCATTGTTAAATCTTTCGCAAAATATTTAAGAATATATCTAAAATCTTTTATGAAATATTCTATGAATAATTTCTAAAATATTTTTTTTAAATTTCCTGAAACATTTCATAAAAGATTTTATAAAAATATTTCTAAAATATTTATAAAATGTTTCATGAAATATTAAATAAATTATTTACGAAGTATATCAAATAATATTTCATAAATCTTTCATGAAAGATTTTTTTCCCGGACATACGAATATTTCATAAATATTTCATGCTATGTGAGCGATCCGCTAAAAGCAAATCTAATGGTCATAAAAATGTCAGCGAAAAAAGGCAGTGGGGTACGATTCGGTATAACTCATGCATTCAAATCCCGTCGAATTTAAAATCTTATCAGCTTCCCTTCTCCAAAAATCTCAAAAATAAAATTTAAAATATCTTTTTTTATTATTTCTGCAGATTTTATTATTTTAAAATATTTATTCATGATGTTATGATTATATATATATATATATATATATATATATATATATATATATATATATATATATATATATATATATATATATATATATATAGTCAAAGACCAAGATTCAACTGACCCCCCTTCTCAGGGCCCTCTCAATGTAGCTCTCCATCAAATTACGTTATAATTCTTGTTTTAAATAGCTATTTTGATCAATTACGTTGTTTTGAAAAACTGAGGCCCTTGTTCAGCCCTCCTTTGCCTTCCTCAAATTCTTTAGCCCCCCTCAGCCCCCTCACTCCGATATTATGTTTTAGTAATGAAAAAAATATTATTATTGAATAATATTCTATTATTATAATTACAATTGTAACGTCGGGCAATTTTGCCGACTTCTTTTAAACAAAAAATTCATATTTATTAATATCTTTTTACGCAAATTTCTTTCATAATATAACTCTCAATGTGTTTTCCTATAAGACTAACACTTTATTTTTCTGATAATTATTTTTAAATCATTAGTTTTCAATTTCATATTTTACCAAAAGATTATTATTTTGTCCGATCTGTATATGTTTCGGTGTGAACTCATTTTCTTCTGAAACAAGTAATTATTGTACCTTTTAAATAAAATAAAGTAAAATACTTCAGCCGTGCAAACAACCGTTAAGGGATATTGTAATCTTGGGTACCTGAAAATATTATGTAGGACTTCATACGTACATGCGTTGTAACGGTTATTTATAACACGTTACAAAAAGAATTAGCTATTAATTTAATATTATTTTTGCTAAGTCAATAAATTTAGTTATAAGCAGAGTTGCCGAAAACTCATAAGAAAATCTTTATATATATTACACGGCAAACTCTATTGGTGCTAGTTAGTCAAACTTATATTGACTAGCGACAAGACTTTATTCTATAAATCTGTCGCTGAGCGTCTCTCTCTCTCTCTCTCTTACCTGATCGAGAGACGCGTCGCCGGTAGCACAGTTTTCCTTATTTTATAGGGTTTAACTCTTCCCGTTAAACCCACTCAATATTTTATACAAAAATATATATATTATGTAATACTAAAAATAAGGACCGCGGAGGCGTCGGGGTAAGCAAAGGATACAGGTTTTAAACGTGAATTTATTAAAGATAGAAAATTGAATACAAAAGAGTGCATTTAGATTTAATTGGTAAAATAAAGATAAAAGTTGATAATGATAATTCTAGGGAAGGACGCGACGCGAACTAGGTTATTTTACAATATTAGAATGAACGCGCGCACTTTTAATGCTAAAGTTTCTTCGAGAAAAGAAACTTTAGTTGACAAGATATATAAAAACAAACTTATTATTACGCGTAGAAGCTTCTATAACAATACGTATAGCGAATACCTTTGGGCGTTGGCCAACGCTACCCAAACCGAAGTAACCTGGTCGCTGGAGCTCGCCGACAGCAGCCAAAATGGTCGAGTAGCCCTGCGTGCTGGTTGTCTCCAAGGTAGACGTTATCTCCTTTCTCAATATAAAAACTATTTCCCAGGTCCATGCCAACGATCTATGACGACTCAAGATGCGTGCTCGTGGACTGGAAGAAGATGTCTCTTTCACAAGACAGGAATATATACGAGCTGAGATGTGCGCTAGTGAACCGCCGGAAATGTTCTAACACGCCTTGTGGCTTTCTTGCTCCTCGCGCGCGCGCTGCTCATCGAGTTACGTGCTTTTTGACGTAACTTAGACGAGGTATATGACTGAACGCGTGCCATTTAATTTTATCTACACGGAAAAACTTTTGCATATGAAATTCGCTCAAATGTTGTATGTAAATTCAATTTTTTTACTACTGAAATAATTTTAATATCCTTCTTGAAAAAAGATTAGACTCAAATGGAAATGATATTTCCCTCAGTAGAAATGAAATTGGGAACCAGTCTTATATGCGTTCGATATACTCTCAAGTATGTACGTTAACTAAGTTCAAAACGTAATGAATAGCTTTTATATACAGAGTTGATCGGGTTTTAGCTTCAACTCGAACTGTAAAAACTAAACAAAATAACTGGAAAGAGTTTGACATCGGACTTGATACATTTTTAGTTACTGAATCGAGGATTAATTGAGAACTAAAAAAACTGTTTGTGAATATATAACAAATTTTGTATTTAATTTGTGCTTGAAAGAATTTGAAATTGATTTTGGTGCATGTATAATCCACAAACATTTGAATTAATTGAAAATAATTTCATCTTAAAGATTATTGATGTAAACATATCATCTATTTAGATTATAAGACATTTGCAAGTATGTACACTTGGCGGAAAGGATATTTTTCCGAATGTTAACCTCAAATGGCAACATTGCATATTTTACCACAGGCATAAGACAATTTCAAATTGTAGAGCAAATTTCAGATCATCGTTACTCATTACTTAATGACATAATTTTAGTAAACAAACAATATTACTTTCTTTTTTCATGATCCGAATTATTATTTTATTAAATAAAATTTTTATTTCTTAGTTCAATAATCACATAGAATCTAATATTGTGAATTTAAATTATATAGGCAATAATATTTAAGTTGTTATCATTTGAATTTTGCATGAATAACCTATAAGAAAAAACAAAACAATCATGATGCGAAACTCAATGCATAATTCGAAGTTTTCTTATGTCTGTGGTAAAATATGCAGCGCTGCCATTTGAGGTACACATTCGGAAAAATATCCTTTCCGCCAAGTGTACGTGAACTATATTCGGAACAAATGAGCCGCTTTCATATTCAGACTTGATTGGGTTTTAGCTTCAACTCGAAATGAAAAAGTTTAATTAAATAATTAAACAACGTTCATCATCAAACTTGTTTAAAATTTTTAAAATCTATTAAATAAAAAAAAATTATTATTATTACTGTAGAATTCCAATTTTTTAGAAAAACAAATCTGATTAGAATAAACTATATATGACATCTAAAACTTAAAAATTATTCATAACTAATTTTAATCTTAAAATCTAATTATTTTAAATAACCCGGGGGCAGATAAGCATGTATCATTTCACGCCGGAATTTGTTTGAAGTAGTTTTGATCTAGTGCGTAGCGTACGCGCCTTTCCTTTAGGGTGCGTGGGTTCAACTCTCGGTTAGGACCACTTTTTTTTTTTAACTTTTTAATTTTTTTAATTTTTTTATTGTTTTGATATTTTTTATTCCTTTTTTATTTATTCTTTTCATATTTTCTATTTTTTTAATAATATTTAAATTAATTTTCATGAGTATTTGGAACTTTTGGTTGGTTACAATCTATTCAGAATAAATCTCTACGGATAACTTGAAGAATATTTATTTATTATACACACTAATATTAACAAAAGTCCTTAAAAACTAATATAGTGTTAAGTTCGATTGCGAGCGCGAGGTGAGCAGAATGGCGGCTTGTTAGGTTGTGCTTCTTCGTTGTTCCTTCCGTACGCAATCGCGTCGTTGCAGGTTCACGTTTCTATACTTTGTTTCCTGTGACGCTTTGTGTCTTGCGCGGGAATTATGTATGTTCCCACATGTACTCCCTTCCTAGTTTCTTTGCCATTAGGGGAAAGAAACGATACTTTTTTCCTAAGTATGCTTGGGATATGTTTTAGTTTAGATTTTTCTTCATTTTGTTGTGATGCGTTTTGGTTGTCTTCTGCGATCGTTTGTTCTTCTTGTTGTTGGATTTGTGATGGTTGTCTTCGAGTTGGTGGTTTCTCTTCATTCGTTTCCAGGTGAGCAGGTTTTAAAGCGTCCGTAGATACCGTTTTCATTGTTCCATGTACTTTGATGGTGTAGATTTTGTCACTGATTCTTTCTATCACTTCATGAGGGCCTGTGTAGGGTGGTTGTAGAGGCTTGCGTACTGTGTCATCTCGCATAAAAACGTGGGTACAGTTGCTTATATCTTTGTGTTGAAATGCATTGTACTTGGCGTGCATGGAAGCTGGTACGGCTCTAACCTGTTTGAAAAGTGTCCTTAACTTCTCTATGAAGATGTGTGGTTCTGCAGGACTGCTGTTTGTGATGAAGAAATCTCCTGGAATTCTGAGTGTTGTACCATACAACATCTCAGCTGGTGATGCCTGTAGGTCTTCTTTGAAAGCAGTACGTAAGCCTAGCAAGGCTAGCGGTAGTCTTTCTGGCCATTGCGTGTGTGGTGCGCACATAAGTACTGCTTTAAGCGTGCGATGTAATCTTTCCACTATACCGTTTTATTGTGGGTGATAAGGTGTGGTGTGAATGTGAGTCGCACCTGTTATTCTGGCCAGTGCTGAGAATAGTGCAGACTCGAACTGCGTTCCTTGGTCTGTGGTTATTGTGAGAGGACAGCCGTATTGTGATATCCAATTTTGTACCAATGCTGTCGCTACTGTGTCAGCTCTTATGTCTGATAGTGGCACGGCATTGGGCCATCTTGTGAAGCGGTCTATCATCGTCAAACAGTAACGTAGATTTCCGACTTGTGGTAGTATGATGATGTCCAGATGTATGTGTTCGAATCTGTTGTCAGGAACCGTGAATGAGCTGAGGCTTGCTCGATTGTGTCGTCCTACTTTGGCGCGTTGACAATGCTCGCATGATTGTGCCCAGTGATAGCAGTCTTTCCGTATGCCAGGCCATACGAATTTAGCAGTAATAGCTTTTAAGAAGTGGCTGTAGATTTACTTTTTCTTTCATTAATTCACACATTTCTATGTCTTCACATGGCTGAAGTATAAAAATAAATTTTCTATTATAAGTATAAAAATATTATAATTAAGACTAGATTAAAAACTACATCACATGAGTTATTTGCAGCAAATATTTATTAGGCAAAATATCTTCATCACCTTTTTTTGAATTCATTTTTCTATTTTTAGTAGGGTTTTTTCAGTTTTGAGAACATTAAAGTCATTATCTGATTTATTAATCTGTAATAAAGCGATGCTATTATATATGCCATTAAAATTTGAATTTTATTATAATTTAACTCGATACTTATAAATAATAGATTTTCTCACGTTTAGTTTATTCTGTTTTTTTCTTAAATTTTGTACTATATTAAACTTACCTTGGGTAACGTTATTATTTTATCCATAATAGAAAAAGATGTTCATAATTTTATATAAAAATTGAGTATTATATTCGTAGGTTATAAATATTTTGAAAGGTTAATGTTTGTTTGTATGACGTTTTTGACATATGCAATATCTCTATAGTGATTCTTTGTTGGATTGAAAATTTGCGTACTCTAAGCTTGGATTAAAAAAATTTTAATCCAAGCTGACCTTATGATTTTTTTCAATCCAATGGACTATTATTCAGTCCATAAGATTTAATTTTATTAGAAGTCCACGCTTAGACTGCAAATTTCAGTCCAAGGAATTTAGAGTGTAGATTTTTCTGTTCTTATATCAACAATAAATATCAACTATTAATTTGTTGGTTGGTTGCGGGCAGCAATTACTGAACAATAAATTATCAAAACGTAGATTTTATTTAAAGTTATTTCATATCTTTAAAATACTATAATTTGACAATAAAATTACGCACATTGACGTAACTTATAATACTGTTTCTTATTATAATTAGTTAGATATTAGGCATTTAATCAGTGTCCTAACTCATGGGCTACGAGTAAAGCAGAAAAAAGTTTACAGAAGAAACTATTTCATTCGAAATTTTCAGATTTTCACATTTTTAGCTGTCCTTTATTGTCGTACATTCATATTCTAGCACTCTATATTTTGCACAAATATTGTCAATCAAATACTTTATTTAAATAAGAATTGAGTATGTATTTAAAAATTCATACTGCTTTAATAATTATAAATTTATAGATATTACCCAAAAGTTAAAAGTTCCGTGGATTTGCCCACATACAGTACCGCTCAAAAGTTCGGAAACATTTTTATTGAAAGCAGTCGAACTTTAAAAGGTCATAAGGTAAAGTAAGGTAATTTGGGACAACGTTCAACTTGGGACATAATTCTGGACATCAATAAAGATTGCTATTTTTAAATATGATAATATGACAAATATTAAAAAGTAAAATTATTCATAGTAAACTAAGCTGTTGCTTATACGAATAATTACTTTATATAATTTAATAAAAATTTAAAAATAATTTAAATAAATAAAAGAAATGAGGCTGTATAATAAGTTGGAAAATGACGTACATATGGGCCCATCCATTGCTAAAACTGCTATTTATACATACGATGAAAAAAAAAAGAATTCCTTTTATCACATGTAAATAATGACTTTAATTAATAATACGATAGTGAAGGATACTTTTTAGAAGTACATTCATAGTCAAAATACATTTTTTATTAATAAAAAAACATGTTTAAATTTCGCTCCCTTTTTTTTAAAGAGAACCATAATTCTGGACAGAAGTCTAGCGCATGTCCCGAATTCACTTACTGTTTTGCATCACTACTCGAATTGTAGACATGTAGAAAAACATTGTTACAAATTAAAATATTTTTAAAAAATTTTCTGAAATAATATGCTAATTATATTTACTTTGTTGTATTCGTGGCTGCGGTGTTTAGTATATATATAGTTCGAGTGTTTAAAAACATTATTTACTTGCAAAAATTTTAAGTTCAAACCTAACCTCTTCATGTAAGTACTACTCACTATTACATTTACGTATAATGTACTTAATTTTTAAAATAATTAACTAATTATCTTAAATAATTAAATTATTTACAGATTTATAATGGGTAGAAAATAATAAAGTAATAAATAAGAATAGAATTACAAAAACAAAACCAAATAGATCTCAAGAAAAGTGTAATGAAGTAAAAAAATTAACTGGTATTAATAAAGATAAAACAAGAAAATTCAAATCAAATAAATGCAATGGAAAAAATATGATAAAGAAACACTTATGAAAGCATTAACAGGAATAGAAAATGGACAGACTCTGTGACAGGCAGCGACACTTTTTGAAATACCAAAGTCAACACTGCATACTAAATTCAGTTGTCGTGTACCAATAGACTGTGCTAGAGGTGCACCAACTATTTCAAGTCCCAAAAAAGAATTAGAAATAGTTGAATGGATTATTTACTGTGCAGAAAGAGGATTTCCTGTCACAAAAAGTTATTTATTAGACTGCGTACAGAAATTTATAATTGCAGAGAAGAGAAAAAATACTTTTAAAAACAACAGACCAGGTAAACATTGGTACAATGGATTCAAGAAACGTCATAACAACTTACGTTTAAGAATAGCTCAAAACCTCACCTCGAGCAGAGCATTTGAACTGAAGGAAACCTCAAAAATTGGTTTTCAACTGTAAAAAGTTATTTAGAGAAAAAAGATTTAATAATTGTTAAACCAAAATGAATTTTCAATTTGGATGAATCTTCATTCAATTTAGTACCAAAAGATAATAAAGTTATAACACAAAAAGTTGCAAAATCTGTGTATCAAATTGTCGGAGGCAATGAGAAAGCTTGTATGACAGTACTGGTTACTGCATCTGCTTCAGGACAGATACTTCCTCCTATGGTTCTGTTTGATTTGAAAACTATTCCAAAGAAAAGCCTTGTTTATAGCATACCAAAAGGCTGGAGCATAGGACATAGTGACAGAGGTTGGATGACATCGGAGACCTTTTATAGTTACATAGTAAATATCTATTACGAGTGGCTGATAGATAATGAAGTAGAGTTTCCAATAATTCTGTACGTAGATGGTCATGCCTCTCATCTCACTTTGCTCTTAATAAATTTCTGTAAAGAATTTCGAATAGAACTAATAGCACTGTATCCTAATGCCACACATATAATCCAGCCTTTGGATGTGGCTCTATTCCATCCATTGAAAGAGGCATACAAAAGTACTCTACGAACATGGAGGATTGACAATAATATAGTTGATGTTAAAAAATCTATGTTCGCTGGTATTTTAAAAAAGGCTCTTGATTTTATTGATGTGACCGAGACAATTAAAAATGGATTCAGGGCATGTGGGTTATATCCGTTTGAATTTAGTGCAGTTAATTATGATATTTTAAAAAAAAAAAAGGGAAAAAGAATCCTAGATCTTCATCTGATCAGTTAGAAAGTCTAAGCAGTACGATGAACAATAAATTATTGCATCCATTGAATTTATTTGAACAGAATGTTGTTTCTGCTGAAACTTTACAAACATTCAAGCACAATGAATTTAAAGAGTTGTGAAAAGTTGAAGACAGTCAAAAAGGACTTTTTGAGTATTGGAGTGCGTTGAAGAAATTTTGTGGTATTCAGTATACTAATTAGTGCATTGTTTAGCACAGTCCACAATTAGCTTCCTATGCTGTCCAGCTTTAGGTTCCATTTTATTTAACATTGTCCAGTTCTAACTCCCTAATACTCTTAAATTAAAACCTTATAATTTTTTTAATTATAAAGATATTGACTCTATTCTTATTGGAAAATAAAGTCTATACAGCCTACTAAAAGCCTTGATTTACGGATTTATCAAAATTAAAAAAATAAAATGACAAAAATAGAGTTATATTTGGTGGATGCTAAAATCCGCCCCAAATTACCTTACTTCACCTTAGCTCCAAAACGGCTTGACCAATTGAAAAAATTAAAAGAGATTTTTAAAGATCTCGATAAATGCTATCGATTTATGTCAGGTGTATTGCCATTTTTTATTACACGGAAGGAAATATATGATTAAATATTAGCACAAACTTAATGAAAAAATTACTATACTGTATAACATCGGAGAGACAAACTCGATATGTATTAAATTTTAGTATATGTATATAGTAAAATTTCAAATCATCAAATTTCACTATACTATATATCAAATTTTTCTACACCTTTTAGCAAATTTTACTATACTGCATATTAGATTTTATAAATATCATGTATTAAATATTATGGATATGAATTTTTTTTTAAATTCTAAAAATATTATTTTCCGATGCTCGTTGACGTTCTGAGAATTTCGCTTGTGTTTTCAAATTCAGTTGAGGAAGAATTATTTTGTTTGTGTGTTATTGTTAGAAAGACACTTTTCGCAAATTATGAAACGCTCTTTTCGAAGTTGTATATACTACATTTATCCTAAATTACACACATTATAACAAGTTAATCGCACTCACACGCTACACCTAACGCATATTCTACCTAACGCGTATTATCACGAACGCAAAAATATTTAAAAGCCTCTGTTTCAAATTCTCTTATATACCAACTAAGTACTTCTCTTACCGCTCGCAGATTGATAAAACGAGTCGCCACCTAGTGATTAAGCACGGCAACAGCAGTCTCGTTGTGTCATTCTCTGTATTCATAATTTTTACGATACTGAATAGCAATTTTTTTGAGCGCGTATATCATAAACTCTTAGAAGTATAGTAAATTTCCATGAAAGTATGTTAAATTTCCTGCATATGTCGAGTTTGTCTCTCCATTAGTAAAAAATATAGTAATTTTTAATTATATATTTTTCTCAGTGTAAAGAAGATAATAATTAAACATATGAAAGAAAAATTTTTCTTTCAATTTTTTTTCAAATAATTGTTTGTAACTTTTTGGAAAATTACTGGATTAAAAAAGTACGCGAAGCATTTTAAGGGTATGGTTTCACGCTACTTTACCGATCGAAAATTATAATTTTATAAAATTACAATTTTTGAAAAAACTATACATCGGAATGAGTTTTCCTTTTATAGATCACTTCATTTAATTTCGATGAAGGGCGCAAACTCTAAAAATTAGCGAAAAAAAGCGTTAATCGAAGATAATTAGAAAAACAAATTTCTCAGTTCGAAAAAATCAAATTTCTCAAAAACCGTGTTTCGTAGGGAAATTTCCTATTCAGGATCATTTTATTTGTGAAAAATGAAGGGCGGAAACTTGGTTTGATAAATCATATCGCAAAAAAGCAAAATTACATTTTTCTAAAAAGATGTGATCAGCTGTAAGAATACAATGGCCGTGCAAGAAGCCATGTTTCATAGTTGGCATCAATGCTAATGTATAGTTTGGTACGCGCCAACTTCACATTCGAATTTTAAATGTAAATTAAATTTGTTATTTTCATTATAGCAAAATAAGTAATCTATTCGTTTCTTTGTTTGAAATAAAATATTTTTTGAATGACTTTATTGAATTAGCGAAACTTTGGCATATCCTAACCTTTTTAGAATGAAAATATGTTTTGAAAAGCGAATGATAAGGATTACATAATTTTATTGCTAATATAATTTTATTATATAATATAATCTCATCAAATATTATTTTATATTATCGTTCTTTAAAAATAATCAGTTGTAAATAATTTCATTAAGATATTTCATATGGAAAAAATTTCTGGAAATAATTTTAAATAAGTGTTACTAACTGTAAATAACTGTAAATAGCTATAAATATACAGTTGTTTATATTTATTTACAGTTATTTACATTTATTTTTCTTTCACAATTATTCACATTTATTTACGATTATTTATATTTTTTCATAGTTTTTTACAATTTTTTGAAAAAATAACATTTAGTTAAAATAATAAGTATTATAATGCATAAATAAAATTGAAGTTTTAAGGTTCAACATGTACATTTATTTATAATTTAATTTATTTACAAAATTCAAAAACTCATCATTCATTTCTACTGAATTGAATTCTTTGTCAAATAAAAGAAAGTTTTTTTTGCAGTTTGTGTTTTACGGAGAGTCTTGTTCGTTTATCTTTAAAAATATTTTGTCAAAAAAAATATATTTCAAAATAATTTCTATTCTTTTTATATTTATGTTTGATTGATAAATCTATATATAACATAAATGTAAAATTTAAATTCCGTATAAAAAGATAAATATTAGGAAAATAATGAATTTCTAACTTCTACAAATTTTTCGAAAATAATATTATGAATTTTATTTTATACTCATTACACTAAGATTAAAAAAATTAAGTAATTTTTCTCACGTTTTTTCAAAGTCTTATCTTAATAAAATTACTTATGACTGTTTATTTTTCAAAAACCATAATTATCAATAAAATTAAGTAATCCTTATTATTTGCTTTTGAAAACATTTTCGTTCTAAAATATTAGGATATGCCAAAGTTTCGTTAATTCAATAAAGTTATTCAAAAAATATTTTGTTTCAAACAAAAAAACGAATAGATTACTTATTTTGCTGTAATGAAAATTTAAAAAAAATAATGAGTTCGCAAATGATGTAAACTATATTATTCTCTCTTATAATATTAAATTTTTTACATATTTATGTTTCAAATAAAATAAAACAGTTTTATGTTGAAAAAATGTTTATTTGTAGAAATTGTACATATGAAACAAATTCAATTTACATTTAAAATTCGAATGTGAAGTTGGCGCGTACCAAACTATACATTAGCATTGATGCCAACTATGAAACATGGCTTCTTGCACGGCCATTGTATTCTTACAGCTGATCACATCTTTTTAGAAAAATGTAATTTTGCTTTTTTGCGATATGATTTATCAAACCAAGTTTTCGCCCTTCATTTTTCAAAAATAAAATAATCCTGAATAGGAAATTTCCCTACGAAACACGGTTTTTGAGAAATTTGATTTTTTCGAACTGAGAAATTTGTTTTTCTAATTATCTTCGATTAACGCTTTTTTCCGCTAATTTTTAGAGTTTGCGCCTTTCATCGAAATTAAATGAAGTGATCTATAAAAGGAAAACTCATTTCGATGTATAGTTTTTTCAAAAATTGTAATTTTATAAAATTATAATTTTCGATCGGTAAAGTAGTGTGAAACCATACCCTTAAAGAAGAGCAAAGTTCTTAAATTTTTAATGTCCAGCAACTTTCTGCTACATTTGGTATGTGCGGAGTTATAAACGTTCGAAAAATGAACGTGGACTTTTTTTATTAGGATTTATTCAAGTAAAGTGTATAGTTAATTATACAAGTGCCTTTATTATTGGTTGATTTAGTTTATTTTCTTTATTATTGTATTAAGAGCATGACGAAGCTGTCCGCCTTATAATAATATTTCCAATCCTAACTTATGAATAAACGATGCGTTTAATCGAGTTTTTTTGCTACAAAGAAAAAATTTGTAAGATTAAACTCTAGTGCGGACAACTCAAGAAATCCACCAAAATATTATATATACAAAGTTATCATAAAAACTTTCAATATATCGTATTTTAAGGTTAGGTTTGTTGAGTTTGATGTCTAATTTCCAATCCAAGCTCATAAAAAAATAACAAGTCCAAATAATTTTTTATTTTCACAAAAATTATTGTATTAATATAGCTTTAGTGCGGACAAGTCATTATATTTATTTAATTTAAGAATTTAAAAAGATATTGATAAAATAAAAAAAGCAAAACTCGATTGCTGCAGCTTCGACATACCGTTAATTTAACATTTTAGAAAATACAAACATTTCATACAGTTAACATAAATAATAGTTTCTACCGACTTCTAACATTTTTTTTTAAATCAACAATGTCATAATTAAATTCTCTTAAAAATTTTTGATAGTTAAATAGATTAATTTTAACATAATTTTTTTAGTTTAACACCTCAAAAACAATAAACAAATTTTGGACAAAGTAGATATCGTTATTACACAATTTTTTCAAGAAATAATAATGTCATTATCGTACCTTGAAACATAAATTTAATCACACTTCAAAATATAAACAAACACGATCACGTGGAGATGTCAAATGTCATGGTATAGTCAAGAGTATAAAAAAACTGAAATTGGTCAGGAAATTTCGTGTGTGTTTGGATTCATAAATATATATATATATTTGTGTATGTCTATATATTTTCAGAACATTAATATTTGAATTTAAAGGTTTATATATAGATCTGTACTTCACGGAAAGACTGACGCACCGCTATATGTGATGTTCGTCACAGGTTTTAGCAGTGAACGACACCATAATAGCAATGATTTTTCTTACCAACTTACCTGATATTATAAATATGTTGGCTGTTTTGTTAAAAATACAGATTGAATAACGCAAGGGATTTTTTGTGCAGAAAAATTAAATTTTCCTGTGTATGAAAATTGAGAGAATGAAATTTTGAATATTTGCTTCATATTTTTAAGTATAAATGCATATGCATAACCTATAACTGTCTAATGTTTTATGGATAGCAGCAATACATAGTACGATAAATGACAAACATATCGCATCGAAATGACATACATCGCCAAACGCTGTGAAGAGCACAACGCTCAGCGACGTATTTTTTTACACGTTCATGATGATACGTGACATTACAAATACAGGTGTGTTAGTTTTTCCGTGTTGTAAAAGTATTTTATGTCCCCACTCATCTTTCGAACGTTTATAACTCCGCACATACGAAATGTAGCAGAAAGTTGCTAGATTTCAAACTTTTAGGAAATTCGCTCTACTTTAAAATGCTCTACATATTTTTTTGATCCAGTAATTTCCCAAAAAATTACTGGCAAAAAAAGATTATTAAATGAAAAAAAAATTAAAAAACAAAAAATTTTTTTTAATACACCAGAATATTATATTTTTTAATAAAAAATGGCAACACACCTGACATAAATTGATAGCATTTATCGAGATCTTTCAAAATCTCTTCAAATTTTTTCAATTGGTCAAGCCGTTTTGGAGCTATGACCTTTTAAAGTTCGACTGGTTTCAATAAAAATGTTTCCAAACTTTTGAGCGGTACTGTATGTATATATATAAATTAACATGAAATAAATTATAACATAAATAAATTAATAGAATAATTCAATTTATTTATTATGTAAATTTTATAAAATAATATATTATCAATAAATAAAACTATAGTATTATAAAATAATCATCACTATTATTTATTTATAATTATTTTTAATTGCTACACTGAAAGAACTTTTTGTATACTACATGCCGAAGTGTGAGTGCGCAGTATACTACAAGCGTGCGCAGTACGCTTGAAAACTTTTGGTAAATAGAAATAAAGTGTTGGCGTTTTGAAAGTCAACTGATATCAGCAGACCGTGCGCGCGCAACTCGTTGGGATTCAAAACGCCAACATTTCTCTTGCTGTTTACCGCTAAGTATGAGCGGACTGCACACCTCCCCTCTTAGCAGGCAGTTCGCTAAGACTTCTATCAGTGTACGTATAGAAAATAATTCATTTCAAAAAACTTTTTATTTAAAAAAAAGATCATATACTCATGAAAATTAATTTAAATATTATTAAAAAAATAGAAAATATAAAAAGGATAAATAAAAAAGGAATAAAACATATTAAAACAATAAAAAAATCAAAAAAATGGTCCAGACCGAGAGTTGAATCCGCGTACCCTAAAGGAAAGGCGCGTACGCTACGCACTAGACAAAAATTGCTTCAAACAAGTACTGGCGTGAAATGATACATGCTCATCTGCCCCCCAGTTATTTAAAATAATTAGATTTTAAGATTAAAATTAGTAATGAATAATTTTTAAGTTTTAGATGTCATATATAGTTTATTCTAATCAGATTTGTTTTTCTAAAAAATTGTAATTCTACAGTAATAATAATAATTTTTTTTATTTAATAGATTTTAAAAATTTTAAACAAATTTGATGATGAACTTTGTTCAATTATTCAAGTAAACTTTTTCATTTCGAGTTGAAGCTAAAACCCAGTCAAGTCTGAATATGACGGCGGCTCATTTGTTCCGAATATAGTTCACGTACATACTTGGAAATGTCTTATAATCTAAATAGATGATATGTTTACATCAATAATCTTGAGGATGAAAATAAGTCATCGATGAAAATGTTTGTTGATTATGTATGCACCAAAATTAATTTCAAGTTCTTTCGAGCGCAAATTAAATACAAAATTTGTGATATGTTCACAAACAATTTTTTAGTTACTAAATAAACCTCAATTTAGAAACTAAAAATATAACAAGTCCGATGTCAAACTCTTTTCGGTTATTTTGTTTAGTTTTTACAGTTTGATTTGAAGCTAAAACCCGATCAACTCTGAATATAATGACTGTTCATTTCTCTTGAACATAGTCAACGTACATACTTAAGAATGTTCTATAATCTAAACAGACAGTATGTTTACATCAGATACGGATGAATGTAAAAACAAGTCATAAACGAAAATATTAATAGTTTATAGGTGCATTTAAATCAATTTCTATTCTTTTCAAATAGAAATTATTTTCAAAAGTTTTTCCGTGTAAACGCGTAAGATAGAGAGCCGGTCTGTGGCACAGTCGGTAGGAGCGTTGGATTCGTATTCTCGGGGGACCGTGGATCGAATCCCGCTCTCGGCTGTTTTTCAAGCTAGCACCTCTGTTACATGTGCTATGTTTTTCATAAACACACTTACGAGCTCCATTGTTAAAGGACGTAAAGTAACTCAGTTGCCAAAGGCAGCTGGCTTGCGTCCTAGTGGATCGGGGTTCGACTCCCTGGGAAAATTGGGAAAAACAATTTTCGTAGTTTTCCGTAGGGAAGAGAACCCGAAGAACACAAAAAACACAAAATAGAGAGTTCCTTGGTACGATGCAAAAATTTAATAATAAAAAGTCCCCTCGGGGCAAAAATAGTTAATAAAAAAATTAATTGATGATGGCTTATGATGATAAGTCGAAAGGCCAATTTAAGAATAGAAGAAGAAGAAGAAGAAGCGCGCAAGATTCGAACACGGTAGAATACTGTGACAGCGTAAATATTAAAATTGACCTGAAAAATTTTACTGTTACTTAAATTGGAACATCCAGACGAAAACTCATTAAGTTAGGCGCCAAGAACAAATACCGTTAATTACCCAAGAAACTTATAATATTCTTTTTGTAAAATTTATAAAATTTTGTTAATAACAATAAATCAAAAATGTATACTATTTTTATATCTTCTATTAATACACAAAATTTTATTATAAATAAATAATTTTTTCTTTGCTACAAATAAATAGTAAATAAAATATTTAAAAATCAATAAACATCAAAAAACGTTATAACAACATTAATGAATAAATAAATATAAAATGATAAATTGTTATTATAAAAAAACAACACAAAAAATATATATAACAAAAAAAAATAAATTAAATCATAATTTTTATACCTTATAACATTAAGCGACCCTTTTTATTACTAAGCGTCGTTTTTTTGTGTAAAGTTTAATTTTTCTAGCATTTATTTCTTTTATTATAATGTGAATTTTAGTTCTAAGTATTAAAAGTTTAGTGACATTAACATTAATTTTTTTTCTTTTATCAAAACTTTTTTATTGTCAAATTTGCGTTAGCGTCCTTTTTTGTGCGTAATTCTTTCTTTCAATTTTTGCGTTGTGTATATCTCTAATAACTCAATATTAATTGATAATATTTATTAAATTAATATCTATATCATATTATTCTTTTATTTTTACTTTTTACGTACAAAAAAATAATTTAATTTATTAATTAATTAAATTCATTTGAACTACTTTCTTTCATTATAAATATTAGTTATAAATTAAAAAACCTAGTTTCTAATTTTATTTCTTTATATGCGTAATTTCTTATATTTTTTATAACAATTAGATTTAAGAACAATAAATGTAGCTTATTTTTAAAAGAGAAAGAAAGTTAGAGAAAAGAGAGAGAAAGAAGAAAATGAAGAACACTAACACAGCCAAGAGACAGTTCATGGAACTTTTGCGGAAACCGGAAATCAACAGTATCGACCAATAGGAAAATTCAACACTTTGGAAAACTACCCAAGCGGGGGTGGTTAGTCCACGCCCCAATTCCAGGGTATATAATCTCCAATCAGGGCTCAAAATTTTCAGTACGCTTTTGAGCGTGTCTCACAAACACGTTCTCTACAAAATCAAAAAGTTCTCTAAAAATCAAAAAGTTTTCTACAAAATCAAAAAGTTCTCTACAAAATCAGTGTTTTCTATAATAATTAAAAAGTTCTCTACAACAAAAATTCTCTACAATAATTAAAAGGTTCTCTACAAAATCAGTGTTTTCTATAATAATTAAAAAGTTCTCTACAGCAAAAAGTTCTCTACAATAATCAAAGCAACCTAAGTCTTAACTTCTATATATCTCTCTCTACCTTGAAGCCTCTTTGGAAAGTAAGTAATTTCTTTATTCTTTTTACTTAAATTACAATTTAAATATACAATAAAAAACTTTTTATTGTCTCACCTTATTCATATTTTAAAATTTTAAAAAATATTATCTAAACATTCTTTGATATTTTAAAGTTATACTATATTGCAACAATATTCTTTCTTTTTCTTAAATTTTTATACATGTTCATTTATATATTTCTTATTATTTCAAAATATTACGCGACCCTGCTTTAGAGTACCGACCTCATCAGACCCCAAGTAGAGCGATAGAGACATGTTGCTTTACTTGGCTAGGGGTTCAAAGTATTAAAATAAAATATAAAATTTTTAATTAAAATCGCGACGTGGAAAGTGACTTGATATAGGTCCCTGCATCTCAAGGGAAATCAAAATCTGACTGTCGCCCCGCGCTAGAAAACATGCGGTCGAACTCGGAGATCACCAACTAAGCGCGACGCTGCGTAAAGAAATTTACGCGTTTGCAGCGGCAATTAATGAGTTATTAATTTAATTCATTTCTCGACGTTACTCAATTATAGCTAATTGATAATACAAAGCTTCTTCGCTGCATTTCATGTACACACTAATACTGTATTTCGGTGATGAAAAAAATTACCGTTATTAATATATTATCAATATAACTATAATTTAACGCTGTATTCACAGTAGCATGGAAGCTCAGTAATTTCAAATTCCACCTGTGATCAATTAACGACGGTAAAATTTGCTCCAGTATGCCGAATCGTAATTGATGTTTATTCTCGTATCAACCATACTATATGAAATAACAGTTTGATATTTTATTTGTCAAGTATTGTATATAATAGAAGTAAATACGTATAACAAGCCATTTAGAGATACCGAGTAAACAATTTATTATTGCACGGTAGCTTTTTTTGTGACCGTTTCATTAATTGTGAACATATTTAATATTGACCAAAGATCGTTGAATACTCTAGCGAATGTAATATGCATGTAAAAAGAGCTTGCATAAATTATTTACACTCGTAAAAAATCCCGTGGTTTCGAATCCAGTTGCTACAACAAAGCGTTTAAAAGATGTATCTTCAATATATTCATATTTTATACAAGTTCTCAGAAATAGCCCTAGCGCCAATCGCATTAGACGTGCATGTGGAACAAGTATGCTACAATATAACCTATCCATGTGGCTTCATGACTCGGTATAGGATTATATCTATAGTACAATACGACATAACTAAGCTATACGTGCATTCATGATTCGGTATACGATTATATATAACCCGGTATACGCGTATCATCAATAGCTAGGTATAAACTTATACACGGAAAAAAGTTTTCACCACAAAAAGCAGTTCTAAAATAAAATAGAATCATGAATTTTGCTTCCAGCAGCTCCCGAAATAATAATTGGAATATGAATTTATGTCAACAATTATATACTTAATTTTTTAGTTTCTTAGTATCTTAATGCATCACACTGGCATCATCATTTTCAGTTCATAGAATTAAATTTTTAAAAGGCATTTATAGTATATATTTATTTAAAACCAAGAACGTACTTTTTTGGCATTGAGAATCTGTTTTTCATCATTTATCACACGAATTTATAGTTTTATGGTTAGTACTGATTTTTCACGTTCTAAAAATATGGTAGCCCTGCAACCTTCAACGGACAAACCAATTCGAATCTCGAACGCAACGGTCTTCGTGCAACGTGAATTATATTGAAGTTAACAAATTAGAATGGATGATTTTGTCGCAAATATTTTGCAACAATGGAATTTAGTGGTAGTTACTAATTTATTTAAATGTAAGTATTGTTAATTGCTTAAGAATTTAAAGTTAAAAAAATAGAAATTCATAAATTAAAGGCTATTTGCAAAAAAGAAAATTTTTAATGTAAGAACAAAGAAAACTGAAGGATTAAATCAAAATAAAGAATAAATTAATAATATATATAAATCAAATTAAAATAAATAATTAAATAAATATAAAGTAGGATTGGTTATTTGAACAAAGAAATCAGAAATTAGCTTGAAATAAATTTATTTAAATTTTTGTCTGTGTACAATAGAATTGTATGCTTAGGATCGTGAGGTAAGCACTAAGAAGGCTCAAGCTCGACTGACCCCGCGCGCTTTCTTGTCCTACGCCGAAACAATGAAGCCTTTGTTTTCTTGTGCGCGCGCCGCCCTCCTTCTTAACGCCGACCAATGACGCTCTTCGTACACAAGCTTTTCGGAAGCGCTTAGCCCGCCAATTTTATCTTCGTTACACTAAATTATGCTTGAACAAATAATCTTATATCAAAGTAAAAATTCTTATTTAGAATCTAAATTATGAATGTGTCTTATTTAATATTTTAATTATAAAATTTTATATAATTTTTATTCTAAATAAATCTAATAATTATCTTAATTATTTTACATTTAATACTTGATATTTTTATTGAAATTAAACTTATGAATTTTTATATTGTAGTTCTGCACTTAATTGAATTTGTATGTTTTATTAAGAAAAACATAAATTAATGCAGAAATGTACATAAATAAGTTAATTTATCATTATAATAAATTAAATAATATAGCATTGATGAATCAGAAATTAATTGAAAAAGAATCGTTTTTGATATTTTAAAGCTATTAAAAAAAGATAAAATTAATAAAATTTTTAATAAATTTTTAATAAAAAAAGTTTTGATTGAAAAATAAAAATATAAATATTACGCAAAAAACATACAAATTTACTCCAGAACTTCAATATCATGTAAAATTCAAACGGCATTCTAAAAAATATAGCAAAGTAAATATCACAAAACATATACAAAAATTGAAAGATTTGAATTTAAGGGGATGTAAAACGGACACTACACCTGTACTCATGAATTTGGCCTATCTTTTCATTATATTGCAAAATTTGATTAAAAGAAATGCTTTAGTTTGTAGTATTTATCATGAAGATTATTCAGTTAAATTTTCAAATGAATTCATTCATTAATTTTTCAGAATTTTGGGTTCCAATATTATATATTAAAATTTTTAGATTTTGTACAAGAAATCTAAAATTCTGAGAAACTAATGAATGAATTTATTTCAAAATTTAACTGAATAATTTTCATGGTACATACGACAAGCTAAAGCATTTATTTTCTTAAAATTTTGTAATAAAATAAAAAGATAGTAAATATTTATAAGTACAGGTGTAGTATCCATTTTACATCTCCTTAAGACAACAAAAATTAAACTTTCCCTCTTTATTTCTAAACTTCACTCTCTCTTTCTTTCTCAGCCTCGCCAAGTCCAGCATAGAGTGCAGTCTTGAGTCAACCCATCGGGTTTTCTCTCACTGCGTGACTTTCAATAACAGGAAATCATTCCCTAAACGAAGTCATAAGTGTAGCCTCAGGCTGATACAGTCATTAGCCCTATCTACGGTGCCTGAGTCGCCCTCAGATCAATCATTATTGACCCTAGACGGGAGTTTGGCTGCTAAAGAAAGAAAGAATGAAATATCTTTCTTACGTTTACAAATGCTATAAAGATTAAACCCAACGAAAAATAGTAATTTTTATATTATATTTATTTGTAGCATTTAACATTAAAGTTTTTTTATTTTAAATTTAAACTGTTCATAATGTAGCTCTGATACAAAATTACGAATGCAAAATTAACAAGTATTATATAATATATATATATATATATATATATATATATATATATATATATATATATATTGTATGTATGTATGAGCAAAAAAAAAAAATCGCTGAAACTCTGAAAATATATTCTGTTTGTTAGAAAAAATATGTGAAAAAATTTTCAAGTATTATAATAAAAGTATCAAGAGCTATAGATCCTCAAAATTTGAAAATTTTTTAAAATTTTTAGAAAGCAAATTTATCATTTTTTTTCTGAAAATCCTGATGTTTTAGAGAAAAATTCATAAGATTACTTCTTATTGTAAATAAAGAGCAGAGTTAGCATGATTTTTTACAGACCTGAATTTTGAAGTTTCCAACTGGTTCTTATATGTATTACATGGTACTTGAAATTACTTATTGTTTACCACTTCAGAAATTGCTTTTCGCAGGCTCATATTTTTCTATTTTACATGAACTGTAAAATAAATTTTTGATCATGTAAGTCAATGCCATCAATAAAAAGTTATGACAGTTTAAAATATATATTTTCATATACGATTTATTTTCAATATAAAAAATAAATCATACATGAAATTATATATTTATATTCGATATTAAAAATAAATCATGAATGAAAATATATATTTATATTCGATATGAAAAATAAATCATACATAAAAATATATATTTTAAACTGTCATAACCCCTTATTGATGGCTCTGACTTGCATAATCAAAAATTTATTTTGAAGTTCATGTGAAATAGAAAAAAATAAGCCTGCGAAAAGCAATTTCTGAAGTGGCGAACAATGAGTAATTTCAATTACCATGTAATACATATAAGAACCAGTTGAAAACTTCAAAATTCAGGTCTGTAAAAAATCATGCTAACTCTGCTCTTCATTTACAACAAGAAGTAATCTTATGAATTTTCCTCTAAAACATCAGGATTTTCAGAAAAACAATGATAAATTTAGGACTTTTCTGCATTTTTTACTTTTGGGCTTGAGACCAACATATATAAATATATGGCTGCATTAAGAGTGTTTTTTTTGTAGTTAAAAGAAGCTAACATTTTTATTTTTTACTGTCGCTAAAAAAGCGTACACTTTTTTTTCATTATCGCTAAATCAAATTTATATTAATTCAAAGTGAATAGAAGAGTAGGACATAATGAATCTAAATTTCATATTTGCGAATGTGAAAAAAGTTCAACAGAAAACATCGATATATAAAAATATAAGATATGAAGTTATAGAATTAAAATTAATAAAAAAAGATGGTTTAACGCAATATTCAAAAGTTCACAATGAATCAAACTTATATATTTTTGAAATAAATTAAAAATAGGATAAAAAATAATAATAAAATTTCAAGTTATGATTGTATATAATAATATTTAATAATAATTATAAGCTAATAATAAAAAATAGAATAATAGAATAATTGAAAATTATGATTATAAATAAATATTTTTATCTTTTTATGTTATAAATTTTATACATAAGATGCAAAAAAAACGCTCCTTCTCTGCATTTTTTATTTTTGGGCTGACCAACATGTATAAATATATGGCTGCATTAAGAGTGTTTTTTTTGTAGCTAAAAGAAGCTTACATTTTTATTTTTACTGTCGCTAAAGAAGCGTACACTTTTTTTTCATTGTCGCTAAAAAAGCTTACAAATTTATTTATTATTGTCGCTGAAGCATACAGATCTATTGTTTATTGTCGCTAAAAAAATTTCATATAAGCATACAAATTTGTTGTCGCTAAAAGGAGCTTACAGATTAATTTTTTATTATTATTGAAATAATTTTATAGACTTATTTTCTATTGTCGCTAATAGAAGCTTACAAATTTAAATTTTATTGTAGTTATGAAAAGCTTACATATTTATTTTTCATTGTCACTAAAAAAGCTTGTACAGTTTTTTTTAATAATTTCAAATATTTATTTAATATGTCGTTAAATTTTATTGTCGCTAAAAGAAGCTTACAAATTTATATTTTATTACAAGCTCACATATATTTTTTTTTGTTGTTAAAAAAAACTTATAAATTCATTTTTTTTGTAGTAAACATAAATTTAACGACAACTAATAAATTTGTATGTTTGTATTAAATTTTTTTAGTGATAACAAACAATAGATCTGTACGCTTCAACAACAATAATAAATGAATTTGTAATCTTTTTTAGCGACAGTAAACAATAAATTTATATACTTGTATAAAGTTTTTTTAGCGACAACAAACAATCGCTTCAGCGACAATAATAAATTTATAAGCTTTTTTTAGTAACAACAAACAATAGATCTGTACGCTTCAGCGACAATAATAAATGAATTTGTAATCTTTTTTAACGACAGTAAACAATAAAATTGTACGTTTTTTTCAACGACAATGAGATATAAATTTATAAGTCTCTTTTAATTATTATAAAAAATAAATTTGTAAGCTTTTTTTAGCGACAATAAACAATAAATTTACTTAACAATAAATACTTGTATAAAATTTATTTAGCGATAACAAACAATCGCTTCAGCGACAATAATAAATTTGTAAGCTTTTTTAGCGACAATGAAGATGAATTTATAAGCTTCTTTTAGCGACAACAAACAATAAATTTGTATGCTTATATTAGATTTTTTGGTTGCTACAAACAATAAATCTGTACGCTTCAGCGACAATAATAAATGAATTTGTAATCTTTTTTAACGACAGTAAACAATAAATTTGTACGCTCTTTTTAACGACAATGAGATATAAATTCATAAGTTTCTTTTAGTGATTATAAAAAATAAATTTGTAAGCTTTGTTTAGCGACAATAAACACTAAATTTATATACTTGTATAAAATTTATTTAGCGATAACAAACAATCGCTTCAGCGACAATAATAAATTTGTAAGCTTTTTTAGCGACAATAAAGATGAATTTGTAAGCTTCATATAGCGACAACAACCAATAAATTTGTATGCTCATATTAGATTTTTTTGGTGACAATAAACAATAAATCTGTATGCTTCAGCAACAATAATAAATGAATTTGTAATCTTTTTTAGCAACAGTAAACAATAAATTTGTACGCTTTTTTCAACGACAATGAGATATAAATTTATAAGTTTCTATTAGTGATTATAAAAAATAAATTTGTAAGCTTTTTTTAACGACAATAAACAATAAATTTATATGTTTGTATAAAGTTTTTTTAGTGACAACAAACAATCGCTTCAGCGACAATAATAAATTTGTAAGCTTTTTTTAGCGACAATAAAGATGAATTTGTAAGCTTCTTTTAGCGACAATGAAGATGAATTTGTAAGCTTCTTTTAGCGACAACAAACAATGCTTTTTATAAGCTTTTAACGGGATGTCGGAGCTGCTGGACACGATTTTTGCTTTTATTATTTTATTGATATCTTTTTAAATTCGTAATTTAAACAATCGTAATGACTTGTCCGCACTAAAGCTATGTCAATACAATAATTTCTGTTAAAATAAAAAATCATTTGGACTTGTTATTTTTTTATAAGCTTGGAACGGAAATTAGATATCAAGTTCGATAAACCTAACCTCAAAATACTATATTTCGAAAAATTGTTTATAACTTTTTATGTATGATATTTTGGTCAATTCTGTAAGTTGTCCGCACTCAAGTTTAGTATTACAAATTTTCTTACTGTAATGAAAGAACTCGATCTAACGCACCGTTTACTCGTGAACTTGGAATTAAAATATTAATGAATTATTTGAGAAGGTAGCGAGCTCTGTCATGCCCTTAATGCAGCTATATATTTTTATGTTGGCCTCTAGCCCAAAAATCTTTTATTAAGATAAATATGTAAATATCTTATTTCTAATTTTAAAAAGAACATGTTTTATTTAAATACAATTGTTAATAAAGTACCTATGGATATTAAGCTAAATTCATTTAATAATGCATAGTTTACTATTGTAATTAATAAATTTTTCCAATAATAATAATGAAGATACAATATATAGAAATAAAAATATCATATATTCATCTGAATAAAGAAAATGCAGAGAGAAAGCTTTGTATTATCAAATAATTATGTTTGCAATTATATTAAAAAAATATTAATAATAATAATTTTTTTTTTCATTTTTGAAATTCAATATTAGAATACGAAAAAACTTTATATTATTAAATAGTTACAGTTACAATCATAATAATAAAATATCACTAATTATAATAATATTTAATCACTTATAATTGTTATTATAATAATAGAATATTATTAATAATAAGAATATTTTTTTATTACTAATTACTTGATCATAATATCATAGTGGGGGGAGGGCATAATGAGGGGGGGCTATAAAAGTGAGGGAGGGCAAATTGAGGGGGCTAAAGGGGGGCTACAAAAATTGAGGGGGCGAGGGTGGCTGAGGGGGGGCTAAGTTACGTTAATTTTGGAATAGCCATTTATAAGAGGAATCACAACGTAATTTGAGAGGGGGCAAATTAAGGGGGGCTGAAGGGGGCTACAAAAATTGAGAGGGGGCGAGGGGGCTGAGGGGGCCTAAGTTACGTTAATTTTGGAATAGCTATTTATAAGAGGAATTACAACGTAATTTGAGGGGGGCTATGCCGACAGACATTTGAGGGGGCTGAGGGGGTCGGTTGAATCTTGTCTTACGACTATATATAGATAGATATATATATATATATATATATATATATATATATATATATATATATACAGTACCGGGTAATAATTCTGAGCAGGTTATCAAATTTTTGCTCCGACTTTGAAAAAGCGTACCTTCTTCAATTTTCATTCTAGAAAAAATTAAAAAAAAGCATTTTAAAGTATTCGTTAAATGCTCTCTATTTAGCTTACTTACATTTTTTTTACGATATTTGAAAAAAAAATAATCGCTTTGGCAATTTTGAATTTTTTTTTATTTTTGCATTTTTCTTCAATCAGCTGTAGTTTCTTAAATAATTGAGCTGGAAAAAATTTGAAAAAAGATTTGGAAAGAGCTCTAAAAATGCTATTTAATTATTTTAATTATTTTAATTATTTTTTGTCAAGTCTTAAGCATATAAAGTTATCGATCTAATACTTTTGCAGTTGTAAAAAACACTTCAATAGCAAGTAGAAAATAATCGCTGGTGAAGTAGTGATTTAATTTTAGTAGGAAATTATAACTATTCATTATTAATAATAAAACATAATAAAGTATAAAACAACAAAAAGATTTATTATACAAAAATTATATCATAGAAATCAAAAGTTTTGCACCAGCGATTATTTTCTAATATAATCAAAAGAAATATACTAAATATTAAACTATTATAATATAATCAAAAGAAATATACTAAAAAGAAACATATTAAAAATATTCACTAGTGTATATATGTATATGTATAGAAAAAGAACCTAAATTACTATTAATAATTGTTTAAAACTATTAACTTTATGACTAAATAATTACTAGCTTAACTAACGAATATTTGGTTATGTTAACCCGCTGACTGTTCTTGTCCACTACGGTGGACAAAGCTTTAAAGCCGTATAAAAAAAACACTGCGCCATCTTTTTTGGATTGCGTTGTTTTTTTTTATAAATAAACACAAATGTAATATAAATCAACTACTAATATAACATTTACTAGCGAAATCATTTCATAAGAGCTAATTGAGTTACACTATTTTTTGAAAAATTTGACGACTCGTATTTTGCTTCAAGATATTATCGTATAAAAGCTTTAAGAGCAGGCCAGATTCGCTGTTCTTGTCTAATTGGCGTTTTTGTTATTTACTCAAGTATTAATCGGTATATCTGCAAATTGAAGGTTAAGCGCAATAGATATTATTATTACAAATATTTATGCACAAGAAAAAAAAAAATCTATCGCTTTGTTTTTGAGAAAAGTAAGGAACGCGAAAATATTATAAACATAATCGTTTACTTCGGCGTTCCTCACTTTTCTCAAAAAGAAATCGGTAGATCTTTTTTTTCTTGTGCATAGATATTCATAATAATAATATCTATTGCGATCAACCTTTATTTTGAAGATACACCGATTAATACTTGAGTAAATAACAAACAACTCAATTGTTACTCGGTCGGTATCAGGTTCTACTCCAGCCTGCCGTTAAAAGTAGTTGTATAAGGTAAGTTAATTAATTGTTATACTTTTGGAGGTTAACTTTAAATATTTTATTAGTTAAAAATATCATAATTCGCTTAAAAATAATTCATATGCTCTGTTGAAAACATGTCCACTGTAGCTTTTGTCCACTACAGTGGACATCGGTTTTATTATATTTATTCTAACCTAAACTTGTATATGAAGCTTTTAATCATCATTGTGACACATATTATGACGAATTTAAGAAGAAATAGAATTTTTCAAAGTTTCGAAATGTGCTATGCAGTCAGCGGGTTAAAAAAAATGAAAAAGGTTTTAAAGATAGAAAAGTTAATTAAACTTAATTGGAATCAATTAATAATTGCTTAAAACTATTAATCTTATGACTAAATAATTACTAACTTAACTAACGAATATTTGGTTATGCTAAAAAATGAAAAAGGTTTCAAAGATAGAAAAGTTAATTAAACTTAATTGGAATCAATTAATAATTGTTTATAATTATTAAAAAATATTTTAAACTATAAAAAATTGAATTTTAATCAAAATTTTCATATCTATATGTAGGAAAAAATTATTGTAATTAAATGTTGTAAATAAGTGTTGTAATTTGTTAATTGGTTTTAAATAAAACAAGAAAATATGAAATATTATTTTCAAAAACTTTTTTATGTACAAAATTTTTAAGCTTGGAAAAACGCTCAAAAAGGTCCAACATAGTCATAAGTGCATCTTATCTGCATTTTTACGACTTGCACGTGTAGCCATGTGTGACGGTTTTTCTGCATTTCCCAGCCTCATATAGACTATCATGTCCCTGGTAGCAAACCCATCGCAATTTCGCTGCAATTTCGCTGCAATTTTGCGAGCACGCACGAAAATTTCAGCTGTCCATACATGGTCTGCTTCCGAATTTGCTTATGGTTCTGCTGCCAGAAAATTACCCTAAGAACGTTAAGCAAAAGTGCGCCAAAATTGCAGCGAAAGAGTGCTATTTTTTAAAATAAAAATATTGCACTCGCACGCGCAGCAGAATTGCAGGATGATTGATGCATGTACATACAGTAGATAAGTGCAGCATAATTGCATCAGAATTGCAAATAAAAATTGCAAATGAGGAAGAGCAGTAACGCACGCAAACATACGACAGAAACGCATCAGGATTGCAGTGAGGAAAATTGCAACATAGACGTGCAGTAGATGAGTGCAACATAATTGCATCAGAATTGCTAATGGAGATTGCAAATAGGGAAGAGCAATAACGCACGCGAACATACGGCAGAAACGCATCAGAATTGCGGTGAGGGCATGCAACAGATGCGTGCAGTTAAATTGCATGAAAATTGCAACACAGACGTGCAGCAGATGAGTACAGTAAAATTGCATGAAAATTGCAACAGAGACGTGCAGCAGGTGAGTGCAGCATGATTGCATCAGAATTGCAAATGGAAATTGCAAATAAGATATATCTGTAATGCACGCTAACATACGGCAGAAACGAATCAGAATTGCGGTAAGAGCATGCAGTAGATGCATGCGGTAAAATTACATGAAAATTTCGACAGACACGTGTAGCAGATGCGCCCTGCAGGAGCGTGCAGCAAAATTCCATGTGTATTGTGACTGACGAATTGAGTAGATACGTAGAAAGTAATCAAAATTGAAATTAAAAAACGCAATTAACAATACAAGATATTAATGATGCGCATGTGTTAAATTAACGTCAGCGTAAGCAAGTACGTAGAACACACACATGTATCAATGAATTAGAAGTCTATAGAAGTGTTAGTCATGTTAAGCAGAAAATGGCCCCATAAAATTCAATGTAAATTTAATGAAGTGCTTAACATGACCAATTGCCAATTGAATTTGGAAATCGTGACAAAATAAGTATGAATTATCCTTCTGCTTTTATTCGTTGCATGTATATACGCGCATGAGGAACGAAATTTTGGTTATGTAAATAAGTTCTCAATAGCACTCATCTGCTGCACTTCTCTGTTGCAATTTTCATGCAATTTTACTGCACGCATCTGCTGCATGCCCTCACCGCAATTCTGATGCGTTTCTGCCGTATGTTCGCGTGCGTTATTGCTCTTCCCTATTTGCAATTCCCATTTGCAATTCTGATGCAATGATGCTGCACTCATCTGCTGCACGTCTCTGTTGCAATTTTCATGCAATTTGACTGCACGCATCTGCTGCATGCCCTCACCGTAATTCTGATGCGTTTCTGCCGTATGTTCGCGTGCGTTACTGCTCTTCCCCATTTGCAACTTCTATTTGCAATTCTGCCGCACTCATCTGCTGTATGTACATGCACCAATTATCCTGCAATTCTGCTGCGCGTGCAAGTGCAAATTTCTCATTTATAGAACAGCACTTTTTCGCTGCAATTTCGACGCAATTATGCTGCACGCGTCTGTTGTAATCATCTGTCGGCAAAAATATAATAAAAGTTGGAAGCAGACCATGCGTGTGCAGCGCAATTTAAGTGCGGCAGATTTTGCTACCAGGGGTACTATTATATACTATTGTATACTACTATTATTCTAAATAATATTAGAAAATCCATGCGCGCAAGCGCGCCCTATATCTAATCTAAATCTATAAATTTTTAATGATTGATTGTGGATATAATTTATTATTTTCTGTTTATTATTAAAAAATAATAGTTGCATATCTACTAATACCTGCATCAGTAAAGAAATTGATATTATATACTAATGTATCAGAGCAGTCTATACGCGATTAATTAAATTCATTCAATACATGAGACACAAAAAAATTCGAAAAAAATTAATCCCATACAAAAGAAATATTATTACTTTATTCATTTTTTTATTATTATTTAAGAAAATTAAAGATATAGTAAACTTTTATTATTATTTAGACTTCTTAAATATTTAAAGCGTGCAAGCATTTTCAAAATTTAAGTAATTTAAACTATAACAAAATCAAAAGTTATTTTACAAATATAGCTTTTTATATACATAATTTTTTATTAACCTTTAAATATCGTCTTTGATTTCCAAGATATATCATAAGTGAATTCCAAAATCGATCTCTGGACATAGTCATGTAAAATTGTCCATGATTAAAAACATGGGAACACAAAATTCTTAATAGCTAATGAATGAATTTATTTAAAAATTAATAATGTTTTCAACAATATAAAATTCATAAAATATATAAAAAATTAAATAGCTCAATTCTCAACGATTTGTATATCGTTCCTATTTTTAAAATATAAATAAAAATAAGAATTCTTCTAATTTATATTTTCTTAATCATAGTATTATACTATTTTTCAAACAAAAGATTTTTATATTTTGTTTTGAAATTAAATAGACAAACTTTAAAAAAACTTTTTAGGCAAGTTTATTATTGAATAGTATTGCTTTCTTTATAATATTTGAAATATATATATGTTTATTTAAATTTCAACTTTTAACAGTACTTCATACACAATTTTAACTAACAAAAGTTTTGAAATCAATCAAGAAATTGTCAAGTAATTTTGTATTTAATTGATTTTTTTCAATAATATAAAAATGATAAAATGCATATAAATAAAATTGTTCATTATCTTAAATTATTATTTATTAATGATATATATAATCCCTGTTATTATTATATGAATTAAAATTCTTATTGTTTGTATTTTAACTATGGCATTATACTGTACTTTTGAAAAAAAATTTTCAAGCTGTCAATCTAGAAATGTTTTAGATATTAAATTAAACTATCGAAATTGTATAATTGATTTTTTATTACTTGTTTTCAAATATTCCGAAATATTTTAAATTTTATTTGAAATTTATAAAATTACTTGCCAGGCTCATGGATAAATATTTTATGGTGCTGTAATAAGCTAAAAAGTTTATTTTTTAAATAATTATTTTAAAATTATTAGTGATAATTTGTATATCTGTAATTATTTTTTAACAACTTATTTATAAATTAATCAATTAATAGAATACTCATAGGTTCAAACAAAATAATTATCTCATCTTCTTTGTAGCTGTTTTAAACATTATTTATACTTATGAAATAAGATAAAGCTTATTTTATAATTTTTCTAAAATTGTCTTTGCAATAACATGCACAAGAACTTAACAAAAGAAATAAATAAAAAAATTAGAACTATTTTAAGTTCATTTATTATGAAATCTATAAATTTTTAACGGGATGTCGGAGCTGCAACAATCAAGTTTTGCTTTTTTTATTTTATCAATATCTTTTTAAATTCATAAATTAAACAAATATAATGACTTATTCGCACTAAAGCTATATTAATACAATAATTTTTGTTAAAATAAAAAATCATTTGGACTTGCTATTTTTTTATGAGCTTGGATTGGAAATTAAATATCAAACTCGACAAACCCAACCTTAAAATACGATACATTGAAAGTTTTTATTATAACTTAACTACTGGAAGCAAAATTCAATTTTTTTAACAGTATATAAATGATGTATAAGAGGTCAGAATGAACTAAAGGCCAATGAGAAAACACACATGAAAAAGGACTTCTAGGATAATTGGTAGAAATATTTTTGTTGCAAGCTGTTGAAAAATGTTAATTTTTGTAAGAAAATATTCATTCATGTTAATAAATATAGAAGTTTGGACATTCAGTTGTGATATATATGAACAGCAATTTACAATTTTCAACATTCTTTAATAATTTTGAGTAAAATCAATATTTAAACTTTTATTTAAAAAAAACTATTAGAAAATATTAAAAATTAACTGCTTACGTAGTTACAAAATATTAATACTTGAAAAATCTAAAGTATCTATTTTTAAAAATATGTAACGTAATTAATAAATTTCGACTAACAAGGAGAGTACCCGACCTTCGAGCAACGGGTTTGGCTGAAACTGCAGGATATGATTTTTTGATGAAAAAAATGAACCCTGTTTTTTCTTTTCTTTAAATAGGCCCCATAGACGGAGATGTAGACATTTTTTCGAAAATATAATAAAAGGAGTATTTATAAGATCTTGAATAACCAAATAACTAAGACTCTTACAAACAAATGTATAAAAAATAAAATAAAGTAAAGATTAAATGCTTTAATTTAAGCTTTGTTGCACTAAAAAAGCTTGTGTGGTTAAAAAGGTGATTAAAATATGCTAATGAAATAGCGTAAAAAATTGATGATATATTACACGCAAAAAATATTAACAAATATGTAGTAATTTTCAATTAGGCACAACTTTTGAACCACACAAGCTTTTTTAGAGCTACAAAGCTTAAATTTAATCCGTACTCGATTTTATTTTCTATACATTTTTTTGTGAGAGTCTTAGTTGTTTGGTTATTCAAGATCTTATAAATGCTCCTTTTTATTATACTAGTAAATCATTGGTGCGCATCGCACGCCCTCAATTTTTATTGATTAAAATATTAAAAAGAAAATACAATAAAACATATTCGTAAAGTGCACTGAAAAGACATCGGTGCTCTCCCCGCCACACTGGTATATCCGTAACGGCGCTCCCTCTTTCAATCCATTACGGAGCAAGACCGGCGCTCGAGTAGTCCCGTTTTGTAGCAGCTCCTAATAAGCCGTGTGATAGACGCGGTAACTAGCGCCGCAAGAGGTCGTTTGCGGCGCTCTCAAGGCGCGGGCCGGCGCCGCTACGGTCCCGATTTCACAAACTATACAGGCTGTAGGATTCGGCGTAACTACGGTCAGGTGGGTGACTGTAGCGGTCCCTACGTCTTTTCAGTGTGTCGAACAAAAAATCACAGACAATTTCGTTTAATGAAAAAATCTGTGGTGTTAATTTAAATGGAAATGGTATGTTATATTTTTCGAATGAAAATTGTTATGACTTTTATTTCGAAAATTCAACAATAAAATAATTTATAAATGATATAATAAATTTATTGCATTAATGAAAAAAAACATTAATTTAACGAATAAAATTCTTACACGTCATACTAAATAACATAATTAAATTACAATCAAGTACATCAAACATTATTTCAAAATAAAATAAGTTTATTTAACGTTCCTCAAGCGATTCGTAAAATTCAACCACATCAGATTTAATAAATCATTGATATAAAAAATTGTTGGTTGTCCATCAAAATTTAAGTTGTTGGTGTAATATATCAAATAATTCGAACTAAAAATATAATAAACAAATACCATTTTTTCATTGGTAAATAATATCAACATATTTTAATAATAAATGTACAAAGAACGATGTTGTCTCAATATTAATTCTAAAATGAAAAAAAAATAAAAATACACATAGAATAAAACCAACAAACAAATAAACTATACATGCACACAATAACTATATATGGTAACGAAATATAAACATACTCATAAAAACGTATTAACTAACACGTATAAAAATTAAATATTTTACCCATACAATAACTTTATAATTTAATCATTTAAGAATTAGCATTACAATATTGAATTATTAATAATAAAAATGAATCGAGTTCACTCTGTGATCCCACAGAGAGTAGACGTGTTTTCGGTGGCTCTCCGCGCTAAGTAAACAAAGCTTTCTCATAGTTAATACAGTATACAGGGCTTCGGCCTCTACTGCTTCATCACGAATATATAGGGCTTAGCAAGCAAACAAAGGCGTCGAACGATCCTTAAGCTGGATCGTTCAACTTACCATAAGGTCAGTAACAAATAATAGTGTTCCAAAAAATTTTAATTCTAATAATTCTACAGTAAATAGTGCTAGTGAAAAAAATTTTGATACTTCAATCAGTGCCAACCAAAGTTATTCAAGAACCATGCAGCGCAATCTTTTTCCAGAGAAAGACCAAGGCCTTTTTCTGGACTGCGTTGATGGTTTGAATTTGACCGACTATACTGCGGCCGTTGGCAGCATAGTACAAGCCCAAAATGTAATATAGTCATCAAGATTATCGAAAAATCGCGTTAGAATGTGTCTAACAAATAAAGATATCGTGAATAATTTAACTCATAAATTCAAGTGTTTAACAATCAATGAAAAAAAAGTTTGAATAAGGTCTTTGGTGACAAAATTAACAAGAATTATCTTATTTAATGTCTGCCCTAGCATTCCACACTACGTATTAGAGGACTTTATTGACGGTTTGAATATAAAGAGAGGCTCTTTCGTAATTACACTAAAAACGGCAATATCTAATGATAACTACAAGCATGTTTTGAGCTATAGAAGAAAAGTCTATGTAGACCCAGAGGACGTCTCTAAATACCCCGAAATTCTGAAAGTCTTATATGAAGAAGACACATATTTTATATATCCGAGTACCGACATCATCAAGTGCTTCGTCTGTAAACAAGAGGGACACATCGCAAAGGCTTGTCAACTTAACAGCCAAATCCCCTCTTTTTAAGGCTCATTCAATGAAACAGCGGTAGTAGAAGATCCAACTCAAAGAGTGAATAACATTAGTCGATCTAATGAAAATTTAAACTCGTCTTACTCTATGAACGACCTCACCAATATAGAAAGCCCAGTCATCGTTACAAAGGTCTCCGAAAAGGTAAACACTAATCTTCAAAACCCAACAGTCTCTTCAAACGTTCAAGTAAATTCTTTATAAGATAATTCAGACAACAATATGAAGACTGATAGTGTTACATTTAAAATACCATACCCAGATTCCTTAACATTTTCACAGTCATGCAATACTACCGAGGTGATTGTAACGTCGGAGGTCGAATCATGCTCAGAGGCCTCTTTCGAAGAGGAAGAATTATCGGACAGATCTACAATTGAAACTCCATCAAAAATCAAAAAAACGAAGAAGAAATTTAAACGTTCCACTACACTATCTACTCCACCTAACTTAAACTATCTACTGATACCTCTAGAAAAAATAATAAATGACAAACCGCAAGAATTTCCTCTAAGTTTTTTCAACTTTAAAAGTTTCCTCAACAAAACTTACTCCAGTCAACATATTTCAGAAATAGCAAGGAAGCACACACCGAATATAGTAGATTTAATAACAATGCTACAAACTCTGTACCCTCACTTGGAAACGAAAGGTATGAAAAGTAGATTCACAAAAATTATCAACAAATTGGAACGAGATCTCCCTATTGACTCCTCTACCAACCGCACGATAAAACCAAACACTCAATAATCAAACGCAATAAAATGGCGCACTATAATAAAAAAAATGAAATAAAAAAAATAATAATGCAGTGGAACCTCAATAGATATTATAAACAATTGGAAAATCTACAGAAAATTATATATGAGAGACACTCAGCTTTCCTATGCCTTAAAAAAACGCACTTCAAACTCGATCAACACGCCAATCTCAGAGGCTACAAGTGCTACCTCACAAACCGTCTATCTAACCATGCAAGCGGAGGTGTAGCTACATATATAAAAATAAAATCGAACACAACAAGAGGAAAGCAGTTTACAGAAAAACCACAAAAGAAACTAAAAGGAAATGCTGGCTAGATTTCGACCAATCGCTCAACTCAAATACTCCCGCTTGATTAATCTGGAACAAAATTCAAAGAATTTAAGGCAAACGCAAATCCAACATTGTCTCAACATTAATAGACGAAAACAACCAAATAATTCACGAATCCATAGACATAGCTAACTAGATCGCTCTCACACTTTTTCAAAATTCCAGTAATAGTAACTTCTCTGAAGAATTTCTAGGCTTAAAAAACAAATTCAATCTTAACCGGAAAACCTATAAAGATGTTCCAGAAGTGCCATCTTTTAACTCACCCATAGGAATAATCGAGATAACACAAACCCTCAAGAACTGCAAAAACTCCAGTGCTGGTCCCGACGCTACCTACAATATTTTATTGAAAAATCTATCCCCTCTGGCCATCCAGTATATTCATAAAATTTTTGACGTCATCTGGCTACGCAACGTTTTTCCCAACCACTGGAAACTAGCCACTATAATTCCAATAAACAAACCAGAAAAAGATTTTTCATCTTCTTAAAACTACAGACCAATATCTTTAACGAGTAACATTTGCAAATTAATGGAAAAAATAGTAAATAAAAGATTAAAAACATTTCTAGAATCTAAAAACTATTACAACTTCAAAGTGAATTTAGACAAAACAAATCCACTAAAGACCACCTTATATTGTTAGAATCTGAAATTTGCAATGCATTCCGAAAAGGCCTTTATCTAGCAGTGGTAACGCTGGACCTGGAGAAGGTATACGAAACTATCTGGAAAAATAGAGTGATTTATCTACTCAAGAGGCAAATAAGCGGTCCAATACTCAATTTCATAGAGAACTTCCTAAAAGACCGACTAATCGAAGTAAAAGTTAACAATATTCTATCAGATAGAATCCTTCAAGAAAACGGTGTACCACAAGGCTCGGTTCTCAGCGTCATTCTTTTCCTCATAGCAATCAATGAATTATCCACATGCATAAAATCACTAACTAGATGCTGCCCATTTGCAGACAATCTGACCATCTACACCACAGGGAAGGACCTCTTAATTACTGAAAAAATTCTTCAAAACGCTTTGGATAATATCTCCTCCTGGTCCTTAACTACAGGATTCAAATTCTCTCCCACTAAAACCAACTACATTGTTTTTTCAACCAAACAAGACATTTTTTATCTATCACTAGAATTAAACAACCAAAAGACACAAAAAGTTGATAGCATTTTGATACAAATCAAAATATTAAGTCTTATTTTCGATAGGAAACTTTCGTGGAAAAATCATATAAAACATACTAAAATACGAAACATACAACAGATTAAAATTAATCAAGACTTTAGCAGCTTAAAACTGGGGAGCGGACCAAACAATATTAACCAATACTTATAAAGCCACAATTCTATTGAAAATTGACTACGGCGGTATATTCTTCGGATCCTCTAAACACGCAATCTCCTTGGACCCTATTCACAACAAAGACATAAAAATAGCACTCGGCGCTTACCACACCAGCCCAACTAATAGTCTACTGGCCGAATGTAACATGACTCCACTCAACCTCAGAAGCACCAAACTAATGATCAACTACGCCTGCTAAATAGCTGCCAGCCCAAGAAACCTAGCATTTACCATTATATTTGAAAATGAAGACGTAGCTACCCAAAACGTCTTCAATGGACCGATCCCATTCACGAATAGACTACACAATTTTTTACTCGAAATCAACAAAACCATTCCTGAAATCATCACTAATTCAACAAGTCCGCACCCAACAGACATCCTCCGAGAGCACAGTCGCGTAATGGATAGAGCTCTTGCCTTCAACGCAGAGGACATGGGTTCGAAAGAAAATTAATGTATGTGCCATTTATATCGTTACTCTTAAAAAATCCGACCTCATTGGGTATCGGTTGATTGTTGGTCACAAAAGTGGCTGACCATCCATCGGTAGTCAAAGTTTTCGGTATGATGGGTCTGAAAGTCTAACCTGATGTAATGTGTTAAACGGGTACCAGGCTGGACTCCCTCGACTTCACAATATAAAAAAGGTTAATCATATAGAAGACAATATCCTTTATATATTAATCTTTTTTTTTAAATAAAAAAAATAGACATCCTCCAAATTATAGCACAAATTTATAATCAAGAAATCACTATAGAGGAAGTGAAGGCCAAACACATTTATACCCGCTGCCACAGATTACATAGTCAAATTGGTATAGCTATTACGTCTCATAATAATAATATTCAATTTCACATTCCTAAAACTTACTCCACTGAACTGGATTACTACTGGTCACTTCTAAAAGCAATAGAAATAGCCGAAAATTTGGATTAAAAAAACTGGGAAATTCATACAAATTCAGATCAAGTTATTAAAAACATCAACAAATTATACTCAACGAACATCCTGGTTAATCTAATTCAAAACAAAATAATCAGCCTAAAAAACAAACACTTAGAAAACATAAAACTGTCTATAGATCGGAACTCTCTTCTCTCTCAATAAGCCAACATAATGGCCACCAAAGCATCCACAACCAACACTTCACCAACCAGTATTCTTCTACTACCTGAAATAGCAGCCAAACTTATCAACAAATCCATACTCGAATTTTGGAACAATACCTGGATATCCAGTAAACATACTTACCTCTACAACATAAGAGACAACATATTTAAAAAAGTTCTACCTTCAATCTTAACCGGAAAGAACAAACAGTAATCACAAGGATCCGCATAAGCCATAGCAACCTCACGCACTCTCATCTACTCAGCAAAGTTCAAAGGAAAATATGCAATATATGCAACACTTCCACCTCCACAGAAAATCTAATCATCTCATGCCCAAACTATAATTCAGCTAGACAACGCCATCACATAACAGGAAACATCAAGACTCTACTCAATTCCCAAAACAGTGTTAAAAAAGTGCTATCATTTCTAAAATCCATCAATATGTTTGACTCAATATAAGTGGGTTAGTTAACTAAATTATAAATAAATTCTAGACTAAATTGTTATTATAGTACCAATTCTATGTAAACCTATGTATCATATTGTATAAATTAGTATCTTCATGTATAATTTCATGTCGCTAATGACCTAGCAGTTGATGCGACAATAAATAAGTAAATAAAAAAAAATAATCATATAACAATACTTAATAATATAACAAAGAAATGAAATATCATGATAATGTAATAATGAATATCAATAATGATAAAATAAAATGTATAGTGGAATAGCTTACATGTTAACTAATATTCATAAATTAGGATTTAATAATCTTTGAAATCGGTGCCCCTCATTTAATATGCAAACTATTTTACCAATTCAAATACCGCAATATATTAATTTAGTACCGACTGATAAAGAAGCATTGTTTTCCAGAAATTTTGAAAAAGGTCACTAGATTTGTACGTATTATAATAATAAAATAATTCATATATATATGACAGTTTAAATCTTAAATATCTACAAGATAAGCATAAGATTTAAATAAACAGATTATTTCCAAATAAATCAAAATTAAGCACAGTTTTCGAAACAGTACAATCACAAACAAATAATTATGATTGCGGCCTTTTTGCAATTGCTTTTGCTGTTGCAATACTTTATAATTAATGTCCATGTTTTTCAAGATATGATATTTCTCAAATGAGATTACATTTATTTTTGAAACGCAACAAATCAGAATGTTTCCTTTTTTACATAATTATAATAATACAAATATTAATTACGATAATCCATCGGACATGATAAGAAGTTTTTGTCATAAACCTTGTTTCAATAAAATACCATTAAATTTAGATATCGCACGGTGCTTCCGAGGAAGTTTAAATACAAATTTAATGTAACTTAAAAATTTCATCTGAGAATGATTCGTAGGCCCATTACATAATTCAGGCATCACTTTTAAAATCATTTTACATGATCGATTTGGAGAAAAATAAGTAAGAATGAAAAAAAGATTCAAAACCAAACCGTTTTATTTTATTTATAAAACAAATGCTCAAAAATGTTTGGAACGTCAGTGTAATAATAAAAATATAATAAAATTAAAGAATATCTGCCTTATGTTATGCAGCTATTTAGCTCAAATATTTATTAAAATTAATGTCGAAAAGAAGTTATATAGCTATTTACGTATAGATAAATAGTATTCAGAGAATGTAAATTCGATGACATCTGTTAATATACACTTTAAGAAGTCATTTGAAACTTGCATAACTAATAAAGAGAAGTCTCCACACCTCTAGGAAATTGATTCAGCTAATACTGCAGGTTATGATTCTTTGATCAAAAGAATGAATCCGTGTCGTTCCCTTTTCTATAATAAGCCCAGCGACAAAGATAAGGTTGTTTCTTTCAAAAATATAGTAACAAGAAGTGCTTATAAGAACTTTAATAACCAAAAGACTGAAACTCTTACAAAAAAGTGCATGAAAGATAAAAAAGTACAAGTTGAACACTTTACTTTGAACCTTATTGTGTTAAAAAAGTTTTTGTGGTTCGGAAGTTATGCTGAATTAAATATTACTACATATTTTCTTAATATTTTTAGCATTATTACACATAAGGAATTTTTACACTATTTAACTAGCATATTTTAATCACCTCGAACACAGCATGAGATATTTATCGAAGCTTCCTGGAAAAATGGCACGGAAGGTTTGAAATATTTCAGGAATCTTCTATGGAATATTCCTGTAATATTCGTTGATTCTTCTTATATTGGAATATTCTATAGAATATTGTTGGAAAACTCCAAGAATATTTCATTGGAAGATTTGGGTCATCTCAAATCTTCCATTGAAACATTTCAGGAATCTTGCAGGAATATTTCATAAAATATTTCGTTAAAACATTCATGGAAGATTTTCGGAATATTGAAACGGAAGATTAGAAACATTTCATAAATCTTTCATGGAATATGCATGGAAGATTTGACGAAACTTTCATGAAATATTCCATAAAATATTTCTGGAAGATTTTAGAAATCCATCGTAAAATATTCCATGGAATATTCATGGAAGATTTGTAGAATATTGACTCGGAAGGTTAGGATTATTTCAGAAAACTTCCGTGGAATGTTTCTCTAATATTCGTATGTCCTTGATTTTTTTTACATTGGAATATTTCATGAAATATTCTTGAAAGATATCAAAAATACTTCAATGGAAGGTTTGGGTAATCTCACATCTTTCATAAAATGTTCCTGGAAGATTTTTGGAAGGTTTCGATGAAAGGTTTAGGGTTTCAGATCTACCACAACATATTTCTGGAATATTTTGTGTAAGATTTAGAAATGCTGAGAGGGGATAATATATATATTATATAATAACACATTATACTCATATATCAATACATATACGCATACATAAACATTGACATTAAGTAATAAAATCGCATTTACATAATCGCTTCGACTTTACGCAACAAAACGGCGACCCTTTTGCTTATATAGTGAGTAAGGTATTGCCGAACCACTTGGGTATTAAACTCCCATTTAATGAACATCCCCCTATTGGCGTCACTGGAAATCTCCCGTAACGTTCCGCGCAAGCTTCCAATGGAAACTTCATGGAATCCTTCTAGAATATTTGATACTATATTACACTGTAGGATTACTTAAATCTTTCGTAAAATATTTCGTGAAATATTACTAGAAGATTTATGTAATATTCCGCTGTACGATTTTGAAGTTTTTCGGAATCTTCCAGCGAAATATTTATGGAATATTTCTGAAATCTTTCATCGAATATTGCACCAAAAGATTACTTAAATCTTTCTGTAAAATATTTCGTGGAATATTTCTGGAAGATTGATGTAATGTTTCGCTGTACAATTTTAAAGTTTTTCGGAATCTTCCAGCGAAATATTTGTGAATTTTTCCTAAAATCTTTCATGAAATATTTTACCGTAAGATTACTTAAATCATTCTGTGGAATATTTTATGGAATATTTCTAGAAGGTTTGTGTAATATTCCGCTTTACAATTTAGAAGTTTTTCGGAATCTTTTAGCAAAATCTTTATGAAACCTTCCTGGAATTTCCCATGAAATATCCCACTAGAATATTTGATAAACATTAAATGTAATATTTCATGAAATATTCCAGAAATCTTCCGTAAATATTTCATGGAATAATTTGAAAAAGTTTTCGAACATTTCTTTGAAATATTCCATAAATGTTCCTGGAAGCTTTCAATAATAGATTTCAGTGGAATATTTCGAAATATTCTGTGAAGACTTCCTAGAATCTGCATGGAAGGTTCCATTGAGATATTCCAGTGGAAGATTTCGCAATATTTTAGTGAAATTCTCCATGCTATGCTAGCTATAACTTTTGAATTAGGCAAGACTTTCTGATACAATAAAGCTCAAATCAAAGAATTAAAGTTATACTCCCTTCTTTATATTTTGCTGTAAAAGTTTTAGTTCTTTGATTAATCAAGGTTTTATAAGCACTTCTTCTTACTTTGTTTTCGAAAAATGACTTTATCTTAGTCCCTGGGTTTATTAGACGAAAAGAAAGAACCCGGGTTCATTTTTTTTATCAAAGAATCATAACCTGCAGTATCAGCCAAATTTGTTTATTAGAGGTGAGGACCTCTCCTAGTTAGTTAAGCAAGTTTTAAATTACGACTGAATTGCTTAAAATCTGACATGATAACAGCTTCAATAAATTAAAGAATATATTAGAAGATGGCATCGATGTAAATATCTACATTCTTTGAGTACTATGTATTCATAAGTAGCTATAGAATTATTTTTCGACAATATTTTAAATATTTGAGCCAATAGCTCCATAACATAAGGCCAATATTCTTCAATTTTGTTATATTTTTGCTACTATACCTACGTTCCAAACACTTTTGAGCATTTTTTTATAAATAAAATAAAATTGTTTGGTTTTGAATTATTCTTGTTATTCCTATTTTTCTCCAAATCAGCCATGTAAACCAATTTTAAAAATGATGCCTAAATGTTCGCAAATCATTCTCAAAAAAAACTTTGAAGTGACATTGAATTTTTATTTAAATTCACTCTGAAGCACCGTGATTGCCGAGATTGAACTCCTTGAAAAAAACTGACAAATGCATTTATTAGAATAACAAAAAAATATCATGGAAATGTATCATGATTAGAAGAATTCAAATCTTGAAATGATCCAGATGGAAATTGACAGTGACATATCAGATACAATTTTTTTTAAACGAAATGATGAATTAATAGATTTCGATGATATCCACATAAATTATAACGATATTAAAATCAAGACTGATGAGATTACATTAAATGAAGAAAAAAAAGAATTAAAAGAAATAAACAACAAAAGAGCTTTGTATAACAATATTTAATATGAAAATGGTAACAGTACTATCGAATGAATATAAAGAAAATTCATAAAAAGACATGATTATGAAAATGCAGAGAAAAATTAATAATAAATTAGAACTGAGACGTATTCACAGTGTTTACGTAAAAGAAAATTATATGAAAATAAAGGATGATGGACCATATAAATATGAAAAATATTAAACAATAATAAGATAATAAAAATGAAATTGAAAAAAAATACTGATTAATTAGAACAAATGCGTGCAAATGAGGCTTTACGAAAACAAGAAGCTCATATTCAAATAAAAAAAAAAACAACCAAATAGATATAAAAAAGTAAGAAAATACAAGGATAACGAAATTAAAATTCAAGAAAGAAAAGAGTACTGATGAATTGAAACAAATGCGTACAAATGAGGCTCAACGAAAGAAAAAAGCTTATATTAAAATTAAAAAAGTGCAATTGAATAAATATATAGAAAAATTAGAGAATACTAACAAGGAGAGTCCTCCACCTTCGGGAAACGGATTCGGCTGATACTGCAGGACATTATTTTTTAATGAAAAAAAAAATGAACCGTGTTTTTTCTTTTCGTCAAATAGGTCTCTTAGACAAAAATATAGACATTTTTTCGAAAATGTAGTTAATAGGAGTCTTTATAAGAACTTGAATATCTAAACAACCAAGACTTTCACAAAAAAATACATAATGAAAGAATTAAAGTGCGAATTTAACGCTTTGTAATTTTTTTGTAAGAGTCTTAGTTGTTTGGATATTCTTATAAAGGCTCCTTTTTACTATATTTTCGAAAAAATGTCTATATTTTAGTCTAAGAGGTCTATTCGAAGAAAAGAAAAATCATGGGTTCATTGTCTTATAAAAAAATCATATCCTGCAGTTTCAGCCGAATTTGTTTCCCGGAGGTGGCCTCTTCTTGTAAGATAACGAAAATGAAATTCAAGGAAAGAATGAGTAATGATGAATTGGAACAAAAACATACGATTGAAGCTTTACGTAAGGAAGAAGCTTATATAAAAATTAAATAAATATAAAGAAAAATTAAATAATACTAGGATAATAAAAAAAGGGTACTAATAAATTGAAATAGCAAGAGAGGGTGAAAAAGGAAAAGAGACAACAAGAGAGGGTGAGAGAGACATAGACATTCTTTATTTGTCTTTGAGGTATATACCCAGTCTGGCACTATAAGGTAAAATACAACGATGTATAAAATTATTTATTAAATTAATAATAAATATTGGGCCCAAAAATATGAGGCCCGAAGAAAATAGGACTCATAAAAAGAGTGCATTGCATTTGGGTCTTGGATTTTCTTCTAGCTTTGGGATCTTTTTTCTTACAGAAAATCATGAAAAATGCCGCGTCCATTCGGTCCAACGCTCGATTTTTTCTCAGTTATGAGCAGTTTTGTCTGTTTTGTTGAAAAAATTGCATCTGCTTTATAATTTTACAGTTTTCGAACGACGTATTCTAGAAGGTTTTTACTGATTGTATATTAAAGATGAGATTAAAACCTTTCGATTAAAGAAAACGTGTCCAAAAAGCTCAAGTTGTTAAAAACTTATGAAAGGATGAAAATTGAAATGAATTTCTGACTCAAATGTTGCATCTATTTTCTATGCATTTTTTTAGCTAAATATTTGCGCTATTTTTATTCGCCCATAACTTTTTAATAACTTGAGCTTTTTGGACACCTTTTTTTTAATCGAAAGGTTTTAATCTCAACATTAATATGCAATCAGTAAAAACCTTCTAGAATAAGTAGTTCGAAAACTGTAGAATTATAAAGCAGATGCAATTTTTTTAACAAAACAGGCAAAGCTGCTCATAACTCGGAAAAAATCGAGCGTTGACCGAATGGACGCGGCTTTTTTCATGATTTAATGCAGGGTTGCAAATATTTAAATCATTTTGAGCTTTAAATAAATTTTAATTCACAAATCCTTTTTGAATTCGTAATTTAAGTTTTATTTAGTTAACAATTCCTTTTAAATTAATAATTAAAAATATTTTAATTAACAAATCAAAATCTAATCGTGGAGAGTGGAAAAGGAGTGGAAAAGGAGAGTGCATTGCATTTGGGCCTTGGATTTTTTTCTAGCTTTGAAATCCTTTTTCTTACATAAAATCAGGGTTGCGAAAAAAGTAATTAAAAATTATTTGAATCACGAATCATTTTTGAATTTGTAATTGAAGTTTTATTTAATTAACAATTCCTTTTAAATTATTAATTAAAAACATTTTAATTAACAAATCAAAATCTAATCGTGAATTGAAAAGGCTTTAATTAAAAAATCAAAAGGAATTCTTAATTAAATAAATTTCAATTGAGAAATCAAAATGTAATCGTGAATTGAAAGGGCTTTAATTCCAAAATCAAAAGGAATTCTTAATTAAATAAATTTCAATTAAGAAATCAAAATTTAATCGTTAATTGAAAAGGCTTTAATTCCAAAATCAAAAGGAATCCTTAATTAAATAAATTTCAATTAAGAAATCAAAATGTAATCGTGAATTGAAAGAGCGTCAATTATGATTATGATTTGTGAATTCGAGGGCTTTAATTAAAAATTCCACAATTCCTTTTTAATTAAACGTACTAAGGAATTTTTATCATATATATGTATATAGAAAAACATATGTGGACGCGCACATACATACGCACCTAGGCTCATATATATACAACATTTCATGTCGACCCACACACACACATACGGACAAGTTGATATATATATATATATATATATATATATATATATACATGGTCCGTTTCATGTCAACTTGCACCCGTTGACCCGTATATATTTTGGTTTATATATATGTATGGGTCAAAATAACATCTTTTTATAAAAGTGTGCGCATGTGGATCACCGATTTTGCTGATTTTGAGATATGTTTTAGTATTATTAAAGTTAGGAATCTGTGCAAAATTTCAGCTCTCTAAGTGCAAAACTCGCCGAAATATGGCCTTTCAAAGGTCAAAAACTCCGCTTTTTTCGGCTGTTTTTCACTCTTTTTCAAAATTCTGCCAAGACTCGAGTTTTTAACATATTTTAATTCGGCAGGCGGCAATTTCTTCGTTTTTATGTTAATTTTAAATTTTCGTAATTATATTTTTAAAAAATTCTAATCAGGCTTCTGAAAACTCTTAGAATAAAATACTGATTTTTGACATTTTTGACAATTTTTAAACAGCTGTAACTCATTTGAATTTTGATATTTTTAAATTATCAAAATTTTGTTTTATTGGTCAAAAAGAAAGCTTTAATTTGCATTTTTAAATTTTCAAAATGTTTAAAATTGACGGAGTTACAAAGGTTTAAAGTTTGCAAAATTTTCATAATTATACGTTTTTTACAAAATTTAGATCATTGTAACTCTGGCCGGACAACTTCAAATTCACTAAATCTTACAAGAAAACTTTCTATAAGTCACGTAAAATGAGGCCAAATAGGCCTGGTCAATGGTATCCTACGATTTTACTATTATTTGAACCTCTCATAATTCAGTATTTTGCTTCACAAGTAAATCAATACACCCAGCTGTTGCGTCTTCTACTCATAAATGCGAAAACCTTAAAAGATTCAACAGGCTATAAATTATGAAATGAGCGATAAAAAACTTGATTTTATGCTTGAGTATAGGTCTCTAGGTCGTTTAGAATAAAAGTTATAACAGTTTGAGAATTTTTTATTTCTCAAGGTATCAAATCCGTGAACGCTTACTCTAGCCGATTTTTAGATTGGTCTTAAATTTCCTATAACTTAATTTCTATGATACTTCAGGACTCTTATTGAAGCTCTAATTAAAAATTATTGCTTGTAATTTCAATATCTTTGATGAAGTATAAATGTAAGTCCGCTAACATCTAAAATAAACAACTTTCTTTTTTCTTATAACATTATTTCGCGATGCTGTTGGCACATTAAACTTGACTAAAAAAAGTTTTATCCAAGATGATAAAACTGTAAGAGAAGACGTTCAATTTGATTTTTGGTGAATTACTAGCTGATACAAAGCCGGAGTTATAAATAAGTTGAGACCAATTTCAAAGTCGGATAAAATGAACGTTCACGGATTTATTACCTTCAGTTTATAAAAATCGTTAACTGTTTTAACTTTCGTTCTAAACCACCTAGAGACTTTCATCAAAGCTTGAATAATAGCTTTTGCTATCTACTTTAATAATTTATGACGTGTAGAATCTCCTAGGGCTCTCAAATTTTTTAAAAAAACGCCACAAAAGGTGAAAGTGTTGGCTTACTTGAGAAGCAATATTCTGAATTTTGAAAGGTTTATATCATAAAAAGACTCGTGAGTCGGTTGACGAATTCTTTCTAGTCTTATTTTAAAATAATTCAAATAGTTTTTTTACTAAATTATTTTACACTCCGCAATGTTTTTGATTAGATCCATGACTAAATTTATCTCATAAGAATAATCAAAAGATGTAACAAGTATAAAAAGTTTTAAAAGGTATTAAAATATAACATAATGCACTACATAATTTCGGATTTTCTTTTTAGAAATATTTTGTAAAGGACTCTTATTGAAGCTCTAATTAAAAATTATTGCTTGTAATTTCAATATCTTTGATGAAGTATAAATGTAAGTCTGCTAACATCTAAAATAAACAACTTTATTTTTTTCTTATAACATCGTTAAGTCCCTATTGAAAATAATGACGTCTTTGGATGTGTCTGGATTTGTAACAAAAAAAGACGTCTTTAAAAGACGTCTTTGAAAGACGTCTTTTAATAACGTCATAAGTCACAAGAGAAAATTCAAAAGTAGTTAAACTACAGGATAATAATTATTTTTTTATTTTTCATTAAAACCTACAAAAATACCTCTATTCATTAGTTGAAATAGAGTGTGAGAAAACTATCATTATTTTAGATCAAACGAAACTGTCAGTTTATATGCTCTGAACGGTCTTATTCTTTTCGTGCGCATTCGCTTACCATAAAGAAATCAATCGCTAAAAAGCGCGGTAGCCCTCTAACGAGCAATCATCAGTACTATTATACAAATTGATATGAATGTATATAATAGTACTAATGATTGCTCGTTAGAGGGCTACCGCGTTTTTTAGCGATTGATTTCTTTATGGTAAGCAAATGCGCACGAAAAGAATAAGACAGTTCAGAGCATATAAACTGACAGTTTCGTTTGATCTAAAATAATGATAGTTTTCTCACACTCTATTTCAACTAATGAATAGAGGTATTTTTGTAGGTTTTAATGAAAAATAAAAAAATAATTATTATCCTGTAGTTTAACTACTTTTGAATTTTCTCTTGTGACTTATGACGTTATTAAAAGACGTCTTTCAAAGACGTCTTTTTTTGTTCCAAATCCAGACACGTCCAAAGACGTCATTATTTTCAATAGGGGTATCAGCTATTACTTTAATTGAGTGTGACATCTTTACCGACGACTATCATATCTGTGTGATTTAATATTTCATATAAAAAAATTGAAGTAACAGCTGATACTCAAGTAATGATACTTAAGTTCCAAGTGATACTCAATACTCAAGTCATGACTATAAATTCGAGCCCTACCCTCACCTTGTGAATTTTCATACCTGTTTATACGATCGTTCACTAAATAAGGGTGAAATCAAATGGAGCGGAAAATAGGCGACGGAACGTCACAGAACCTCAATTCCGCATCTTTGGATTCCGCCAACGGAGTAAAGACGACGTAATAGACGACATCAATTTTTATTTTGTTTAAAAAAATTATTAGTGCTTCATTAACCTCACGTAATATTTTTAATTTGCTTTCCATAGCTGTACTTTTAATTTCAATCAAACTTTTAAATTCTATTTTGGTTAACTATTTGTTTAAACAATTTCAAAAAGTCTGTGACGCTTCTATTATCCCGTCAAATTTGTTTCCCTATATTCACATGGAGCGGAATAGAAGTTCTGTAACGTTGATTAGCAATTTTATAATTAAAAAATAATGATGTTAATTGAAATATTTGGTTATAATAACAAACTATATTTTATTTTTATAAAAAAAGAATCTCATTACAATAACAATAGGTGATTATTTCCAACTTTTTTAACATTTTTGTTGTTAATTTAAAATTCGCGGATACATTTGTATGCTATTTTTAACAATTTTTCAGCTACATTCCGCGCCATGTGAACATAGGGAAAAAATTTGACGGAAAACAAGGCGACGGAATGAATGTTTTGTGACGTTCCGTCGTCTATTTTCCGCTCCATCTGATTTCACCCTAAAACTAGAATGAACGTCTATGTTACTTTCGATTGTTGTTTTTTTAAAATAGCAATTATTACTTTTACTCATAGTAAATAAATGGGAAAAAATAAACAAGAAGTTTTTTAAATATGGCTTTAAATTGCTATATTGCAAAACTATTAGTACATGAAACTGAAAAATGTATCAGTGATTCTTATACACAAAATAATACTTTAAAAAATATAGATTCTTTTAGCAAAGATGACTTAAAATATTTGAGTTACCGTGTTCCTGGTTTTAAAATTGATTGCAATGATGTAATTTGCACTCACCATGCTGATAAATATTTAAGACATTATTCAATGAAACAAAAAAAATGTTGCGACCCATTCAACAAATATGCAGTGAATGTGAAAATTCATTTGAATGTATTAAGTCTTCAAGATTGTGAAAGTTTTGAAAAAATTCTAAACATTAGATTAATCCCAGGGCAAAAAATATGTCGTAATTGTTATAGAAAAATAAAGACTGCAATATTAAACTATGGTAAGCAAAATAACTATTGCCGTGATCCCTTTAAAAGACACAGAAATCCAGTGAATAATTTTCTGAAAATAGTAGATGAAAATATATCTGTAAAATTTGCAGTAGCCTGCAGCGATATTGAATTGTTATCAGGTGTCACAGTATGTTCCTCTTGTTATAACAGAATCCAGTCAATAGTATCAGAGTTCGAAACACAACAAAATATAAAATCTGATGTGAAAGCTACTGCGACTCAAAGCAGCGAAAGTAATAGTGAATCATTAGCAAGTTTACAAAACTCTGAGAACTTCATATCTACAAGTCAAAATGCAAAAAATTTAGATTTACTTTATGCAATGTTTAATATTTCACCTATAGATAAAAATAAATTAACGCTTGATAGATTGAAAAATAAAGCATTAGATGCATTACAATGTATTGTTGGCGAAATTACCACTACAATGTGTAAAGTATATGATATTGAATTACCAAATTTTTCAAATTTAAATGAAATTCATCAGGATTCAGTAGCGTTTAAAGCATTTATCAAGAACTCAGTGAATTATTATAATTTAGCATCTAATACTAATGAAAAAATAAAAATTTTAAGCTTGATGCCATATGATTGGAGTTATAAAATGGTTAATCAATATTTTGACTGTTCTCGTTATTTTTATAATGAAGTAGTGAAACTACGAGAAAATGAAGGTAAATATTTGAATATCACATTGATAATAATATAATAATCACTATAATAATATTATAACAGTAATAATAATAATCACATTATTAATGTTAAATAGATTCAGAATTCATAACAAAAATAATAATTGTAAAAATTAAATTTTAATTAATAAATGCAATAATTAAAATATATTTTATCTAGTTCTGTTTCCTTAAAAAAATACAAAAAATGACTAGTTTATAGTTATCACAGGAAAGTGTTAGTAATCAATGATTGTGATATACTAATAAATAAAAATAAATTATAAATTTAATACTAAAATAATTAATGAATTTTTTCGTTCAAATTTATCTGGAGAATTTTTATTACAAAAACTTTTTATTAAAACCAATTATCAAATATTGCAGTATAATACACAATATTTCATTTCTACTATTATAAAAAAAATTTAATGAACTAATCATAGTAATTAAAATCCATACAATGTTTAAAATGCACATTAGAAGCATTATTTAATCATAATTTTTTAGAAATTGAAAATTTTGTATCTGTGGCATTTCATGTCAACTCACCTGGTCAAAGAATAAAAATCGCTAAAAATCTGAAAATATTTTCTATTTGATACCCAAAATATACAAAAAAAATTTTTAGAGGCTTAGGTCCAAGAGGTCAAGAGCTAAAGGTCATGAAATTTTGGGATTTTTTGAATTTTTTTTGTTAAATTATCATCTTTGATATTTTTTTATTCAAAAACTAACGATCTTAGAAAAAAATGTATAAACAAATTTTTTGTTGGAAATTATGTGTAGAAACTGTACAAATTTTTCCCAATTCCAGAGTGGCTATCTTCTGATTGGTCCATTATATATTTGCATATAATTTTAAATTACTCGAGTTCGCCCAGATTCATTTTATTCATTTAGCATTAAAAAGTTGCATTATATATTGACCTTTGACTGAAATTTTTCCTCATGTGCGAAAAGTTCTCTGTAAGCAGCTATGGAACTTTCAATTTTTCCAAAAATAATGTTTTCAGTGATATTGAAAATTTTTATTTGAAATTTGCTCTCAACACTCTTGATAATTCTTAATTATTAATATGATAATTATTTTGATATTCTTATTATATTTTAAAATTTTATTATATTTTAACAATTTGAATCTTATTCAATGCAGAATTAAGCTAAATTAATAACTGTACATTCACATAATAAAAATCCACTTATAAGTTTAAAGTCAAAGTACACTGAACAAAGAATTATTAAATTATTTCACAGTTGCATTCCACATTGCTATTTAATTAATATTAAATAGAAAAATTGTGAACTCACAATACACTAAACAATCAAGTTTAAAATACACAACAGAAATCTATAGAAAGAAAGCGAACAAGCTATTCAGCTTGATAACTTTTAAGTTATAAATAAAAATTAATTTTTCTGTTTAAATAAGCTGAGGTTGAAGTGATAATCCCAAAAATATCAGCAGAACCTACTGATTTATCTTACAGATTTATTGATACTGTTCACTGTTGAGTGTGAGGCAGCATCTATAATTGTATACTTAATAAATAGCTGTAAAAGTTATTGATTTTTTTAATTCTCTTGGTGTATTTAGTACAATGTTTGTAAATATGCAGACAAGAGCAAGGTCCTTTGTCTTGTTCAATTTCAGAATAAATTCCAAATTGGTGTGATAAAACTTTATGAAAGACATAGTCTAAGTATCACATACAAGTAGCTTTTTAATGGCAAAATTAAGAATTTATATAATATAATTATAAAATCATTGCATTGTTTGAAATTTTTAATTTAATCAATATTTCTATTTTTATTCTTTGAAATGCTTTATGATATAAATTTAAATTATAAATACGGTTGAAGTTATCAATTTTAAATTCACAAATATATTTATGAAAATATAATTTTATTATCAAAGCAGAAGATTCCAGTCAAATTGAGTCGCAAACAATAATTTTTAATAAAATCTTTCGAATTTGTATTGTGTACTTGAAATAAAAATAAAAAATATGAGATTATATAATGATATAAATAAAATTTATTTACCATAAATTTAATATTAATTCAATAGCAGTTTGGAATGCAACTGTAAAATAATGAAATAATTTTTCGTTCAGTGTGCTTTGACTTTCAACTAAGTGGCCTTTAATCTAATTGAGTGGATTTTGATTATGCGGTTGTGCAGTTATTGATTTAGCTTAATTCTGCACGAATCGAGATTAAAATTGTTAAAATATAATAACATTTCAAAATATAATAATAATATTAAAATAATTATCATATTAATAATTAAGAATTATCAAGAGTGTCGAGGGAAAATTTCCAATAAAAATTTTCAATAACACTGAAAACATTATTTTTGGAAAAATTAAAAGTTTGATAGCTGCTTACAGAGACATTTTCCACATGGGGGAAAATTTCAGTTAAAAGTCTATATATAATGCAACTTTTTAATGCCAAATGAGTAAAATGAACCTGGACGAACTCGAGTAATTTAAAATTATATGCAATTATATAACGGATCAATCAGAAGATAGCAACTCTGGAATTGGGAAAAATTTGAACAGTTTCTACACATAATGTCCAACAAAAAATGTCTCGATACTTTTTTTCAAAGACCCTTAGTTTTTGAATAACAAAATATCAAAGATGATAATTTAACAAAAAAATTCAAAAAATCCCAAAATTTCATGATCTCTTGCTCTTGACCTCTTTGACCTAGACCTCTTAAAATTGTTTTGTATACTTTGAGTATCAAATATAACATATTTCCAGATTTTAAGCGATTTTTATTTTTTGACCAGGTGAATTGACATGAAATGCCCCATCTATATAAAATGATGTATATAATAAAATTCTATTTTATCATAGGGCCAATATCACGTTCCAGAAAGTTATACACTCGCGTTCCTGATGAAGTAAAAAAGGAAATCATTGAATACTATAAAAATGATTGCAATAGTCGTCCATGCAGTGGGATGAAGGAATGTGTTATGCAAAAAGTTCCTAATGCTAAATCGATTCCAGTACCAAAGAGACTTTTGATGTATGATACTAGAGATCTATACAATAATTGGTTACAGGAGAAAACGTGTGAAGAGAAACCATGTTTTTCATTCTTTGCATCTTTGCGCCCTAAAGAATGTGTATCAGCTGGAAGCCCTGGAACGCACACAGTTTGTGTATGCGAGTTACATCAAAATGTTAAATTAAGATTATCTGCTTGGAATAGAAAAATAAACTATAGACTGCTTATAGATGAAGCCGTTTGCTCTATTGATAACAAAAATTGCATGCTGCATCAAACATGTACAATGTGTCCAGGGCGCAATGCAATTTTTCAATACTTATCCAATGCGCAAGATAATTTGTCAATACTTTCCACTTGCATCTGTTTTAAAAAATGGGAAACTATCAAGACAAGTGCAGGAAAAGAAGGAGCTCAATTTAGTAAAACAGTTCTCAATGACTTGGAAGAACCTCGTGATGAGTTCTTAAATAAACTTGTAGAGGATATTTATAAATTAATGCCTCACCATTTTGTTAGTGAGAATCAAAAAATATTCCTCAAAGCATGCAAATCAAATTTAGACAAAAACACCTGTCTGATCTTAATGGATTTTTCAGAAAATTTTGCTTTTATCTGTCAAGATTCGACTCAGGGCTATTATTATAATAATAGTCAAGCCACTGTACACCCTTTTGCTGTATATTACAAGGATGAAGCGTCTGAAGAACTGAAGATTTTAAATTTCTGTGTAATATCAGATTGTACAAAACATACAGCGGTTGCAGTTAATATATTTCAAGAAAGAGTTTTAGAAAAACTCAAGGAGCTTCTTCCTTGGATAAAAAATATTATATATTTCTCAGACGGAGCACCTACCCAGTACAAAAACAAGTAAATATATATTTATTTTCATAATTTTATTTATCAATAAGTAATAGAATTTTGAAAAAAGTAAAATATTATTTATTTTTCATCCAAGTTCATTAGTTTATAAAAATAAAAAATGTTTTAGGAATCATTTCATCAATTTATGCCATCATGAAGAAGATTTTAGGTTCAAAGTTATATCTCATAATTTTTCAGCAACAAGTCACGGCAAAAATGTATGTGATGGAATTGGTGCCACTGTTAAGAAATTGACAAGAAGAGCTTCATTACAAAGACCTATCAATAATCAAATACAAACTGCAAGGCAAATGTTTGATTATTGTCAAGATAATATTTCAGGAATAAGGTAAAAAAAATTACTAATTCTGTTACTAACAATTTATAATTGTTTTGATATTTATTCTTGTTATAGTAATAAATAATTTATTTGATAGATTTCTTTATGTTAATCAACAAGATGTTGAAGCAAGGGATCGAAAACTTCATTCTCGCTTTCAGGCAGCTCGAAGAATTAGTGACACTAGAATTCATCACTATTTTGAGCCAATCAGCCAATCTCGTATGAAAATTAAAATTTTCTCTGCTGATGATGAATTCGCATTAGTTAATATTGCATAAAGTAAATAGTAATTCCAAAAATATTTTCCAAAATTCAAAATATAGTTTATTCAAATAGTAGGATAAACTATATTTTTAATTCAGCATAAGCTTTCGTTTTATTCTTTATTCACTTGATTTTTTATCATTTTTAGATAACTATTTATAAGGCTAGCCAACTTTAAGTGTGTTACTATGCTTCATTTGATTATTTAGAAATTTAAATGATTTCCCAATCCAGTGTGAAAATTTTGAAAGTACTAATATCTATTAAAAGTTATGAAAAGATATTAGAGAATATCAGTGTGCATCAAAGAAAGTGGTTTTGAGTGGGGTTTTGCACATTTAAATATACATCAATACCTTCTAATCCTCTTTTAAAATTTGGTATCAAATAAAATGTTTATATTTTTATAACGGACATATTTTAATACATTTTGATACCTTTATACCTACATCGATGTCATTTTATGAATTTAAAAAAACTGCTTTACAAAATATTTCTAAAAAGAAAATCCGAAATTATGTAGTGCATTATGTTATATTTTAATACCTTTTAAAACTTTTTATACTTGTTACATCTTTTGATTATTCTTATGAGATAAATTTAGTCATGGATCTAATCAAAAACATTGCGGAGTGTAAAATAATTTAGTAAAAAAACTATTTGAATTATTTTAAAATAAGACTAGAAAGAATTCGTCAACCGACTCACGAGTCTTTTTATGATATAAACCTTTCAAAATTCAGAATATTGCTTCTCAAGTAAGCCAACACTTTCACCTTTTGTGGCGTTTTTTTAAAAAATTTGAGAGCCCTAGGAGATTCTACACGTCATAAATTATTAAAGTAGATAGCAAAAGCTATTATTCAAGCTTTGATGAAAGTCTCTAGGTGGTTTAGAACGAAAGTTAAAACAGTTAACGATTTTTATAAACTGAAGGTAATAAATCCGTGAACGTTCATTTTATCCGACTTTGAAATTGGTCTCAACTTATTTATAACTCCGGCTTTGTATCAGCTAGTAATTCACCAAAAATCAAATTGAACGTCTTCTCTTACAGTTTTATCATCTTGGATAAAACTTTTTTTAGTCAAGTTTAATGTGCCAACAGCATCGCGAAATAATGTTATAAGAAAAAAAGAAAGTTGTTTATTTTAGATGTTAGCGGACTTACATTTATACTTCATCAAAGATATTGAAATTACAAGCAATAATTTTTAATTAGAGCTTCAATAAGAGTCCTGAAGTATCATAGAAATTAAGTTATAGGAAATTTAAGACCAATCTAAAAATCGGCTAGAGTAAGCGTTCACGGATTTGATACCTTGAGAAATAAAAAATTCTCAAACTGTTATAACTTTTATTCTAAACGACCTAGAGACCTATACTCAAGCATAAAATCAAGTTTTTTATCGCTCATTTCATAATTTATAGCCTGTTGAATCTTTTAAGGTTTTCGCATTTATGAGTAGAAGACGCAACAGCTGGGTGTATTGATTTACTTGTGAAGCAAAATACTGAATTATGAGAGGTTCAAATAATAGTAAAATCGTAGGATACCATTGACCAGGCCTATTTGGCCTCATTTTACGTGACTTATAGAAAGTTTTCTTGTAAGATTTAGTGAATTTGAAGTTGTCCGGCCAGAGTTACAATGATCTAAATTTTGTAAAAAACGTATAATTATGAAAATTTTGCAAACTTTAAACCTTTGTAACTCCGTCAATTTTAAACATTTTGAAAATTTAAAAATGCAAATTAAAGCTTTCTTTTTGACCAATAAAACAAAATTTTGATAATTTAAAAATATCAAAATTCAAATGAGTTACAGCTGTTTAAAAATTGTCAAAAATGTCAAAAATCAGTATTTTATTCTAAGAGTTTTCAGAAGCCTGATTAGAATTTTTTAAAAATATAATTACGAAAATTTAAAATTAACATAAAAACGAAGAAATTGCCGCCTGCCGAATTAAAATATGTTAAAAACTCGAGTCTTGGCAGAATTTTGAAAAAGAGTGAAAAACAGCCGAAAAAAGCGGAGTTTTTGACCTTTGAAAGGCCATATTTCAGCGAGTTTTGCATTTAGAGAGCTGAAATTTTGCACAGATTCCTAACTTTAATAATACTAAAACATATCTCAAAATCAGCAAAATCGGTGATCCACATGCGCACACTTTTATAAAAAGATGTTATTTTGACCCGTATATATATACATACATACATACATGGGATATTTCATGTTGGTTAGCACGTACTCATAAGTACAGGTTTTCTTTATATGTGGTACATTTCATGACAACACGCACACACCCATTCGTGTACCCTTAGCTTTATATATATGGGACATTTCATGTCGATTTGCATGCATGCACACGCACGTTAATAAACATAGGATTTTTCACGTCAATTCAAAGGCACACACACAGGTTTATATATATGGAACATTTCATGTCTATTCGCATGCATGCACACAGACTTTAATAAACATGGGATTTATCACGCCAATTGGAACGCACGCACTTACAGGTTTAGATATATAGGACATTTCATGCTAATGCGCACGCACACACATACAAACAGGATTATATATGGGACATTTCATGTCAACTCGTACATACTCATAATGACAGGCTTTTTTATATATGTGGGACATTTTATGATAACATGCACACACCCATCCGAGTAACCTTAGGTTTATATATATATATATATATGGGACATTTCATGTCGATTTGCATGCATGCACACGCACGTTAATATACATAGGATTTTTCACGTCAATTTGAACGCACACACACAGGTTTATATATATATATATATATATTTCTTCTTTCTCTAGTATCTCCATTCAAAGGCAGGCGCAATCTTGTTTACATTTAAGTTCTTTTTTTTTTACACCAGTCATTGTAATTATAGTGGTTTAATAAATAAATTTAGAATTATAAAATATTCAACGTTTGAATTTCTTTTCCTTCTTTCTCCAGAGCCCATACATCACTCATTAAAACATCACTTTCGAAAAGTAAACATATTCATTGTTTTGTTGTTCACTTTAAGGATTTAAAATGAACAGTGAAGAAAATTCAGTGGATAATACAGATGAATTGCTAGCTAGTTTAAGAGTTGGTATAGATGGTGAACCATTACATGATGATGGAAGTCAGGGGACAGCAAATAATGGTACCCATTATGAGTTATCACGATTGAGTAATTCTACAGGAATTACAAATGTTTTAACGGCGCCTTCTGTTTCATTAAGTGATGAGCAAAAAGAAATGTTAGATGTCTGCTGTAAAACTTGCTATTTGGATGGAAAATTTTTCGAAGCAGATTTGACGAAATCAAATGGCGATAAAATCATAGCAAAATGCATGACTTGTAACCAAATTATTCATGGAAATCTTAAAGTTTCATCAAATTTTTATCGCCATTTAAAGATTATTGTTTTTATCTGTATATGTTATTAAATCACCTAATTTATTTATTGTTATTGTGACTTGCAAAATTTAAAAAGTAAAAATTGTACTTTTTTAAAAATACCTTGATAAGGTCAATATTTAATGGTATGAATTGAAAAAAAATTTTAGGGTTTTTTATGACAGTACATTCAAACATAAAGTTAATATTTAGATGAAATATCAAGTATCATGTTTCAATAAATATCTTGTTCAATGATGAATTTTCTCTTATGGATATATAAAATTGAACATTATTTATATTAAAGTTATATACCTTATCAGAAAAAAAGGTCAGCCATGTTAGTAGGTGACAATAATACTAAATTTTATCTGTTATAGTAAACACAGAATAAAATGTTGTATTTACTTTTTTACAATGTCATCGAATTGCTTTTTTAATACCTAGTCCAAAAGTACCATATTTTCTCCTGTCGTCGAAAATAGAATATGGTATTTTTGGCCTCTTGCTGGAAAATTTGTATTTTCACCTCGAGAGTAAATGAAAAATGACTTTAATTTTATGTGAATTGTCATCCAAGCCAAACAGGAGTTCTTTATTTTTACTCGCTCTAGGTGAAAAATATACTATTTCATACAAAACCAAAAAATTTTAATAATATTAAATGTTTATTTTGTATTAATTTTATGATTTAACATAATTATATTTTTAGAGAAAACATGAAGATAAACTACAAAGCTATCAGCAATATAAAAAATTTAAAAAATTGGATGGTGATGATGAAGATGAAAATGATGTTGTTTATCGACGTGTGACATGTGCTTTTTCTCAAAATACTTTTGAAAAAAATGTTGTTGAGTTTTTATTGAGAAATCAACTTTTTCTTTGTCTAGTTGAAGATTCAGCTTTTCGAAAAATATTTAATGGTTGTATATTTTATATAATATTTTTTTTATTATATTAATGAATAACATTTTATTTAAAATATTTAGATTTCAAAATTAAACATGGTGACGCTCCGTTAAAGCATTTGACTCGTTATACTGCTGGAAAAAAAGTTGATGATTTATATTATAAACAATTAGACAAAATTAAAATGGCTTTAGCTAATGTAAACCATGTCTGTACAACAGCAGATATTTGGACTGGGTTGAATAGAAGATTTTTAGGTGTAACTGCTCATTGGGTAAGATAACATATTATTCACATGAAGTAGTTAAGAAATTACAATTAAATCAAAATTATTTCTATTTTCAGATTGATGATATATATTTGGAAAGAAGATCAGCAGCTTTAGCTTGTAGACGATTTGAAGGATCGCATACCTTTTCCAATATAGCAGAGCAACTATCTATTATCTATTCGACTTTCGAGTTAACTACTGAAAAAATTGTATCTACAGTTACGGATAATGGGAAAAATTTTGTTAAAGCCTTTAAAGAATTTGGAATAGAAAATCCAGAAAATTATTTTCCAGGTTATTTAAATTGTTATTTTTAATTAATTGTATTAAAAATTAAATAAATAGAAATTTTAATTATTGGATGAATATAATCAATTCTGAAATTAAATTGATATTAAATAATAAAGTAAATTAATAACTGTAAATTATCGGTAGATTTTCTTTAGATTTTATAATTTCTCATGAAACAAAATTTAATCAAACGAATCTAAATTTATTAAAAAAGCTAATTTTGCTTAAAAGTTATAAATATAATGAAAAAAATGAAAAAATTTAACTTCAAATTTCTATGAAAAATCTTTATAAAATCTTAATAAATTTTCAAATTATTATATAAAAATTATTGCAGATGAGGATTCAAATGATTCTGAAGAGGAAATGGAAGAGTTTGAAGAAAATGATAGCGAAGAATCACTGTTTATGAACAGTAACGATAATGTAAATCCTGTAGAAGACAAAGCAATATTTTCAAATATAACACTATCTCGTCATTTTCGATAGGTCAGCTATAGCTTGAGTTTGATTGCAACAAAAGATCTTGTAGACGCAATTGACAGAGTTCCAAATATTAAAAAGTGTCATAAATTCGTCATGGAAAAATGCCAACAATTATGGAAATGTTTAAGATCACCAAAAAAACGAGAAGAAATGAAAAAAATTTTTTAATACAGTTTACAGAGGCCCGTTATAACAAGGTGAAATTCTACGTATGACACCTTTAAACAAATCATTTCGTTAAAAGAAAAAATTGATGATGAAAGAATTCATGACATGTTGGAATCTAATAAAATCTTAAGAAAAAAAGATTTTGAATTTATTGAAGATTATTTGAAATTGTGTCAACCCCTGGCTTCAGCGATTGATATTTTACAAAGAGAAAAAGATCGTCATTATGGTTATCTTTTACCAACATTGTTGACTATCCGAAAAAAATGGAATACTTTATCGGCAAATAAAAGTTTGTCTATGTGTGAGCCACTCTTGAAATATTTAAAGGAAGCTTGAGACAAAAGATTTCATGATTTTTTTGAAATCATTAACAATGGCAAATTAGCAGCTATAGCAGCACTCACGCATCCCAAATTTAGAGCAAAATGTATTTCGTGCTTTGATAAAAATACACAAGCAAAAATAAAAAGGCTTGTTGAAGAATTGGTTAGGCCTAAAAAGCCCGAATCAGCTGTTCCAGATAATGAGGATACTGAAGACACGTTTTTTGATTTTGATGATGACAGCTCAAATGCATTACTAAACACGGCTTTTGCACCTCAAGAACAAGAAGAAAATGAACTAATGAGGTTTTCAAATGAAAAAACAATGTCTTTGGAGTCTTTAAAGAATTTGCCAGTTGTTAAAAGCTTATTTTTGAAATTTAATACCACATTACCTTCTTCAGCTGCAGTAGAAAGATTATTTTCTTATGCTACTTTAATGAACATGCCAAAATTCAATAGATTGTCCGATATTGAATTCGAAAAACGAGTACTGTATAAAGCAAATGGACTCAAAAGTTATTTGTAAGGGTATAAAGCTTTGAACTTAATAATACTTATATTATTATTTTTATGAATAAGCAAAAAGTTTAATAATTTATAATTGAATATTTATAATTATACAGAAACATTTTTTATAAAAGCAATCTTTCAATATGAATAGGTAAAAATTTTTTTAAATAATAATCGCGATATTCAAAATCATCGAAAGATTTACATTGGCTGAGTAATCGCCACTTCATAAATTCTTTTCAAATGTTTCATATTAGAAAATAATCGCGATATTATGAAATATATGTAAGCTTACATTGGCTGAGTAATCGCCACTTCATAAATTCTTTTTAAATGTTTTATATTAGAAAATAATCGCGATATTATGAAATATATGAAAGCTTACATTGGCTGAGTAATCGCCACTTGAAAAGTTATTATTCAAACTCTTGTGTTAAATATGCAAGCATGATATTAAAAACTAACCAAAAATGTACATTGGCTGAGTTATCGCCATATATAATATTGTAAATTTTTACCAGCATGAAGTAAATAAATAATTTAAATAAATGACATGAAAAAAATTGTTTTATTGCTTTATATAAGGTCACATCGTATAGAAAAATATTCAGAAGTCATGCATAAACAGCTATAGAGAACCTGTGTATTTATATGAGCTTACATAATTAATATACGATGTATCCATAGTCCATACACAATATGCATAAATGCGTCTAATTATGTAAATCTTATTCATAGTCAATATATTATCTCCATTTTAATTTATTTTTTTTTTATTCGAAAAACCAATCCTCTTATTAGCAAAGGACAGAAATATAATTCTTCCTCTTAAAATATATCTTCATTTTCTATAATTTTGTAATAGTATTAGATATCTCTAATGATTTCAAAGATTTATGTCTATTAAGGAAATAATATTTATAATAAATGATGTTTAAAAATATTACTTTTTATTTTTGTAAAAAATTAAAGTTTCATGATTTCATGTAAATAGCAAGAATGTTTGTTGTTCGGTTAAATAAACAAAAATATTAAAGATTTAATAAAAATTATATGTAAATGCATAACTAATTCAGAATGTCTTTATCTTTGGAATTTGACTTATATAGATTTTAAATGATTAAATTCAAATAAAATGAATTACTTAAATGATTTCTTAACTTTCGTGGTAAGTAAATAATTGCTAAGATTTATAAATTCTCAAATTTTTTAAATAATAGCGCTTATTACCTGTATATCGAAATGATTTTTGATGAAAAAATGTTAAAATCATTCACTAATTACAATAGTAATATGCTTTCTCGCAGTTAAATTTCGCTGGCATTATTCGAGCGAAAAATTCATAAATTAGTAGGGATACTACCGCAAATTTATATGCGAGATGATTTGTATGAATGATCTTTATGTATTGGTATCGACTACGAGTAAATCAACATATTTCATGGAACTTGCATGAATCTTAAACAATTATTCTTTTAAAATCTTTTGATTGCCGAGTATTCTCTGACCTAATCAAACAACCTTAGAATCGAAATCTAAAAGAATCTCCAAGTTTCATTTGACGTAGTCTCTGCAAATGTCTGTAAACTTCATAATCGGTATGGAAAATTTCACAATTCATTCATATGGACGATTTCCAAGTAGTCAGGATCACCTGGATATTGTGAGATGTCATCTCGGGAAATGTACATGTTATTAATAAATAATGACTAAATTTCAAAAGATATTCTTGTAGACAATGTTTATCTTACTCGGAACATCCATGTTTGGCTAGATAACATTTGAAACAACTTCAAAGTAGTTATTAAACTATAAGTTGATTTACAAAAGTTTTAGCTGTAGATGATGTTTAAGTTGTCATTAACACCCAGGTATCCAAAGACGGCGATCGTGGGTACCACAGAATAATAAATAACTATTTTTTAAATATTGTCTACATCGATAAGGTAAAGTATATATATATATAAAGTTAAATATGTGTTTGTATGTGTTTGTATGTGTGAGCGTGTGCGTGCGCGTATGAGTTGAAATTAAATGTTCCATATAAACTTGAAGAAACCTGTGTGTGTACGTGCGATTCTACGAAATGTCCCTTATATATATATATATATATGTTTATATCATGCTTGTGAGTCGACATGAAAAGTCCCACGTACATGAACGCGGGTGTGCATGCATGCGAATTGACATGAAACGTCTCATATATATAAACCCAAGGGTACTTAGATAGGTGTGTACAAGTTGTCATGAAATGTCCCATATATATATAGAAAAACCCGTGCTTGCGAGTACGTGCGAATTGACATGAAATGTCCCATATACATGAACCTGTGTGTGCGTGCGTTATAATTGACATGAAAAATCCCATGTTTATTAAAGCCTGTGTGCATGCATGCGAATTGACATCAAATGTCTCATATATATAAACCTTTGTCTGCTTGTGTTTCAATTGACACGAAAAATCCCATGAATATTAACGTGTGCGTGCATGCATGCGAAACGACATGGAACGTCCCAAATATATATATATATATATATATATATATATATATAAACCTGTCTGTGGGTGCGTTCTAGTTGACGTAGAATGTCCCATGTATGTATGTATGTATGTATGTATGTATATATATATATGTGTGTGTGTATATATATATATATATATATATATATATAAACCTGTCTGTGGGTGCGTTCTAATTGACGTAAAATATCCCACGTATGTATGTGCGTATGTATATATATATATATATATATATATATATATATATCAACTTGTCTGTATGTGTGCGTGTGGGTTGACACGAAATGTTGCATATATATGAGCCCAGGTGCGTATGTATGTGCGCGTTCACATATGTTTTTCTATATACATATATATGATAAAAATTCCTTAGTACGTTTAATTAAAAAGGAATTGTGGAATTTTTAATTAAAGCCCTCGAATTCACAAATCATAATCATAACTGACGCTCTTTCAATTCACGATTACATTTTGATTTCTTAATTGAAATTTATTTAATTAAGGATTCCTTTTGATTTCGGAATTAAAGCTCTTTCAATTCACGATTAAATTTTGATTTCTTAATTGAAATTTATTCAATTGAGAATTCCTTTTGATTTTGGAATTAAAGTCCTTTCAATTCACGATTACATTTTGATTTCTTAATTGAAATTTATTTAATTAAGGATTCCTTTTGATTTTGGAATTAAAGCCCTTTTAATTCACGATTAAATTTGGATTTCTTAATTGAAATTTATTTAATTAAGAATTGCTCTTGATTTTGTAATTAAAGCCCTTCCAATTCACGATTACATTATGATTTGTTAATTAAAATATTTTCAATTAATAATTTAAAAGGAATTGTTAATTAAATAAAACTTTAATTACAAATTCAAAAATGATTCGTGATTCAAATAATTTTTAATTACTTTTTTCGCAACCCTGATTTTATGTAAGAAAAAGGATTTCAAAGCTAGAAAAAAATCCAAGGCCCAAATGCAATGCACTCTCCTTGTCAGAGAAATGTTGGGCCCGGAAAAAAATAGAGCCCAAAAAATCAAGGACTTAAAAATTTCAGGCCCAATAAAATAAGACGCAGACGTATATAGAGCTTAAGAAAATATAAAAATCAAAAAATTGTTGGGCCAACATAAATAAGAGGCCCAAAGAAAAAAGGACTCAGAAAAATGTAAGGCCCGAGTAATATAAGGCTCAGAAAAATATTAGAATCGAAAAAAAATTGGGCCAAAAGATATAATAGGCCCAAAAAATAAAACCCAGAAAAATAAAGGGTCCAAAAACATTAAAGCCCAAAAAAATATAGGCACCAAAAAAATATTGGGCCCAAAAAATATAAGGCCCGAAAAAATAAGGCTCAGAAAATTATAAAGCCCAAGAAAATATAAGAATAAAATAAAGAAGGGCCCAAAAAAATGGGCATTGAATAAAAATATAGGGTCCAAAATAATATAAGGCCCAAAAAAATATGGCCCAAAAAAAAACTTTTGACTAATGAGTACTGATTATATAGGACCCAATAAAAAATTTCTACTTTTATTATGAATAGATTAGACACATTTAGAAAATGCGGAGAACCGGAGAACCGGAGAACTAGAGAACCGGAGAACCGGAGAACCGGAGAAACGGAGAAACAGAGAAACGGAAAAAAAGTGATTCCACTTTAATATAACATAAGATGTTAAACAAGCCATCAAATTTGCTCATAGTAAAGACAAGACGACGTTATTCGAAATTTTGGTGGATTGCGATGAAGATGATAATATCCAAGGAAGAAGAATACAAACTAGGTCATCATACCAAGCAAATCGAAACAGCACACAAAGTAATAATTTAAATAACAATGAGAGAAATAGAAACAACACAAGTAATTACAACAACTATAAGCAAAATGAAAATACTAGTCAAAATAAAGAACAAAATCAAAATTATGACAATAACCTAATAAACAACTCTCATTGGAATAAACCTGGAACGAGTAACCAGAGAAATGAATACAGAAGGCCCCAACAAAACCAGAATATTAATGCAACAAGAGTTATAAATAGGAACTATAAAGAAAGATGGCAACAAGAAAAACTAAAAGCACTAGTGGACAATAAGACAGCAAAGAAAGTTCATGAGCTAATATATGATGAATTCTATAAAAAATCGTCTTTTAAGAGCAAATTTTTTTTTTTTCGAGGTAACCCTTCTGGTAACCATACAAATATCTTCTAGAGACTTCGTAAAAACATTTTATGCTCTTGAACACTTAATTTAAAAAGACCTATTTTTTATGTGAAGGGCTAAAATCTAATTTTTACATTTTTTTTCCAAAATGTAGTACGTATCATTTTATATAAATGACCTATCACTCCAAAAAATCGAAATACAATTTGGGCTAATTAGAAACTAAGAAAGGTACTTCGTTTTAATATTTTCTGATTTTTTTTGTAATATAAGGTTCCTGTAAAAAATTGTCAAAATGAGAAATTTCATAATATATAGACATGCTTAATATATTGTAGAAAATTAATTAAGTTTGAAATGTACGCTATTAAAAATAAGTTTTTCGTGACATAAATATAATTCATTGTTTTATGTAGTGTGAAAATCAAAAATTCATATCGTATAAAAAACGTTGCCAAGTGTTTTGGCGCAATGCTTTCTCATAGAGCTCATTGAGTTAGAGTAATTTGATTTTATTTTCTTAAATGTGATTTCAATGTAAAATACAATTTCTATTCAAGAAAAATTAGTGGATGTGAGAAAGTGATTAGGAAATAGGAATTGAGAGGCAAGGATGGATGAGAAGAGGGTAAAAATGAGGATCAATCTGAGATAGAAGGACAGAGTGTAAGTCAGGAAGTAAGAAAAGAGTTAGTGAAAGCGTTCAATCAGAAATCAAAATAAGTGATCAAAAAGCTACTCTTTTTTTTTTAAACTTCTTTTATAAAGACAGTAGTAAATCACTTGTATACAAATTTTAGAGCAAATCTATCGAGTACTTTACGTAAAATAGAAAAAAACTGAAATATGAAAATTTTATAAGAACATTTTTAAAATTTTCTAAAATGGAAACTACGCCAAGGAGATCGGTTTATAGAAGTTATCCTTCTGTTGGCAGTTGCAAATTATTCCCCTCGGAAATCTTAAAGCAAATTCATCAAGTAATTTACGTAAAATACAAAAGAAATTAAAAATTGATAATTTTTTCGTAATCTTTAAACGGCTCTATTAAAAAAAACTACACTATGAATACTAATTCTCAATAGCTTCCCGTCTAGTTATACAAAAACATAGATAGTATACAAAATTTGAAGCAAATCCATAGAGTAATTTTCAAAATCTAATTGGCTAAATAAATAACATTTTCTTTTCTAAATTTCTTTTTCAAAATTAAAAAAATGCTCTAAAATTAAAACTACACAATAAAAATCAATTTTTGAAAATTTCCCTTCTTTCGGCAGTCGCAAATTTCCCTGCAAATTATAAAACAAATCCATCTTTTTGCTTTCTTATAGAGAAAGCATTGTATCGATAAAAAAATTTTTTTTCTATTTTTTCATTAATTTGTACATATTTGAACTCGGTGAGTCGAAAAAAGTGGTTTCCAGAAAATGTCTGTATGTATGTATGTGTGTGTGTGTGTGTGTGTGTGTGTGTGTGTGTGTGTGTGTGTGTGTGTGTGTGTGTGTGTGTGTGTGTGTGTGTGTGTGTGTGTGTGTGTGTGGATGTATGAATTCAGTTAGTAAACTGTATCTCGAGAACTACTCGATGGATTTGCTGCTAATTTTGCATGGAATTTAGTTTTGTGACTAACTTGCTGGGAAGCTATTGATAATTGGTTCTTCTAGCGTAGTTTTCATTTTAAAGTTTTTTTAAAAAAAAAAAAAAAATTTCGATTTTTCGTTTTTTGGTTTTTTTTTGTTTACTACTCGATGAATTTGCTTTAAAATTTGCACGGAAATTATTTGTGATTGCCCGGATAAAATAAATTTTTAAAAACTGATTTTCTTAGCTTAGTTTCAATTTTAGAGCATTTTGAAATTTAAAAAAAAAATGTTTCTATTTATGAAGCCAATAAAATCTTAAAAATTACTCGATGGATTTACTTCAAATTTTCCATACAATTCAATTTTTTGATGAACTGGTGCGGAAGCTATTGAGAATTGGTTTTCTTAGCGTAGTTTTTTTTTAGAATCATTTTAAGAATTTTAAAAAAATTTCGATTTTTCATTTTTTTTGTATTTTACGTAAACTACTCGAAGAATTTGTTCGAAAATTTGTATGGAACTTAATTTCGACTGCCAAAAGTATAAAAAATTTTGTAAACTAATTTTCTTAGCGCACTTTTAATTTTAGAGCATTTTTAAAATTTTTTAAAAAATTTTTATTTTTAATTTTTTTCTATTTTATGAAAACCATTTGATAAATTTGCTCCAAAATTTGTATGCAATTAATTTGCTACTGTCTGAAGAAAACAAGCTTTGGAAAACTAATTTTCTCAGCGCAGTTTTGATTCTAAAGCACTTTGAAAATTTAAAAAAAAATTTTTATTTTTCATTTGTTTTCTTTTTTGCGTTAACCATACTATAAATTTTCTCCAAAATTTTTATGCAATTAATTCGCTATTGTCTGAAAAAAATAAGCTTTTGAAAACTAATTCCTTAGCGTGGTTACAATTTTAGAGAATTTTAAAGATTTAAAAAAAAATTTCAGTTTTTCTTTTCTTATTTTTTTTATTCTACGTAAAGCACTCGATAGATTTGTTCTAAAAATTGCAGGGAAATTATTTGCGACTGCCAAAAGAAAGGAAATTTTCAAAAATTTATTTTTATAGCGTAGTTTTAATTTTAGAGCATTTTTTAAATTTTGAAAATGAAATTTTGAAAAGAAAATGTTATTTATTTAACCACTTAGATCTCGAAAATTACTTGATGGATTTGCTTCAAATTTTGTATACCATCTATGTTTTTGTATAACTAGACGGGAAGCTATTGAAAATTGGTATTCATAGAGTAGTTTTTCTTATAGAGCCATAAACATGAACTGTATTTATATATAAATATGATTGCATTTTATAAAGATTAGAAATTTTGGTGTCATCATTCTTTTTATTACTACATTATATCATTTTTTCAATAGAACAAATTTTTTTGTATTACTTGATGATTTAAAATAAATTATAAATGTTGAAAAAGCAAACAGCTAGCATATGGACAAATCTTTAAAACTTTTAATTTTCTCGTGATGCTTTTGAAAGGTCCTTTCACGACTGCTAGTGGTTTGCCGCATGATGCACACTATCTAAACTGGGCTCACACCTTTCGGGCAATCCTGTGACTCTATTTCTGATAGATTTGGTAAGTGTGCCATCAACGGCACAGTAGATATTTCTATAAAACGTAAATTTTTACATACATAAAATTATGTAATTTTTATACATAAAAATTTACGTTTTATAGAAATATCTACTGCACCGTTGGTGGCACACTGATTAAATCCATTAGGAATAGAGTCACAGGATTGCACAGAAGGTGTGAACTCAGTTTAGATATTGTGCATCATGCGGAAACTCAGTAACAGCTACAAAATGACTCGCCACTAGTACATAAAAAGTTTTGAAGATTTGCCCATATATGTTCGAAATTTATAAAGTACAATATGAGTAAATATTAATGTTAGACAATTTTTTAATATTAAAATCACATTTAAATAAATATAAAAAAATTAATGAAACTCAAAGAGCTCTATGAGAAAGCATTCAGCCAAAGCACTTGGCAGCGTTTTTTTTTGTAGTTTACGTAGAATAAAAAAAATAAGAAAAGAAGAATCGAAATTTTTTTTTAAATCTTTAAAATTCTCTAAAATCGTAACCACGCTAAGAAAATTAGTTTTCAAAAGCTTTTTTTTTCAGACAATAGCGAATTAATTGTATAAAAATTTTAGAGAAAATTGATAGTATGGTTTACGCAAAATAGAAAATAAATAAAAAATAAAAATTTTTTTGAAAATTTTCAAAATGCTCTAAAATTAAAACTGCTCTGAGAAAATTAGTTTTCCAAAGCTTGTTTTCTTCAGACAGTAGCGAATAACTTGCATACAAATTTTGAAGCAAATCTATCAAATGGTTTTCGTAGAATAGAAAAAAAAGGAAAAATAAAAATTTTTTTAAAAATTTTGAAAATGCCTTAAAATTAAAAGTGCGCTAAGAAAATCAGTTTAAAAAGTTTTTCTTCTTTTGACAGTCGGAAATATGTTCCATACAAATTTTCAAGCAAATTCTTCGAGTAGTTTACGTAAAATACAAAAAAGATGAAAAATCGAAATTTTTTTAAAATGATTAGAACGGCTTTAAAATTAAAACTACACTAAGAAAACCAATTCTTAATAGTTTCCGCACTAGTTGATCAAAAAATTAAATTGTATGGAAAATTCGTAGTAAATCCATCGAGTAGTTTTAAAGATTTTATTGGCTGAATAAATATAAATATTTTTTAAAAAAATTTCAAAATGCTTTAAAATTAAAACTAATCTAACAAAATCAGTTTTAGAAATCTATTTTATTTAAGCAATCGCAAATAGTTTACGTGCAAATTTTGAAGCACATTCATCGATTAGTAAACAAAAAAAACAGAAAAATGGAAAACCGAAATTTTTTTTTTATAAACGATTCTAAAATTAAAACTACGCTAGAAGAACCAATTATCAATAGCTTTCCAGCAAGATAGACAAAAAAATAAATTCTATGCAAAATTAGAAGCGAATCCATCGAATAGTTTTCGAGATATAATTTACTAACTGACAACACACACACGCACGCACACACTCACGCACACGCACACGTACATGCACACGCACACACACACGCATACACACAGACAGAAATTTTTTGGAAACCACTTTTTCCGACTCCTTGAGTCCAAATATATACAAATTAATGAAAAAATAGAAAAAAAAATTTTTTATCGATACAATGCTTTCTCTATGAGAAAGCAAAAATAGTTATTACACGCAGTTTTTTCATGTTACGCAAATTTTCACGCTTCACAAAATGTACTTTTTCTTACGCGCATCACAGATACACACATAATCAAAATAAACATAAAAGTTGTCGAATATTTAAGACTTATGTTTGCTACCTTTGTGTTTAGTAGCACCATCTATAGTATTATTTTATGTGTAACAGTTAATTATTTAACTGTTGACCTTACAACAAATCTATTGTTTCATTTGTTGAGATGAGTACTAATTATATTGCAATATGGAAGAATAAGTAAAATATAATTTAACATAACAATAATAGTTTCAAGATTTAGAAATAAATCTTTAAAGAAAACAATTGTTTACAAGAATTGTTTATCCTAATTATTTAAGTTGAAATTGTATTTTATAAAATAATACAATAATTTATAAGTTATTAATTATAATATTTAATTTTATTATTAATTATGTAAACTTTTTAACTATAGGATAAAATAATATTAAATTCGTGATTATCACTTTCGTAGTTCATACAAAATATTATGTAAATTTTATAAGTATAGATTATTTAGAGTGAAATATAATGTAACTTCAACAATAAATCCAATCCAATAGAATAATGATAATTTCCAATCATTATATCTTATACAAATTTTAGAGTGATATTTAAGAATATTATTTATTCTCCGCATTCTTAATAAATGTTTTGCAAATCATAAGTAAATTTTCTTTGAAATGTTTACTATTTTATGGGAAATTTTACTTCCATCTAGACAGATCATGTATATGAATTCATAATTATAGACATAATTAGGAAAATTTAGCCATATTTCAGATATTTTCCTATCTATATAATTGACTATCAAAAATAATTTAATATTAAAAATATTACTTTTCAAGATCGTATTTTATAAAACGTAGGTTGAAAAAATTCTAAAAGAATATTTTTATATTATGTTATGATAATTTTTCAAATAAAGTCATTAGATATATTCTAAAAATTAATATATTTCTCTACATGAAAATATTATTGCTTTAGTGAAATTATTATTAATACATTCGATTCTTAACAATTTTTATATAAATGAAGATTCATATAAATACTAACACACGTACATATGAATATGTTATTAAGGTTTCATGAATGTTATTTATGAAGAATAATTGTTTACAAATAAATTTTTAATTACTAATGTATTTTCATCATATTAACTCGAGTACTTTATTCTCTGAATGATACTTGAATAAAACTTTCATTGACTAAATTATGTTATACAATTATAAATATATAAATTTATTTAATAGTTCATCAAATGAAATGATTATTCATAAAATATATTATTCCTACATATATGTTACACAAATAATAATTACAATGGATTATAGTTAAATGAAAATTTTTATTTTAAGAATCATAGCGTTGAAATTTATTTTGATGAACATGTTATTCGAGTGACATTTTCAGTTGTGTTTTAATACTTAATAAATTTCCTTCGTGTTTTAATAATTTTTTATTAATATTAAGGATTCATTCATAAATTATAATATCAATGATATGGAAATAAAAAAACTAATATAAAATTAAATATAATATAACCTTACTTGTAATACATACACTTCGTAATATTTGTATTCCATTAGGAATTTACATTTGATGCAAATAAAATTGTTGGTTAATTGCAAATAGTCGATTTATTGTTTTGTAATATTCGAATTTTAAAATAACCAAAATATTTTATTTTAATCTTATAATCGTGTATTTAAATTCAGTATTTCGTATGTATAAAATACATATGTGAAGATATTATAATTAGAAATAAACACGAAATTGGTTTTTAAGTATGTTTCACGTAAAAAGGTGTATTTTTAATTCAATTCTTCAAAATAATAGTCATATATTAAGGTCAAGAATCTAAACATAAGAGCCGTTCTTCAGTGATATTATACGTTATACGTAACTCGTTACATGTTTTAAAATTTATTTATCTGATGTCAACTGAATTCAATATCCAAACGATACTCAAGTTCGAAATAATACGAGATACTCACGGTTACCTATGAAGTCGAGCTCAATTTTCGACTTTTGTGAATTATGCTTTACAATTTACATACGATTTAGGACATTCTTTACTTTTTTCCCTGGGTGAAAAATATACTATTTAATGTGAAATATTCTTGGAAATAAAGCTGAAGATTTCTATTTTTTTTTAAATTTCTGGTTCTATTCAATTGCTTTATATTATTTAGTTTCACTGATTTTTAGTATAAAGTAAATTTTTATTTAAAATTTATTTGTTGTTGTCGTTTTAAATATTATTATTTTAAATATTAAACTACACATATTTTCTTTTTATCGGAAATCGGTGAAGTTAATTATATGCATGTAATCGAACAGAACTACATAACATTCCATATATGACATATTTAAACTTAGCCTCATATTGTATGTGTAATAAACTTAAGCTTTCCTTTAACATTTGTTTACATATACAATAACGTATATTCAAATTTAATATTCTAAAGTTGATTTACTTTTCAGTCAATTTTAAATATTATTGTAATTAAAATATTTACCACCTTTTTCTACGAATCTCCGGTTCTTCGGATTTGTGCATTTTTTAGGTATGTGCTTCGAGTATATATACGTGGAGGCAGCATGTTATATGGTAAATTGGTAGATATTTCGACGATGATGTGAGAGAAAAAGAAAATAAATACTTGAATACTGTCTGTCTGATGCAGCGCATACGGAAGCGTTACGCGAGAGAAATAGGATTTAAGTTAATATCTTCTTTCTCTCTACCTAAAGTTGCCACCACTTTTTAACACTGTATGCTTCCTCCATAGTATAGAAGCTCTAAGGGTATGTGTAATTATTCTTGTAATAAGATTTTCTTTTTATATTGTTTCCTATATAATTAGTAGTTATTATATATTAAAATGAAACTACCTTTTTCTACAGTCCTTGGCTCCTACGGATCTGCGCATTTTATCGTTATAAGAATAGCAATTTTTATTGAGTCCTATAAAATGAGTAATTATCATATACAAGCACTTTTTTTGGGCCTCTTTCTTGGGTCTTATGTGGGATTTAGTATATGTATTTCTCTCTTCATCTATGTTTCACTATATTTTGTTTTATTATCTTTTTTCACTCTCTATTCTTTCTTACTTCATTTTCCTTTTACTCTCTCCATCTTCAGCTAACCTTTTTAATTTTCTCTTTTCTTTAAAGTATAGATTTTAATAATGATATAATATTAGAGTCTACACTTGATTAGCTTCGAGAAGAAAGAGAAAATATTTGTCGACAGCGCATCTCTAAATGCAGTTGAATTGAACTTAATCAGCTAATTTTTGACTGACCTTTTGTCAATATTTATCTAAATTTTGTATAATTGAACTGACTTTATAAATAAATTCAGCTAATTTGAAGGCAAATTTATCCTGCTTCTGCTAAATTTTAACTCAATTTTAGCTAACTTTTATAAAACTTCAAGCTATTTTTTAACCAACTTTTAGCTAACTTGTTACTCCTATTTTAACGAAATTTCAACTAACTGGGGCCACGATTGATTCTTATACACGGTGGCAGCGTCGATAACGATGGCAGAAAACTTTTTATAATATAAAAAGATATATATCTTTCTACATAAAAAAGTTTTTAAAAAATTTTAGTTGTTGGGCCCTTATATCTTACCCATAGAACTCTTATTTCCCACCCTTTTATTTGATAAAACCCATTTTCTACTTATTTTACACCCATTTTCCACTTTTTTCAACTCTACACCCCACCCAACAGAAATAACTGCTGATACCCACGTGAAGATACTCGAGTTCCAAGTTATACTCAATACTGAAATCATTTTTATGAATTCGAACCTCATAGACGAATCTCAATCTTGTGAATACTGAAGATTATCACATTCCAACCTTAATCTTGAATTTGCGCATGCGCACACAGAGAAAGGAAAATACCTAAAAAAAATGTACTAACTTGAGTCAGTAGTCAAAAAAACATTACCAGTTGTTTTTTAATTGATACTCAGTACATAAATTAAGACAACCTATATTAGTACATCTTTCAACGCGTCTTATCCCCAAAATTATTTGGTATAGTACCGAATTTTTCCGTACTACGGAACTTAATTATCTTATACCAACATATTACCTATATAATGCGCACTACGGCGCTGTCAAGTATAAAACTTCAATATAATTAATACTTAATAACGCAAAAACCATTAAATTGTAAAACAATTTTCAACAGTTGATAAATATAATGTAAAGCATATAATATAACATTGATTGTATATCTATAGATATGAGGGAAACATAAAATAAAATTATTTCTTTAGATGATGCTTCCCAGAAACAACCGTAAGGTGATATTATATATATCTATAGGACGTTTTATGACAATTTTTCCCATATATATTATTATATTTTTGGTTTCAGGTCATTATTCAAACTGATGAATACTATTTTATTATGTTATTATTATTTTATAAAAAGTATATTTCAGGCGAGTTTAGTGATTAAACAGTATAGTATTCTTTAGAACATTTTTTCTAAATATTTCTTTTTTTTACTACATACATCATATTTTTTTTTTATTTCAGTTCTTGAGAGTACTAAAATGAATTGATTAATTATTATTAAGTTTATACCTTTTACTAGATTTATCTATAGCTTTTGCTTAAGAAAGGTTTGAAATCAATCAAGCAACTGTCGAGTACTTCTGTATTCAATTCATTCTTTTTAATAATATAAAATTCATGAAATATTTACAGTTTCAGCTAAAGAAAGTTTTGAAATCAATGAAGCAATCGTCGAGTACTTCTGTATTCAATTCTTACTTTTTAATAATATGAAATCCATAAAATGTTCAATTTATATTCTCTTTAATAGACGAATATTTGGAAAAACTTTGCCAAATAATTTTTGAAAAAAAGGGATTATTGAGATGAAGATAGCGATGATAGTACACATCAAAATTGAAAAAAAAAAATTATATATCAGATCAACTTATTATTTCATTTATGAGTGAATATTACTACTTAAACATTGATGAACTATACTTGATCTTAGTGATATCTATTTAATTTTATTCCTGATGAAAGATTTACTTGATAAACAATTTTCGAAAGGATTAACTTCAAAGTTTCGGAATAATTTTCTATTTAATATGCTACGGTTGAAGACCAAAATTGTGCAATTTTATTTCTAAAAACTTGGCAGAAGAGCTATTAGCTTCTAACAACTTATATTTGAGAATTCGTGGCCATTAACTTCAAAATTATTTATGCCTTTTTAAAACTTCCAGGGAAGATACCCATTTTAATTGTAATACTTTTAATAAAATCAAATTATGCATTCTCTATCTCATCACACTATCTTTTTATTTTCAAGTGCTGTGAAATATATGAAATTTTACTAAATATCTACAAAAGAACTTGCCGGGCCCGTGGTTTAATATTTTGTTGGTGAAATGTTCAATGTATGTAAGTATTGCTTTATAATTGAATTAAAAGCTAATTTAAGTGTGTTGAATAATAAGTAAAAATATGAATCTATAAACCAATTGTGTACATGGACAATTTTTATCTGTCACAATATATTGTCAATGTAAAGGAGTAAAAAAATTTAGTCTTATAGAATATGCTTTTCCAATTTTCTATGTTCTAACTTTTTTAAATAAAAGAGAGTAAATACTAACTGTATATAGTAAAGCTCAAACGTTAAGAATCAATCCGTATTTATTATTATGTAATGGTTAACATGATCTACTAATTTTTGTATTTTCCATATATATATATACATATATATATATATATATATATATATATATATATATATATATATATTATAACTATTGTAATATGTGTGTGTGTGTGTGTGTGTGTGTGTGTGTGTGTGTGTGTGTGTGTGTGTGTGTGTCTGTGTGTGTGTGTGTCTGTGTAACCAGCTAGTATTAACGTATAAGCGTGTGTACAACAACGAATGGAGATGTACGAGTGGTGGGGGGTAATAGTAGCGCCAGAAATAGAATGGCCCCTGTTAGAGCGAAGCTACACTTGTGTGGGTGCATCCGTACTCTAAAACTTGGGATGTTTATATTATGACCTATATTATGCTGCACGACCAGTGCATTCGCTCTCGACTACATTGCTTACCCGTTCTCTCTCTCTCTCTCTCTCTCTCTCTCTCTCTTTCTCTCTCTCTCTCTCTCTCTCTCTCTCTCTCTCCCTCTCTCTCTCTCTCTCTCATCGTTGTCCTTGTCGAAAAAGCCGAAGTACGTCGTACGGCGCCGAAGACTACCGAGACTATGCCCTATAGAATACCCAATGACCGTCTTGCCCGGTATCTCCGGCCTTTTATATCGACTTTAACATGCACCTTATGCTTAGATGGTGTATACGTTACACCAATGTATGAAAATACTTCCCTCAATTGATTATTAAAAAAAAATATATTGTAATATACAATTCATTTTACATCATATTCCTTTTTTAGATGATAGAAAATTTTAATAATAAATGCTAATAATAAATGAATATATATCAATGATAATAAATTATTACAAAATTATATTTAAAAATTAGTGAAAATTGAAGAAAAAATTTTTTATTATAAGAATGAAATATTAACTTTAGAGAAAAAATGATGGAAGGGTATAGAAATAAATAGAGATATATTGGATTGATACGTTTATTTTTTATAAAATTATTACAACGACGATACAAGTATATAAGTTTCGGAGTAATACGACTTTGCAAGTCTTACATGTATTTTTTATTTACATATATATTTAAAGTCAAAACTTTTTGTACCCATTTCTTTCAGGGATAGAGTATGTGTTTGTAAAAATTTTTTGTGAATACTGTTTCCATTGTGAGTCTTTTGTTTGATTTTCTGACTTTTTACTGTCATTTTTTCCGATTAGAGAAGTGCGATCGCCAGCGTTCCCCGAGCTCGGTGCCTGACCCATCTTTAATGGTGTCTTGATAACAACTAAGTATGGTAACAAAGTCAAAAAAAATATTGGAAGTTATTCACATTCACATACATACACACGCACACACAGGCATACACATTACATAATATTTTTTGCTTTAGACACTTAATTGCACTGGGCACATATAATTTCTTTTTTATTTTTTTGTTTCTTTTTTACATTCATGATTCGGTTAAATAATATAAGGCTTAAGAGAACGCTGGATCCCTCTATCCTTTTTTACTTAAAAATTGTAGGGTTCTGGAAAAACTAGTGATTATTGATAGAAATTAAGAGTTGTCCGCAACTTGTCCAGTAAAAAACAATATTTTTTCTTATGAGGACAAATTAATTTTGATGCTTTGTTTTCAAGAAAAGTTTGACATACTTGAAAAATCATAACTTAAGCTAGAGATTATGATGTTTAAGTATGTCAAACTTTTCTTGAAAACAAAGCACCAAAATTAATTTGTCCTCATAAGAAAAAATATTGTTTTTTACTGTACAAGTTGCGGACAATTCTTAATTTCTACTAATAATTACTAATTTTTTCAATATCCTACATTTTTCGATTAGAAAAGGATAGAAAGATCCAACGTCCTCTTAATCTATCATTATCCTTTGTATCGGTTGAAAATAACGTACAAACATTATCTCGCTTCTCAATAAACAGTTGACAAAATTTATAAAAAAGGAAATAAATAGAAATAAAAAGCAATAATAGTTAATAATAAATTATGCATTTTTAAATTAAAAAATTTTATTTTAAGAAATAATAAATTTTAGGAAATTGATAAGATCATAAAAATAAAAGAGTTTAGAAAGTGAATTTTTTATTAAAAATAAGACAAAATATATTTTACATTAGTTAAGATTCAAATAAAAATTGGTTAGATTGTTTCTCTATAAGTTCATTATAAAATAGTTTGGAGTGAAGCAGAACTAATTCTAAATAAACAATATCAAACTAAAATTCGAGAAAAACTTTGTGTATCGAAGCATTGAATTTATCTCTTACAATCTTATAAATTTTAAACATATTGTTGTGTAATATCTTTTTCACAACGAGGTCACTGTTTTCCTTTCGTAAATCGGTATCATTAACTAAAACTGTTAATTCTTGAAGTATATAGTCCTTACAGTCATTAACTTGTAGCACAATACGCTGATTACGTCTAAATCTATCATCGATGCACATAGCTGCGTTTTTAAAACCGTAAAATGTGTTTTTTTGCATAATCATGGCAGGCGAATAATTTTTTCTTTTCTTACAGTTGTTTTATGCGTCATTCTTACACTTACTTTGTTTATGAAAAATAATTGCTTTTGTAGCGAAAGATGATGAGAATGTTACATCTATATCTTCAAGTTCAATTTTTGTTGGAGTGTTGTTATGTTTAATGTCTTTTCGTTTGAAATACGAACAAATGAATCGAAAACAATTTTGTAGTCGGCACCAATTTGATGAATCCAAAGTCAATCCGTTTAAATTATCATTATTTGTTAGTTGTATCATCGATAAAAAGGTTTTATTCTCTTGATTATATTTTAATCTGACTATTGCTCTTTCACTGCCTGTGTTATTGAGCAGATAAGTGGTTGCAAGTAAATTAGCGTTTGAATATGTTTTAGACTTATCAGTATAAGTTTCGGTCATTGTAATTTTTTTCGATGGCTTACTATTTTCAGTTTCCAGAGAACTCATAAAATCTATTTTTCTTTTCACCATAGCTTGAGCCATTTTAGACGATGCAACCACTATATTTTCACTTAAAAATTGCTTCACACACGTGTATGTTAGACCGCAAACCCCGAAATTGAAAAAGCCGTAATTTTCACAATTATACTATTCTACACTCGTCAAAAGTATCGAATCACGATAAGACGTTCGTTCGAGTAATCACGTTGTGTTACTGTTGAAGCATCAGAAAACTGTGTGACTGAACCCTATAGGGTATACGCATATATCGAGATGTGGTGTGAAAGCAATAGAATGTTTTCGATAATCTTTTATCTAGTTTATGTATATTTTTATCTCGCGTACGAGTTGATGGAAAATATTTCAAGTCAGTAAAACACCGACAGAGAGCATTGAATATATTATGGTATTAAAAGTCGTTATATAATATATATCTCTATAAGCTTTACAGAGGATGGACATCGCATGGCGCTCAAATGCTACCGCCTCGCGATCAGAATGCTTGCAATTTTGATAAGACACATCCCTCGCGCGCACTCACTGTTATAGCAACCTTCTATGAAGCTAAATTTTCTATTTTAAAATTCAAAGTATACATTTAAAAAAATGAAAGATTAAATTTTGAGTTTTAAAATTCAAAAGATTAGAGAAAAATGTTTAGTTTAAGAACTAAAATAAGTTTATATTTGTTAAAATATAATTCAAAGTGAAAATGATTTTTCAATATTTACGCGAGTATAAATTTTCTATTTGATAAATTAATAAAAGTTCAAAGAAAAGTTTTCAATTTTAAAAATAAAAAGTGTAAAGAAATATTTTCTATTTTAAAATTTACAAAACAAAAATTTTAAGAAAAAAGTATGACAAAGGGTGGGTATATTGAAATAAATAAAGAAGTATTTGGTTTGTTAAAAATTAGAGAGTACTGGAAAGTTGTTACATATGTTTTATCAAGAGTTAAATATTAAAAGCTTAGGAAACTGAGCAAAATTCGATACATGTTTTTTAACCGGTCAAATACAACTGTCAGCATGCTAGTCCTTGATCTTTTATGAAAACTTGTAATGATATTAAAAAGAGGTATGTTAATTCAAAACTGCACGAACAAACACTGGATCAGTTAAAAATGCTTGGTTTTTAAATAGCTGTAGGAGCAAACTTTACTTTGTAGGGGCGAAAAACTATTTGACGTGTATATTTCCTCTAAAAAGAACTTTGGGAATATACTTAAGTAAAAAAAAATGTGTCATTGAAAACCCTTAACAGTGTGAAATTAAATATTTTTCTTTTCGATAAATAATTTTATCGAGACTCAATAGCCAAGCTGTGTTAAAAATATTAAAAGATTGTTTTCGTTTTTTTATTTTGAAAAGAAATTTAAAAAAAATGACAGCAACACTAGTGCTGGCGGCCTTAATCAGCGTAATAGAAGGCGTGAATAAGATTTTCGAGAAGAAGGTAAAAGAGGTATGGGACATTCATCATACTGTATGTCAATTGATAGCTTCTGGTGAGGGTAATGAGCGAATATTTTGTTATGCTCACGAACGTCTATATTTAGTTGAAAAGATATCGCAGGATATGGGTATAAGCTTTACCATGTCTCTCGAATGTAGTGACAGTACATGCAACGAAAAATTCAAACAAAGCTTTCGTGAAACGGAGTGGGAGCCGATTAACAAAAAAGCGACTGTAGTGGAGTCGTAACATCAGTCAAGAATAAATAATCACCTCAACTTGTCAATTGTAGCTTACACTCGTAACTACAAAGTTAAGTTCAATTAAAAGGAGTTGAATTCACCTGATGTAGCTTGGCGTAACATTAGTTATTCGATAAATAAAGTTTTTTGTATGTATCATTTAGTTTATAATTTCATATATGTATTAGTGTGTAAAACCGTATTCTGTGTAGTTTTAAAACTGCTATAATTGTAATAATTTTTATCAAAAAATAAATGTATTAAACCACAACACATTTTTTATTTTTTTATGTATCGAATAGCTTCAAGCAGCGCTGGTCGTGTGCCGTCGCTCATACAGCTAGTAGGCGCACGCTCACGCTCACGCTCGTAAGCCTTATCGTATCTAGCTTGCTGTTTGAGCCGCCCGCTTACTCGGCTGATACGCGCACGGTTATCAGCCTTACGAATCCGCGACTAGCTTTCTTATTTCGCCGCTAGCAGTTTGAGCGTGACGTCCGCGGGGGGGAGACACACTATAAGGCATACAGAGACGCTGATTGATTATTATAATTGTATATATATTATTTTATTAAAATATTTATCAGTAACAAACATGAACACTTTGTGGCGTCATCCCTTTACTTGTTTGCTGGCAGGTCCTACTGGTAGCGGAAAAACAACTTTTGTTAAAAAATTATTAAAATTTCGTGAAGAAATGATCGATGCTAGCATGGATCGAATTTTATTTTATTACGCCGAGTGGCAAGACGGATATAAAAACGACGAATTTATTAAAGACGGAAACAAAATTGAATTTCGCGAGGAACTGCCTAGACCAGAAGATTACTCAAACGATCCCCACATGAAAAAAATTTTAATCATCGATGATTTGATGCGCGAATTGTCGAATCATATAGTTGTCGACTTATTTACCAAAGGCAGTCACCATAAAAATATCAGCGTATTGTTTCTTACACAAAACATCTTTCACAAAGGTACTCATTCACAAGATATAAGTTTAAATTCTTCGTACATAATTTTATTTAAAAATCCGCGAGACCGTGCGCAGATTCAACATTTAGCAAGACAAATATACCCCGAAGATTCAAAATTTTTACAAGAAGCGTATCAGGATGCAACGGCTCAAGGTTTTGGATATTTAATGATTGATTGTAAGCAAGATACTTTAGATGAAGTTAGATTTCGAACAAGTATATTTCCAGACGATGAGTATCAATACGTTTACTTACCTAAATATACTCATAGCGCATACGCATTAAATCTTTTACAATAAAAGCTTTATCACACGTCGTAGCGATTCAGTTTAGATCGGACTATGGAGAAAGACACTCCCCAAAGTAGTCGGCGAGATCAACGTTTGCTACGGAACTCTCCGTTTGAAAAAAAGTATGTTGCCCTCTTGCAGGCGCTAAGACATTCGGATAAAAATCAGCGCGTTGCATTGCTGCGTTCAGCAGATAAAAAATTAATAAATCACATTTGTGAGTGCGTGTTAAATGTACTCAAAGGTACTGTCAATTTAAAAAAGTGTGAGAAAAATAAATTAAAAAAACATAAAAATATTTTAAGAAAATTAGCTAAAAAAAGTAAAAATTCTTGGAAAGTAAAAAAACGTACCATAGTTCAAACGGGAGGGAGTTTTTTTACCGTTTTTATTACAACCTATACTGGATACATTGTTCCCGTTAATAATAAGAAAATTAAAAAAATGGAGAGAGCAAAGAAAATGATACTCTTATCTAAAGAACAACTTGAACGAATGCAGAGGGAAAATGAAAAAAATAACGATCGTGAAATTACTGATACTAGTGTAGGATTGACTGCACTGGAATCTACTCAAACGGTAGGTAATACGTTATCCCGATTAGATAATGAAATGAAAAAAATTCTGGATTCTACAACTTACGAAAAAAAACAAGAAAAACTGAAAGATTACTTGAAAACGTTACAGAGATATCTATTTTTTGTCGACGACGAAAAACGAAAACTTTCGCTTTTAAAAACAAGTGAAGATGAGAAGCAGGCTTTAGACAGTTTTTCAATATTAGAAAGTGTCCCAAATTCATATAAAAAGAAAGCTGAATTATTATTAAACTATTTAAAATCCAGCAAAGATCGCATTACGTGGAACGAAAAAGGTCTTGTACATATTGATGGCGAAAAAATTCAACATTTGAATATCATCGATTTAATAAACGATGCTTTACGGAATAGAAAAAAAGTAAAAGCCGTGGGGAGAGAACAGTTTGCAAAGATACTTCGAGATATCGACACACCGCGCGAATTTGTCGGTAATGATGAATTGTGGGAATTGAGCAACGTTAAACAATCTTCGAATAAGAAAATAAAATTTCAAAATAGTATAACATCTAATAAAGACGATAGCGAAGTTAATGATTCAACAAAATTACGTGATAAAAGTGATAATTTCTTTTCGTTTTTAGATAACACAGTTTTATCTGGAAAGAGTCCCAACAGTAGCTCTGAAAAAAAGAAAAATAAACAGAAGTACATGTTTTCCTCAACACCAAAGTGGAATAAAAAATGGTTAACTAATTTAATTTAAAATGGATATTTTAGAAAAACAATATTTTGATCCACAACATGAAGCAGGGTTTTCAGGAGCACGAAATTTAATCAGAATGAATAAAAAAAAATTTTCTTCGAAAAAAATTAAAAAATGGTTAACGAAGCACGATACATACGCTTTACACAAAACTATACGTCGAAAATCCCCACGTTTATATTACAATGTTGACGCTATTGATCAAGTATGGGAGGCAGATCTCATACAATTAACATCATTAAAAAATTATAATGACGGCATCGGTTATTTACTCGTTGTGATTGACGTTTTAAGTAAATTCGTGTGGGTACAACCTTTGCGCGATAAGACTTGCCAGGAAGTTACTAAAGGTTTTAAAAAAATAATAGACTCCAACAAAACCCGCTATCCTTCTATGCTTCAAACCGATCGTGGAAAAGAATTTGTTGGAAAGGCATTACAAAAATTTCTTAAAAACAATGATATAAGATATCGTGTCGTTACAAATCCTGATGTTAAAGCGGCTGTTGTAGAACGTTGCAACAGAACCTTGAAAGAACGTATGTATCGATATTTTACGTTCAAAAATACAAAACGTTATATAGACGTCTTGCAACATATAGTTGACGCATACAATAAGACACCTCATTCGACTATAAAAATGCCACCAGCTTCAGTGACTATTTATAACGCAAGTGTAGCTAGAAAAAATTTAGTTGAACGTGCACAGCAGAGACAGCCTGTTCGTAAAAAATCTAGATTCAAAACTGGACAGTATGTACGTATAAGTAGAGAAAAAAACGTTTTTGAAAAAGGTGCAACTAAATCATGGAGTGAAGAAATATTTAAAATATTCCGTGTTTTAAAAAGACAGAATTTATTCATTTATGAGTTACACGACTTGCAGGGAGAAGAAATTGAAGGTTTTTTTTATCCCGAAGAACTTGTTGTCGTTGATAAAGAAAGAGCAGGACAGCAAGAGTTTAAAATTGATAAGATATTAGGTAGCAAAGGAAAAGGATCGGAAAAACAGTATTACGTAAGTTGGGTTGGATATCCCGATAAATTCAATTCTTGGGTTCCCGCTTCGGAGTTAAAAAAAACTGTAATAATGGATCAAAACGATTTTACCATTGTACTACCAAGCAACAATAGTTTAAAATATTTTCCAAACAACGCTACTACAAATTATTCAACACGATTACCTCATCAAGTACAATTGATAGGTAAGTGGGTAGTTGGAATCTCTGAAATTCATATACCGTGCTCGAGTCTTCATTTACAAGTAAAAGATACAATAATAACTGACTATAAAGGAAGTAAAGGAGTAAATTCGTTTCAACACGGAACGTATAACTCTATGCACACTCTTATTCATGCTATAAACGATGGTTTACTTAAATTTCACGAAAAAAAAGTGAGTGAAAAACTCTCATACAATGAAAAAGGTGGTTTTGTGTATTTAAAGCAGTTTCAGAATAAAAAAGAAGCTGAATTCACGGATAAAGTTAAACGTATTTTAGGTTTTGAAAATGGTGCATATGCAGTTTACGATGCAACGCAACAAAAAGGGACAAACGATACAGGCCTCACGCTAGTAGGTGATCGCCAGCGAGCCTATAAAGAGCTATTCCTGATCAACTTTTTGTTTACTCTGATCTTTGCGAACCGTCAATAGTAGGAGATACTCACGCGCCTCTGTTACGAATTGTTAATATTGAAGCAAATAAATTTAATTTTGGATCCACAATAGTCAAAAGATTTACGCCTGTTAATTATGTTCCACTTCCAAACAATAGATTTCAAATTGTTGATATAGATATAAGAGATCAATACGGTAAACCTATAGCATTCGAGTTTGGGACAGTGACGGTAGCACTACATTTCAAAAGGGAGTATTGAAGAAATAATTATGAGCATTCACGATGTATATTATCAACATCAAGTGGGAGAGGGGAGAGGGGTAAGAAACGTCTTTGTTGGTGCACCGCGGATGCGTGGCCATGGATTGGGGTCTTGGTTTTCTGGATTGTTTCGGAGTGCATTACCGTTCTTAGCTAAAGGTGCTCGTGCTGTTGGTAAGGAAGCTCTACGCACAGGCGCTAATATTCTTGGGGATATTGGTGAAAATAATATGAGTTTTAAAGAATCTTTTAAGAATCGCATGAGCGAATCGGGAAAAAATCTTAAACGTAAAGCTGCCGATAAAATAAATAAAATGATGGAGGGATCGGGGTATAAAATATCAACACGCAAACGATATCGACAGTCTTCTCCCACTTCTGCAGCGCGACGGATCGCTTCAAAATCGAAAATAAAACGCTCCAAAGTGACTAAAGTTAAACGTGCAAGTAAGAAGAAAAATAAAACAAACAAAATATATTTGATATATTTGATTAAAAATGTCTTTTTTACACAGTCACTCGGAAGCTTGTCCCAAGACAGAGCTTGATATTTTCTCGCTACCTCCTACACAGACAGCTATAGAATCGAGCAGATGGGTATTTTACAAACCCGTTTCGTTTTTGAGCGACGAGAGTCCGATCGAATTCTGTGTAAATTCACAAAACGAGGACTACTTAGATCTAGCGCATACCATGCTCAAAGTGAGTGTAAAATTAACACCGTACAAGAAGGAGACAGACGGTCTCGTAGCACCAATCAACAACTTTTCACATTCGCTATTCAATCAGGTTGATGTACACTTTAATAATAAATTAGTTTCACCACCAAATAATGCATACCCTTACAGAGCATATCTCGAAACTCTCTTAACGGCAGGCCGGAGTAGAACCTGATACCGACCGAGTAACAATTGAGTTGTTTGTTATTTACTCAAGTATTAATCGGTGTATCTTCAAAATAAAGGTTGATCGCAATAGATATTATTATTATGAATATCTATGCACAAGAAAAAAAAAATCTACCGATTTGTTTTTGAGAAAAGTAAGGAACGCCGAAATAAAAGATTATGTTTATAATATTTTCGCGTTCCTTACTTTTCTCAAAAACAAAGCGATAGATTTTTTTTTTCTTGTGCATAAATATTTGTAATAATAATATCTATTGCGCTTAACCTTCAATTTGCAGATACACCGTTTAATACTTGAGTAAATAACAAAAATGCTAATTAGACAAGGACAGCGAATCCGGCCTGTTCTTAAACTACGGATCAGCTGCAAAACAATCGCATTTAACATCGGTTTTATGGGCCAGCGATACCGCGGGTGAAATGGATGAACTTCCCGGATCAGAAAAAAATACAGGCTTAAGAATAAGACAAAACTTTTTATCAAACAATAAGACCGTCGATTTAATAGGACATTTACACTGCGACGTTTTTAACCAAGATCGATTTCTGCTCAATGGACTAGTTCGCTCCAAAGATATTTTTTGTTTAATGGATGCTTTGGATAATAATTACGGAGTTCATATCACAGAGGCAACTTTACTTGTACGTCGTGTAAAAATAAGCCCGACTGTCATGATTGCTCATGCAAAAGCTCTGAGTTCAACTACAGCCAAATATCCTCTTACGCGTGTAGAAGTAAAAACCTTTACTATGTACAGCGGTATAATGGGGGAATCTTTAGAAAATGTTATTCTCGGCCAGCTGCCGAAAAGAATTATAATCGGGTTTGTTGATAACAAAGCCTTCAACGGAGACAAAAAACTTAACCCGTTTAATTTTAAAAATTATTCGATAAACTTTTTGTCTCTTTACGTTGACGGACAACAAATACCGAGTAAACCCTTGCAACCACAGTTTGATGAAATATCACCTCAATACATAGAGGCATATCATACATTATTCTCAGGCACAGGGATACATTTGATAAACGAGGGAAACGATATTGATAGACAGGATTACGCAAATGGATTTTGTCTTTTCGCTTTCGATCTTACGCCAGATCTTTCAGCGCACTTTGCCGGTCACTGGAATCTTGTAAAAAACGGTACAGTTAGAATAGGAGTAGGGTTTGATAAAGCTTTATCGAAAACCATAAATTGTGTTGTTTATGCAGAGTTTGATAACGTATTAGAAATAGACGGTGCCCGTCAAATCGTTGTTGATTATAACTCGTAAAAATCTTCCTCCCCTCCCCTCTACATTATCGCTTCAGATAAATGAAAACATGACACAAAAACTTTTCGAACTATCAGTCTGTTTGTACCCTTTTTACAGTCCAGTCGTAATCTTTTCGCCAGCATTATGGATAAAATAGATTATATAATCGACATTCAAGCATTTCACGATAAAGACGGAGATTTTTTACCAAAAGAAATCGCTGTTCTCGGATTTGAATGTAATTTCGTCTCACACTGGATGATAAAACCGCCTTACAGTTGTTCAGAATTAACAAGAGGATTGTTAGCAACAAACAGCTACCTATCGAGTTTTCATCACGGGATTGCGTGGTTTGACGGTGAATCAAATCTAGATGATGTATATAATGTACTACGTGAAGTCGCAAGAAACGCAGTAGGTATTTTCGTGCGAGGCGCGCAAAAACAAAAGTTACTTGAACGAATTCTTTCTCGGCAGATTATTAATCTAGAAGAATACAACTGTCCCTCCTTCAAAAATTTACCACGAACAAGCAATCATTATTGTTTCTATCACGGTATAAAAGGAGAAAATTTTAGCTGTGCTTTGACTCATGTATACAAGTTAAAAGCCTGGCTCATGAAAACAATTTATGTACCGATACAAAAAGAAGAATCAACAGACGAGCCCGACAGTCAAGAAAAAAATAAAATCAACAATATTCATAATAAAATTAAAGAATCAGATCTAGATAACGAATCACCACGGACAACCGACTTCTCTACCCCCACTACTGTCATTGAAAATTTAAGCAGCAGTGAGAACGATATTACAGAAGAAAATATCTACGATAATATCAGTGATGAACTCGTTGTAAGTGCTGAAAGGTCTCAAAAAGATTCCTGCCAAGACAGTGGGTGTGTTTCCTGCAGACAAGATTCCTCTTATCTGGGAAAAACCGTGTGCCCTTGTAGTTAATCTCGATGAAAGCTCAAAACCAGGGTCTCATTGGGTTGCAATTTACGTCGATTCCGATGGACAGGGGACTTACTTTGACAGCTATGGATTACCCCCAACCGTACCAGATCACATCGATCGCCTTAGAAGAAACTGCCGAGTGTACGAGTGGAACATACAGCAACTGCAGAACCTCAATTCTGATGTGTGTGGGCAGTATTGTGTGGATTTTTTGTTTTATGTCTCATAATTATTCTCTTAACATGTTTTGTACGTTATTTTCAACCGATACAAAGGATAATGATAGATTAAGCCTTATATTATTTAACCGAATCATGAATGTATAAAAGGAACAAAAAAATAAAAAAGAAATTATATGTGCCCAGTGCAATCAAGTGTCTAAAGCAAAAAATATTATGTAATGTGTATGCCTATGTGTGCGTGTGTATGTATGTGAATGTGAATAACTTTCAATATTTTTTTTGACTTTGTTACCATACTTAGTTGTTATCAAGACACCATTAAAGATGGGTCAGGCACCGAGCTCGGGGAACGCTGGTGATCGCACTCCTCTAATCAGAAAAAATGACAGTAAAAAGTCAGAAAATCAAACAAAAGACTCACAATGGAAACAGTATTCACAAAAAATTTTTACAAACACATACTCTATCCCTGAAAGAAATGGGTACAAAAAGTTTTGACTTTAAATATATATGTAAATAAAAAATACATGTAAGACTTGCAAGGTTGTATTACTCCGAAACTTATATACTTGTATCGTCGTTGTAATAATTTTATAAAAAATAAACGTATCAATCCAATATATCTCTATTTATTTATATACCCTTCCATCATTTTTTCTCTAAAGTTAATATTTCATTCTTATAATAAAAAATTTTTTCTTCAATTTTTACTAATTTTTAAATATAATTTTGTAATAATTTATTATCATTGATATATATTTATTTATTATTAGCATTTATTATTAAAATTTTCTATCATCTAAAAAAGGAATATGATGTAAAATGAATTGTATATTACAGTATATTTTTTTTTAATAATCAATTGAGGGAAGTATTTGCATACATTGGTGTAACGCATACACCATCTAAGCATAAGGTGCATGTTAAAGTCGATATAAAAGGCCAGAGATACTGGGCAAGACGGTAATTGGGTATTCTATAGGGCATAGTCTTGGTAGTCTTCGGCGCCGTACGACGTACTTCGGCTTTTCCGACAAGGAGAACGATGAGAAAGAGAGAGAACGGGTAAGCGATGTAGTCGAGAGCGAATGCACTGGTCGTGCAGCATAATATAGGTCATAATATAAACATCCCAAGTTTTAGAGTACGGATGCACCCACACAAGTGTAGCGTTCGCTCTAACAGGGGCCATTCTATTTCTGGCGCTACTACTACCCCTACCACTCGTACATCTTTATTCGTTGTTGTACACACGCTTATATGTTGATACTAGCTGGTTACACACACTCACACACACAGTTGTAAAGCTTATATATATATATATATATATATATATATATATATATATATATATATATATATATATATATATATATATAAAAACATCACTTGTACAATCTAGTGTTGATTTTCAGGGTTTTTCTCTTTTATCCACTAACTCGTAAAATATCTCTCTTTAAATTCGTAAATATATTAATACAGGAAAATATTGAAAATCGGTAAATATATACAATAAAAATATACAAACATTAAAAATATACAAATCGGTAATATATCAAAAACAGAAAAAATATACTAATCGGTAATATATCAAAAATATTAAAAAACATAAAAAACTTGAAACATTCTAAAATTATACCAAGTGACAAACTCTCAAAAAATCCCAATGTCTTATTTCTTAAAAAAATTCAATTTTACTAATTTTTTCACTGATTTTAACATCTTTTCATTTATTATTTTATTTATTATTAACATTTATTATTTATTATTAACATTTATTATTTATTATTAACATTTATTATTTATTATTAACATTTATTATTTATTATTAACATTTATTATTTATTATTAACATTTATTATTTATTATTAACATTTATTATTTATTATTAACATTTATTATTTATTATTAACATTTATTATTTATTATTAACATTTATTATTTATTATTAACATTTATTATTTATTATTAACATTTATTATTTATTATTAACATTTATTATTTATTATTAACATTTATTATTTTTCACTAAATTCCATTTCCCGATTATCGAGAAGCGAAATAAGACCGAGCGATAAGGCGCCGTCTCAGACGACCGATCTGGCATACGCGCACCCCAGCTCTGGAATACTCGCCCCCCGGGGAGCGTGAATACTCGTACCCTGTGACGTCACAACTATCTGGAGTTTAGGCCCCCTTTCTACTTGAATACATTGAATTAAAAAGTAATAATTTTCAATGAAATTTTTCAAATACTTTTTTTTCAAAGAATTTTTTCAAAGAATTTCAAAAATAGAAAAAATGTATATATGAATTTACACATTTTTTAATTACTAATAATTTAAAAATTTATTTAAAAAATTAAGCTTTTTCACAATTTAAAAAAAATAGGTAGAAAAATATTTAAAAAAAATAATAATATTGATACTTACTATGTTTTTATTTTTGCCTGCAAGTATGAAATGTCCAGCAGCATACACTGCACAGTTTTTTTGTGATTTCTAGATGTTGAAGATCTGTATCCTCCTGAGGCCTCGCTACTGGGGTTAGGCTGTTAAAGAATTCTTACCCCATCAGAGCGCGTTTGCGTGTACAATTTCTTGGGCCCAATAATAAATTATATGCTTATCCTCAATACACCGTCGTTGGGCGACTCTGTTTGCCAGGAAATCAAATTCTTCCCTGCACTGGCTTATAATGATTCCCAAATCTGACAATTTTTTTAATTTCTCCATAGGCTCGAGAAATGTTGTTTCCCGCACTTTCGCGAGGTTTCTTACTCTTTCGTCGATTGCAGCTGTTTTTGTTTTTTTTCCCTACTTTTTCTTCATATATAACTATAACTTTCTCCGCGTCGTTGAGGTTATTAATATTTTGTGTGTCGTTATTAACACTATTATCCGCGATATCTATAACATCTTCTATATTTTCTTCATTCATAACTATAACTTCCTCCGCGTCGTTGAGGTTATTAATGTTTTGAGTGTCGTTATTAACACTATTATCCACGATATCTATAACATCTTTTCCATTCTCTATTTCCTGCGTTTCCGAACTCCTTTCAATAATTGCACCACATAATTTGATTGTTTTGTTCTTCACTATTAATAATTTTTTGGTCACAATCAGTGTCACACAAGTTACTTGTTATAAGAGCAACAATGTTCCGAACGCGTTCTTCTTTCGTTGTCTCTTCTTCACCACTTATCGAGAAAACTCAGTGTTGGGTATTTTTTTCATAAAATTATCTATGATTATAAAGATAGAAGAAGAAGAAGAAGAAATTAGGGAAAACATATGCTCTGTTAGATATTTAAGGGAAGCGAAAAGTATGTACATCTTGTAAGTATCCGAAACATTTTTAACACCTGGTATGTTGATATTGCGTATTATCGTTGCGTGTTATGTTATTGAATTTATATATTTGTATTGAGTTTTAAATATTATTTTCGATCCATCACATAACATTTGTTTGGGTAGTTTATATTTGTAAGAAAATGATTTATAATTTCATTTTTGGTTTATAAAACTATAAATCAATTATAAGATTTTATGTTCAATTTTCAATTTTTAAATAAATATTAATATTAAAAATGATAGTTTAAATTTTTATATATTTAAATAATAATTTTTATTATACATATGGCTGATTCCATTTCAAATCGAACAGTCAGTATACACTCAAGTCACCAATTACTGCGCTAATGGAGTATGTTGTTTTACCCTAAAAATAAGGGTATACGTATTTTTTTATTTTGCTGAAATATCAAAATTGCATCAGATATGCACTTTTGAAAATTGCATACAAAAACTAAATGTTAAAACTGAAAATGTTGAGAATAACTTTAGAGAGCTACCGTTTTACCAATTTCCAATGAATTTTGATAAACCTTTTTTTATTTTATTTCGTTTTGAGCCCTCTTCAACTCCGTGCAAGAAATTAAAAAAAAAACTAAAAAATGACTGAGATATATGCATTTTACCAAAAAATGCACTTTTTATGCACATGCATTTTTTTCGAAAAGGCCATTTTTTTTTTGCTGAAATTTTTTTTGCTGATAGAGGACCAAAATACCTATCTAATAGTACTTGTTTGATCCCGGCTTTTTTGGTTTGGAGCGAGAAAAAAATTCACAAATTTTGTTGGTGAAAAATGCTTGTATATACGTTCGGAAGTCTTAAGCAGTCTGCATTCAAACACTGTCGTATGCTTGGCTCATCATTTGTTTACATTAGTATGCATGTATATAGCATCAATAGTGATATATATATATATATATATATATATATATATATATATATATATATATATATATATATATATATATATATATATTATATTATATATAATTGTAATAAAAATAAATATTTAAACATGAAAAAAAAGAATTCTATTCGTGTATATCTATATTATGTATGTTTCGATGTACAAACAATAGGAGGCTAACTCATGGACAAATACATCGCGTAACCAAAACAGCATATTAGAACTGTTATATAGAAGCTAGTTATTTTTACGGCTGCTTTGAAAGGTGCTTCTCGGGCTTGTGAAAAATTCAACAAAATTGTGAAATAACAATGTCCGAAATTTACCTATTTCTTTTCTTAATTGACTATATGTTTCTTTTAAGCTTCGAGTAAGAAACCGTTTGACTTTTTTAGTTTTTGTGTTATTAATTTTAACAGTTACGACATCAGATTTATTTGGACTTTGTCTACTACAATTAAAATCATCATTTAAAAAATATTCCATAACGATATTTTTTGTGCTTTCATCAATAGGATGACCAGTATATAAATCCGGCTCCGAATAAACTCCTTTATTTTTCACGAGATTTCTTGATTTATTTATCATATACTCGCTTATATTCGGGAATAGTGAGCAAACTTTTATTTTGCTTAATTTTGAAGGTAGTAGAGTTAGAAGTTTTATTTTCTCCGAAATAGTAGAGCATTTTTCTAAAGCCAATTTAACATTTTCTAAAAATTCATTCCAATAGTTTTCAGTGGAATTTTCGTCCGATTCTATTGATTCAACTGAAATGCCATACGCATCTTCTAATTTACTTCCAACAGTAGCAGAAAAAGCTGAAATTAAGGATTTTTTCTTTTTAGATACGTAATTACCTCTAAAATTTTCAGGTATTGCAGTTTTTCTTTTTAGGGGTGAGATGCATTCAGGTAAAACTGAATTAATACTCTCGTTTAATTCCTCTATTTGTTCGGGTGTCTTCGGAATAAAATCATCATCTCTTCCGCTAAAAAGTTCAGTGATTTCATTTTCAGATATAGACTCAAGATCACTTAAAATCATTTTTGATATGCGTTTATGGCAATTTTTACATACATTAGTAGATGGCAATATATTTAAATCTGGATGAAGCTGTGCCAAATTAATGGCTAAATCTTCCAACGGTCTAAAACGTGAATTACTGCTCATATAAACTACCTTTTTATGCATTTGAAAAAAATCGGGACATGAAATTCTTTTAGAAGAGTAAATTTTGGACATTGTTATTTCACAATTTTGTTGAATTTTTCACAAGCCCGAGAAGCACCTTTCAAAGCAGCCGTAAAAATAACTAGCTTCTATATAACAGTTCTAATATGCTGTTTTGGTTACGCGATGTATTTGTCCGCGAGTTAGCCTCCTATTGTTTGTACATCGAAACATACATAATATAGATATACACGAATAGAATTCTTTTTTTTCATGTTTAAATATTTATTTTTATATTACGAATTTACACACATATATATATATATATATATATATATATATATATATATATATATATATATATATATATATATATATATATATATATATATATATATATATCACTATTGATGCTATATACATGCATACAAATGTAAACAAATGATGAGCCAAGCATACGACAGTGTTTGAATGCAGACTGCTTAAGACTTCCGAACGTATATACAAGCATTTTTCACCAACAAAATTTGTGAATTTTTTTCTCGCTCCAAACCAAAAAAGCCGGGATCAAACAAGTACTATTAGATAGGTATTTTGGTCCTCTATCAGCAAAAAAAATTTCAGCAAAAAAAAAATGGCCTTTTCGAAAAAAATGCATGTGCATAAAAAGTGCATTTTTTGGTAAAATGCATATATCTCAGTCATTTTTTAGTTTTTTTTTTAATTTCTTGCACGGAGTTGAAGAGGGCTCAAAACGAAATAAAATAAAAAAAGGTTTATCAAAATTCATTGGAAATTGGTAAAACGATAGCTCTCTAAAGTTATTCTCAACATTTTCAGTTTTAACATTTAGTTTTTGTATGCAATTTTCAAAAGTGCATATCTGATGCAATTTTGATATTTCAGCAAAATAAAAAAATACGTATACCCTTATTTTTAGGGTAGAATAACATACTCCATTAGCGCAGTAATTGGTGACTTGAGTGTATACTGACTGTTCGATTTGAAATGGAATCAGCCATATATATATATATTATTTTAAATAATCGTGAGTCGAATTTTTAATATGAATAATTTTTTAAAATAAAATTTAAAAGTATTATTCAATGATAATAATAAAGTAAGATATTATTATTTATTTAGCAATATTAACATTTTCTATCGTTTATCGCATGAGAAAAAATGTAAAAGTTTAAATATAAAATTATTTTAAAAATATTGATATGCAAATTATTCTTTCAGCGCTCGAAATATTGCGAAGAAATTGGGAGACGAACAGCGACGAGGATTTATTCGGACGTGTAAATAACGAAAATCATCTTATCGGAAATCATGATATACCAGGTACATCTGGAAACAGTGCCCGGCAACGATTATTCGTTACACCTTTACCTTCTTCGTCTTACCATACTTCCGATTTAAGCGTTTTTCCACAAGTTATGGATCGCTATGCTGAAATGTTTGTTAATGAAGAAGAAGAAGAAGAAGAAGAAGAAGAAGAAGAAGAAGAAGAAGAAGAAGAAGAAGAAGAAGAAGAAGAAGAAGAAGAAGAAGAAGAAGAAGAAGAAGAAGAAGAAGAAGAAGAAGAAGAAGAAGAAGAAGAAGAAGAAGAAGAAGAAGAAGAAGAAGAAGAAGAAGAAGAAGAAGAAGAAGAAGAAGAAGAAGAAGAAGAAGAAGAAGAAGAAGAAGAAGAAGAAGAAGAAGAAGAAGAAGAAGAAGAAGAAGAAGAAGAAGAAGAAGAAGAAGAAGAAGAAGAAGAAGAAGAAGAAGAAGAAGAAGAAGAAGAAGAAAGAAGAAGAAGAAGAAGAAGAAGAAGAAGAAGAAGAAGAAGAAGAAGAAGAAGAAGAAGAAGAAGAAGAAGAAGAAGAAGAAGAAGAAGAAGAAGAAGAAGAAGAAGAAGAAGAATATGAATGTAATATAAAAATAAAAAATTCTTAATTAAATTTTTTAAATAAATATTCAAAATATTAAGCTACAGCTAACCACTCATAGACGAGGTATTCGCGAGAAAGCTTAGAGAAGAAAACGAGAAAGAGACGAATAAAAGCGAGATACGGTTGAATTTTAAATCTATGCGACGCACAGCTTATCACGAAGTCATAACTAGAGGAGAATTCAATACCTGCAGCGTCGTTTTGAAAAAAAGACGCTATGTTCCCCTATCACTTTCTTTTTCTTTTGGTTATGGGAGCGAATGAATAACGAGTGAGCGATAAAAATATTGAATGAAAAAGGAAAAGTATTTTCATGAAATCTATTATTATTTTATAAGCAATCATTAATAATTCATAGAAGATAACAATACGCTAACACCTCGCGTGATGATAAGCTTATACATTTCTCAATTAGCTGATTGGCGCGGAAAATGAGCCTATTCCCGCACACGTGTTGAATAAACTAATAAAAATACGTGTGTCTGCGCCGCCGCCCCCTCCACCCATCTAGGTCTCTTAATAATTAAAAAAATTAAAAAATGTAAGAGGGTGCTTAACATAAAAAACATTAAACTTTTGTCCGTCTTTGTCAGCATTCAACATGGATACACGATGCAAACATCCCTTTACATGCATAATTTCATGGCCGACTATGTGTGGAAAAACTGTTTTTGTCAAAAGATTTCTCGCTAGTTTACCCCAAATTTGTGACATGGATTTTGATCGTATTCTTTTTTATTACGTGGAATGGCAAGAGGCCTATCGTAGCGAGTTCAAAGTAGAAGGAAATCAACGCATCGAATTTCGAGAAGGCTTACCGCAAGCTAATGATTATTCCAATGACAATGATAAAAAAGAATTGTTCATACTAGACGATCTGATGCGCGAATCATCAAACAATACGGTACTTGATTTATTTACAAAAGGTTGTCACCACAAAAATATCAGTGTTGTTTTTATTACGCAAAATATTTTTCATAGGGGGCCGAATCAGCGTGATTTATCATCGAATTCAAATTATATCGTATTGTTCAAAAATCCGAGAGATCGTGCGCAAATACAGTTTCTTGCTCGACAAGTTTACCAAGAGGACCCCAAATTCTTGCAAGAAGTCTACATTAATGCCTGTAGTCGTCCATTTAGCTATCGTTTGTTAGATTTGAAACAAGATACTCCAGATGAGTTTCGCTTTCGTACTAACATATTTCCCAATGACAAGCTGCACTATGCTTACGTGCCTAAATTTTCATCAAGATTCAGGTAAACATGACTAAATGAAAAGAAAAAAGCATCTATAGTCAAGAAGCAGTCTTGAAATAGCGATGGCCGGGACAACATCTATGGCCCCGTTCGTAACAAAAAGAAAACAAGGAGAAAAGAAAAAAAGTTCCATAAAGTCTCGTGTCTGTTGCACACCTGGAAAGTTATATTCGAAAAAGCACGTCGCACTTTTGAATACTCTGAGTCGCGCTAACAGTCAACAGCGTTTAGCTTTGATTCGAACAGCCGATAAAAATTTCATAAAGTGCATTTGTGAGTGTGCACTGAATGTGTTGCAAGGTGTGGTAAAATTAAAAACTCCTGAATAAAACCGCTTAAAAAAGCAGAGAACTATTTTCAGAAAACTAGTAAAAAGTGGAAGAAGCAGTGGTGTTAATGCGTGGAAAGCTAAAAAACCTACTATAATTTAGAGTGGTGGTTCTTTTTTACCACTTCTATTGGGCCCACTGATAAGTACAATTTTTTCAAAAATTTTGGGTAGCAAAATTTAATTTTTTCCTCAAGATAAAATAGCCATGGAACGCGCTCAAAAAATGGTTATTGTCCCCGAAACAACTCTGGAACGAATACAAAGTTTTTCGCAGCAGCAGCAACAACAAGGAGGAGCTGTACCTACGATTATTTCTAGGACTGGTAACATTACTGAAAATGCTGAAAAAACCATACAAATACCTGGTGATAATTTAACACGGCTTGATTTGAAAATGTACAAAATTTTTCATACTAAAAGTTTTAGCAGTGAACGGGAAAAATGTCAAAATTATTTGCAAGTTTTGAGGCGCTATTTATTTTTCAAAGACAATGAACGTGTGGATGATGGTGAAATTGGTCGAGATATTGACAAAATCGAAGCTACACTGGCACCATTAACAGAAGAAAAAATATTCGATAATGTACCTAAAATTTATGCTAGAAAAGCACGACTTTTATTAAAACATTGGCGCACTCTTGAGCCGGATCGATTAAAATGGGATATTACTGGAAGCATTATCGTAGGTGGCAAACTTATACCACGATCTAACATAGTAGAATTACTTAACGATGTTTTACAAAAGAAAACGAAAAAAATAGAGGAGGAAGATGATGAAGCACCTATTGGTAGATTTGAATTTGCAAAGTTTATTGGAAGTTCAGAAACCCCTAATAATTTAATTGGAAATACAGAAATTCTAAAAATTGTCAAAAGACTAACGTCTCCTTTAAATACTGCGAAACGGAAAACCTCGTCACCAGTATTTACACCACCCGTAACAAGACATGGTGTTAAGCAAAAATGGTTAAAAGCAAACATCTGAAGAGAATGTCTTTAGAAAAACAGTATTACGAGCCTTTGCACGAAGCAGGTTATGCTGGAGCTCGAAATTTAATACGCGTAAATATAAAAGGTAAATCATTGATAAACAGGGAAAAAGAGCAAAAACGAATACACGAGTGGTTGAGTAATCAAGATGCTTATACGCTTCACCACCCTATACGAAAAAAATTTCCTAGATTACACTATAACGTAACTAACGTAAATGACATTTCGGAGGCAGATTTGTTTCAGTTAACGAGTCTAAAAAAAGAAAATGATGGTCATTCATACTTACTAGTGGTGATCGACGTGCTCAGTAAGTATGCATGGGTAGAACCCCTGTGGGATAAAACAGCACACGCTGTGTCAGCTGCATTCGAAAAGATTCTTAAGCGGGACAATGGTCGTACACCTGTTTACTTACAAACTGACGAAGGTAAAGAATTTGTTGGTGCAGGTTTGCAAAATACTCTTAAAAAATATGACATACAGTTCAGAGTGGCAAGGAACCCTGACATTAAGGCGGCAGTGGTAGAACGTCTCAATCGAACTCTCAAAGAACGTGTTTGGAGATATTTCACTCATCGCAATACACATAGATACATCGATGTAATACAAAAGATAGTTTGTGCATACAACAATATAGTACATTCAAGTATAAAAATGAAACCTTCAGAGGTTAATTTGTATAACGCTGCTGAGACACGAGTGAATCTACAGAGGCACACTTTTCAGCAAAGAAAAAATCAAAGGCAAATAAAAGACCGTAAATACGAGTTTAGTGTCCACGTGAGAATCAGTCGCTCTAAGGGAACCTTTGTGAAAGGATTCGAGAAGAATTATAGCGAGGAAGTATTTAAAGTTAAACGCTTTTCTACCAGGCAAAATCTTTATACCTAGGAGCTACAAGATTTACAAGGAGCGGACATTGACGGATTTTTTTATACAGAAGAATTGGCTCCTGTAGGATCACAGCGATTGCTGGAAGATCAACATTTTAAGATTGAACGCGTTCTTCGGACCAAAGGAAGCGGAAATAAAAGACAGTTATTTGTAAAGTAGGAAGGATATCCAGATAAATTTAATTTTTGGATAAAAGCATCAGACGTTGAAAGAGTTTGAAAATAATGGATAATTTAGATGATTTTTATTTATTATTACCGAGTAACAGTAGTATGCGTTATTTTCCTGACAATACGACTACTTGTTTTACCACTTACTAATCCCGTGAAATTAGATTAATCGGTAACTGGCAGGTCGGTCTAGCTGAAATACACGTACCCTGTACTATCATGCATGTTCAAGAACCTGAAGCTTATTATACTTTCAAATTAGGAAGCGTTAAACCCAAAATTTCAAAAAATAACGGGTTTTGTAATTTTTCTCACGGCGTATACAGTAGCATCGAACAGCTTGCGGAAGAAATAAATAAAGTACACGAGGCGCGTGAATATCAGAAGCTTGAACGGACTGAGTTTCAGAAAGGTCATTATATCTTGAAAAGGATTTGCAATTGCGAAGAGCCGCACTACACGACTTTCAACGAAAAAATTCGTCGAATTTTTGGTTTTGAAGATATTGTCCACAGAGAAACAGGAACTTTTGTCACTCCCAACTCAGGAGCAAGTATAAATGTGGGCAATAGACTGGCAAGTTTAGCACGGGCTATACCTGATCAGTTTTACGTTTACACAGATATATGCGAACCTTATGCAGTCGGTGATACGGAAACGGCACTTTTACGCATTGTAGCCCTGAAAAATTCAAAGTGAAAATTTGGATCAACCAGTTGTCAAACAGTTTGCACCGATTTAATACATACCTCTACTACATCATACCTTTCGAAATATAGTTATCGATATAAGAGATCAATATGGGCGTAAAATACCATTTGAGTATGGAACGCTGACGGTTACGCTTTATTTTAAGCGTAGTCGTTAATTGCATAGCGATATTAGTTACTATAGTCATTACTACGATGAGCAGGCTGGTGGTGGAAGCGGTATTAAAAACGTTTACTCTGGTTCAACGTTTCAAAGAGGCTCTGGAATTGATAGCTTTCTTGGAGGATTATTTAGAAAAATTGTGCCATATCTTGCCAGTGGGGCCGAAGCAGTAGGCAAAGAAGCCGTCTGAACAGGCTTGAACGTGCTAGACGACGTGTCGAATAAGAGAGTGAATTTTAAAGAGTCTCTCAACACGCGTGTTCGAGAGTCAGGTCGAAATTTAAAAAGAAAAGCTGCTAATAAAATTTCCGATATTATGAAAGGTAGTGGATCTAAAGTTGTTACTGCTAAACGCAAACGACAGTCAATGCGAGCTCGTGTTCGCGCACACAACGCATCGAGCAAGAAAAGAAAGACAAAGAAAAAGACAAATAAGCGTCGTATAGGCAAGAAAAAGAAAACATCAAGGCAAAAGAAGAAAGTATTGAGAAGCTTATCCGACATTTTTATACCTAAATAAATAATTTAAAAAAAAATGGCTTTCCTACACGCGTGCAGTGGTGAAGGTATGAAGAGCGAACTAGATATTTTTACTCTTCCTCCGACGCAAACAGCGATTGAAAGCAGTTCTTTTCTCTACTACAAACCTGTATCATCTCTCAGCAACGAAAGCGATTCACCTTTGGAATTTTTGGTTTCTAGTTCGACCGAGCATAACATCGATCTAGCGCATACAATGTTACAAGTCAGCGTGGAAATTACACCTGTGGGAACCGACGCCAAGAGTGCAAAAGTTGCTCCTATTAACAATTTTTTACATTCGTTGTTCGAGCAAACGGACATATTTTTCAATTCAAAGCTAGTTTCACCCCCAAACAACGCTTATCCTTACGGATGACGGAAAATTTTCAGTACGCATTAGAGAAGCGACGCTAATCGTCCGTCGAGCTAAAATAAGTCCAGCCGTACTATCGGCTCATGCTAATGCTTTGGCCAAAACTACTGCAAAATATCCAATAACAAGAGTAGAAGTCAAAGCATTCACTCTACATGGCGGAATTTTAGGAGATACTTTTGATAATGTTATATTGGGCCAGTTGCCAAAAAGAATCATCATAGGTTTTGTGAGTAACCGAGCCTTCAACGGTAATCGACAATTAAATCCTTTCAACTTTCAACATTATTCCATCAATTTTCTCTCTCTTTACGTCGATGGAGTACAAATACCAAGCAAACCCCTACAGCCAAAATACACAGGGAATAATAAACTCTATGTGGACGTTATCACACGCTATTCCCCGGTACTGGTATACATTTTCTCAACGAGGGTATCGATGTCAGCCGAACGTCTTATGCAGAAGGTTACTGTCTCTTTGCATTCGACTTGACGCCTGATTTGTCGGCTCATTTTTCATCACATTGGAATCTCGTGCGGTCAGGGGCTCTGCGCATTGAAGTTCGCTTAGAGCAGGCTCTTAGGAAAACAATCAATTGCATCGTTTATGCAGAATTTGATAACATGCCAGAAATCGATTCAAACAGACAAATTATTACGGATATTAATCCTTAAGGTGGAGGGAAAACATAGTGGGAGAAATATTGTAACACCATTTGCTTCATACTCCACTGCTTTAGTTGCTTCTCACTCTCAGCCGTAGTATACACGCACTCGCGTTTTTGCCAAAATGGATTACGTAATACAAGAACAAGTTATTGTTCATTGGATAATTACATTACCTTATGAATTTGATAATTTGCCAGAAGATATGAAAAGCAGTAACGATTACATGTTGTCACGCCTCCACGGTTTACAATGGTTCGATGGGGATGTTATTCTACGAAAATTACGCTATCATTTTCATAATATAGCAAGAAATGCTATAAGAATTTATGTAAGAGGTGCTGAAAAGGCTTGCTATATCGAATCTATTATGGCCCGTAACGTTATAAACATAGAAGATTGCACTACAACGGGTTTCACCGACTTACAAAGACAATTCTCTTCTCAGAAAATATGCTGCTTTCACGCCTGCCAAGAAAGCCTTTATGAAAGGGAGTATTGTGCTATGCAAAGATCACATCTATTGAGAGAGTAGCTTCATTCACTGCTCCCTCAAGAATCTCAATAAAATTTGTCTAAAAAGAGTAGCGAACTCTTCTACGACTCTCTTCAAAAAGTTGCCTACAAGAGAAATAGCGTTGTGAGATTCGGGTCAAGCGTCGTTTTTACAGGGGTCGATGAGGTAGACGACGACGACGACGACGATGGCGATGATAAAACCATAGAATACGCAAGTAGTGATAAGGGTTGTAGTTCAACACAAGAAAATAATACAAATGAACACCACCCAAATAAAGAGAGCCCTAGAAGGGTTGAAAGCCAAAACAATCGGCGTACACGCAGCAGATCGAATTCCGAATGTAATGATAACACCGGTCGCGGTAGTGTGTAACACCGATGATCATACAAGACCTGGTACACATTGGGTGGCTATGTTCATCGATAAAAATGGATACGGAACGTATTTTGACAGTTAAGGTTTCCCACCCATCTCAAAATATCATCTGGAACGACTCAGAAGAAAGTTTAAAATTTTTCGATAAAATACCAAGAAACTGCAGAGCATCGATTCAACGTGTTGTGGTCAATATACTATTATGTTTTTATATCATATGTGTCACGGTGTTAGTTTGCGAACGTTTTGTAGCATCTTTTCAAATAACACGAAAAAAATGATCGAATAGCTGAAAATTCTTATAAAAGAATTTCAAATAAAATTAAACATAGAAGATGTAAGCGTGCGGGTACATTTGGCAGAGAACGTTCTCAAGGTTCAGGCCATTGTACAAACATGTACTTCTAGGTTAAGATATTCATAATATATATAATTTTACTTTAAATATTATAATGAAATGTGTGTTTTAGATTTAAGTATAATCAATGTTAATTTTGGAATTTATATTTGAATAAATATACTATTGAGTGCACAAATAAAATATTTCTACAATTTTTTTCCTTAATTTTCCCCCTCCCCTTCCTCCTATTCATGAATGGAGAAACACCTGCCCTGTTGACTAGCTGTCTGTACGTTTTCCTCAGTACACCTGGTCTACTGATACCAATCCCCACCCCATCCTACGCATCTACCCTAAATAAACACCTGCCCTGCTGGTACTATTCTATTAAAAACGTATCTATCCCCTCTACATACTATTTCGTCTAATGCGTGGTAGAGAAATATTCTTTCCAAGTTTTAGTAAGAGTTTAGCTTCAGCACGATCAAGACGTAAAAAATGTCTCGTTGTAGATTACGTGAGTCGGGAAAACCCGAGTTGCCAAACCTTTTATTATCTACTACCTACGCGCTCAATAAGTCTAACTCGAAAAGAATTTGGGTCGGTCTTGAATATAGTGGTGGATATTATCATGAAGTGATTAAGAGGAGGTCACGTATCTCTGTCCTTTTCTAATCAAAGGATTGAGTTTTTTACAGAAACTAATAACCTTAGCAAAAAATGAAGAGAAAGCCGCATCTCGTATCAAAAAAGCAATATTTTCTTTGATAAGGAAAAATTAATTTTATTGCTTCATTTTTAAGAAAACTTTGAAAAACTTGAATTGTAGAGGTTAGGGTGGACAATTTGGTTTTTCAAGGTTTTCTTGACAACGAAGCAATAAAATTATAATTTTTCCTTATCAAAGAAAATATTGCTTTTTTTGATGCGAGATGCGGCTTTCTCTTCATTTTTTGCTAAAGTTATTAGTTTCTGTAAAAAATCTTTGATAAGAAAAGGACAGAGATACGTGATCTCCTCTTAAACTAGTTTCTTCAGGTAGCTCGCACAAAAGAGTCTCTCTTGATCGCCATAGCTAGGATATTCTCAAAGATCAATTTGACGCCATAACAGCTTATTTTCATAATTCTTATTCTTTTTATCAAGATTTTGGAAGACCAACTAAACTCTTCCTTTCCAATCATGATTTGAATTTCACTACATCGTACGGCACCAAATCTATCACCATCGACAAAAGACCACAACTGAACGAGATATCCGAGGAAGAAGATACTCCTGGGCAATCGCTTTGCAAAAAGAGAAAAACTTTTAATCATCCACCAGGTATAGTCATGCAACAGCAAACATTTCAAGATTTTCGTCAGCAAAGTGTCTTAGTAAATCTTCTTCTCAACGATTTAAGCGAGCGCGTCGGTAAAGTCAACCGTACTACCGATCATATCCTAGACTTTTTAAAAAATAAACTTAGACAAGAAGGACTGGACAATGCAAAAGTAATTCTTAATCACTTTAAGTCATTTAAACAATACTATTCTATTCTTAATAACGAATTAGAAGGTTATGTCATGGAAAATATGGTAGACGATACTGATCATTATAAAAGTTTATATTTAAAATTTGTTTTACATGAAATTTTTGCATTTAGTTTACCTATGATTGCAAAAGATTTACGAGATATAATAATCCCTGAATAAAAAAGTTTGTATTTAAAATTTGTTTAACATGAATTTGCGTTATATAACGCGATACCTGTATAAAAATGTGTGTTAATATCAATAAATTGCTTTAACGCTATAATTGACTTTTTTTTTGACTATTAATACAATCACCCTCTTCAATCATCCTTCATTTTTTATATAAGAACTGCTCGAAATAGACATGGGACAATGTGCAGGTAAAATTGCTTCATTACGTTCTGCAGACAATGGAATAAAGAGAGAACGATACAAAGAATATTATGAAAAAGAAACGGAAAAGTTAGAACGTTTTCAAAGGTGTAACAAAAAGACAATACTCTTGAAAAAAATTAATTTAAATAATAACTTTTTTCAATGAATACTTTTCACGTAAAGTCTCTTATCATATTCGTCTAATGCATACTTAACACGATTGGTCAACAGAGCTCCAGCAACGCCAAAATACCTTTATTACAGCTTGACGAAAAGAAAAAGAAAGAAAATCAACCATCATTTACCTAGAAAAAATATTCTGAAAAATTTTCAACCAATACTTACTCTATTCCTGAAAGAAAAGGATAAAAAAAATTTTAATCTAAAAAAATTTCTATATATATATATATATATATATACATACGGTCCTTTCCAGAGCCAACAAAATATTCTTACACGTAGGAAATAATAATTGTTCTTACTATACCTTACCATATATGTTACAACAGCCCCAGGCGGGAGAAATATGTGAGATAGCGAGGAGAGGGAGACTAATAGTGGAGAGGAGAAATCGATAAAGGGTTACGCTATACCACCCCTTGTACGCTATAACACCCAGACAGAGGAGGGAGACGGGGAGGGAAAAATCGTCTCGCTATACCATCTCAGAGGGAGGGGGAAATCCATATGTCTCGCTATACCACCCCCGGAGAGAGGAGGGAAAATAGATATGTCTCGCTATAATGCCCCTGAGGGGAAAGGGGGAGGGGAGAAAAATCGATATGTCTCGCTATACCGCCCCATATACTACTAGCGTAAGAAAAGTACGCAGCTCCCCCTTCATTTAAGAGAAATTTGACTTTCGGGAGTAAAGTACTTTTTGCCTTCTTTTTTTAGAGAAATTAAATTCGGCGAAAGTGAAGAATTTTTCCCCCTCGGAATTTGCAAGAGAAAAATACTTTTCTCTGACTTAATTTAAGAGAAATTTAATTTGCAAGAGAAAAGTACTTTTCGCCCGCTTATTTTCTAGAGAAATTAAATTTGGTGGGAGTAAAGAACTTTTTGCCCTCTGAATTCGCGAGACAAAAGTACTTTTTCATAAATGACCACATAGTCATGATGACCTCATAGTTAATCCACATGGTAAAATCATGTGATTTTTTTCAACAGGGGCACAACAGTGGTCACTTTATCAACTTGAGAAAGATGAACCCAGTTGAATATTCAATAAATTATAAATTTTTGAATCTGAATTCAATGAATTTTTCAATATTTAAATTTTTATCAACATTGAATACTTTTCGAATAAATTTTAATAATTTATTCGATGATTTGTTATTCTTAGGAATTCATTTTATTTTCATAAATTTATAATTGAACCGGAAATAAAGTATCTATTTTCTCCTAGTTTGAGATGTTAGAAATTTCTACCTTTGGCCTGTTTCATAAATTAATAAAAGTCATTACTATTGACGTAGGAATAGATAATTCTAAAAAGTAATTATTTAAGCCCAGAAGCTGTTTTGCTAAATCACTTAAAGAAATATTTAAGTTTAAATATTATTTTAAAAAATAGCATAAATTTCGATGTCTGCTAATTGATTTTCAAATAACATTCCGTAAATTTGAGCGAACTTTAATAAAATTTTAAAATATTAAGAACGTTCACCAAAAGGTTACCAGACTTTTTTTAAGCTTTTACCAAAGTTCAGCAAAACTTCTGCCACATGCAATATAAATGAACTAAAAACTTACTAAATCACAGAAACTTCAAATATAATTGTAAATAAAATTTACAAAACTTCTACGAAAATTTATAGTTCTTCTAATGAAGTTGGTATATTTGAATTGAATTGAATTGAATTTGGTACAGTATTATTGTCCAAGTTCAACCGTAAATTTTTATAAACAAAAACTTGATCCAAACTTTTCCCATACCTAAAAATTTTTACAATGGCATTTATAATTTTATAAGAATTTAAAAGAATTAAAAACGTGTCTATCGAAAGACTAATTGATATTTCGCTAAGATTAATTACGATTAAAATAAAAATATCCAATAAATTTGGAAGCCATAAAAAAATGTAGCTTTTCATTTTTTCTTTTAAACAGAAAAAACGAAAAATAATCAGTTTGGTTACATACCAACATAAATTAATGTTTATATTATATTTTATTAATGTTCTGTGCATTTCAGTTGTCTCCTTAGATAATAATTATAATATAAACATATTTACCTCACCTTAATGATAAAACTATTATTTAACACTCATTTTCGAATTATTAAATTAGTCTTTTCGTTAAATAAAAACTTCAATACACGCGAATGTATGCACATATATGTAAGATTTGTAATGGATATACATTTTATGCTCATATACTCATGTTCACTAAAAGATTCTTTCTATAAAAATAAAGTTAAAATAAACGGATGGATTGGACCAATTGTTTTAAATAATAATTTTTATTTTGAATTAACGAGAAATTTTAACATAGTTCACATTAAAGAATTCATGCTTTTCACATGCGGAATTCAAGCATAAGAAGTTATAATGTTCCTTTTAAGTAAAATAGTATATTATTCATCTGCGGAGTAAAAACGCAAAATGTTTTAAATGAGGCGAGGGTGATAAACATACGATTAAAGGCATTTTTCATTTACTCCCGTAGTGAATATGCGATTTTTGTATAAAAACAGCGTACAATGGGTACTTTACTGTTCGCTGGGAGAGAGTAAATTATCCACTTTACGCGTCCTGTGTAAAAAAAGTGTATTTATAACCATGTATGTATTTCACACATATTTACATCAATGATTAATAAGTATGTTAAATTTATAATATTGTAGTTGTAGAGCCATATTATTATGCGCCACAAGTTGAAAGAGTTTATGATGTTGAAGCACCGAGTGGAAGTATCCTCGCAGCTAATTGCAACCATTACAATTTTAAAATTGAATTCAATATAATAATTTAAAAAAAAAAAAATTTACTTAACGTCAAAAAATTTATAAAAATATTAAACAAAAATTTTTTTTTAGTATTAAATTAAAGTTTTTCATAAAATCGTTAAAAATTTCGATTTATTAAAAATTATTTTATCCACATTTTTACGTGTAATTTAAATAAAATGTTTTTTTTTAATTTTTGTTAAATTTTTTTTATAAATTTTTCTATGTTAATAGAATGTAATAGGGTATATGATTTATATTACCGACATTGCAGTTTTCCAAATTTTTAATCTTAATTCAAAAGTTTTCCGAAATATCTCTATATTAGGCTTTTTATTAGTAAAAATAGAAGGCTTTAATATAGAGATATTTATGAAACTTTTAGATTAAGAATGGAAAATTTTGAAAACTGTAATGTCGGTATTTTACATTCTCTTAAACAGACGCGTTTTTTAAAATAATTTTTTATTTACTTTTTTAATTTGTGATTAAAGTATTCTTCATCTAACTTTAATAAACACATGCACATTTACGTAGAACAACTTAATTGATTGGAGAATAAAGTGTTTGAAATTAAAATAAATTGCGACTGGCGATTTGAATTATTTTCAATGATCAGAAAGATATGCCTTTATTATTTTATAAAGCATAAGCAAGTGGATATCGAAAGAAAGAGGTCTTGAGAAGTGGCAAAATTTTTTTTCGAGTTAATAGAAACTGCGGATATGCTAATATTGTTAGTAGAAGAAAAACATTGTAAAACACCGCAATCTTCTTTATTCCAATGTATCCATATTCTAATGTATCTGGGCTCATTTTGTTCCTTTCGAAATTTCGGGAGGGGTTACCGTTGGTAATAACATTTATAGTTGACGCATAAATCTAATTGTTCATTTAAAATTTATAAAACTCATCTTCAAGGACTGCAGAGCAGTAGCGTGCTCGAAACGTTGGACATTATACAGGATCACAATCGAAGAAAGGTTTTCTTGGTGGTGGGGGACAGTCAGATTGTGCTTTACTAATTTTATTTATTTTCAGGTTTCTTTCCAGTTAATTTTTAAGTTTTTATTTCAGGTTATTCTACGGGGGTGATTATAAACAAGGGCAGTCTGACTGTCCATATTTATTTAATTATTTTATTATATAGATTCTAAATTGACTGTAAGACCGATGGAAATATTTATCATCCTATTTATTATTCAGTCGACATAAGTATTGTTTTTATTTTAAAATTTATTTGATATTATAAGTAAATTCTAACGTAATTTCTGATCATTTAAGGTAGTACCTCAGTTAAGGGATTAACGATTTAGAAAAATCGGAGATTGGGCACATAAGTAAATTTTAATTCAAATACAGCACAGTTAAATTTTGGTTAACTTTTGGAGCATGAGAAAAAAATTATGAGCATTGTAACATGGCAATTTGTGCCATATTACTTATATTTAAAAATTTTAATATTTAGCACCAAGTGCGGCAGAAGGTAGCAACATGTGGGGACACTCACACTTGTATGTATGTGTACGGCGTTGTAAGCGCACCAATACACATGTCAGCGTATACATGAGAACGCCTCTGCACCGGCTCATATCAGACGAGGAAGAAGCAGCAAGAGACTGTTTGCTTGTACTTCAGTCTTACTCTGCCAGCCACTGCGCTTGGTCACTTTGGCTATTAAATAAAGAAACACCTTAGCTTATACAGCGTCTCTTATTTTTCGGATATCATTCTCTTTCTGCCTTATTAATTACATATCGCCACCCTAGGCGTTACATCTAGTGACCCCGTCTAAGTTTTCAGCGGCGACCAGGCAGCCATTTTCTACAACCAAGTAGCGGATCTAGAGGGACGCCTTGATAGTCCGCCATTTTGGGTTCTCTGTGTGCTGGTCAAGCATTCGTTTAACGCTGCTTTTGTCGCTAAGATTCACGCACCGGGAGTTTTCTGGGACTGGAGAAGCGGAGTATCGCGCCCGCATCATCGCACGACCTCTGTGTGCTCAAAGTAGGAGACGCTTTGCTTTGCGGCTTCTGCCTCAGCGTCTTCGTCCAGAGCAACGCAGACTCTTCTTTAAAGGTAGTGAGAGTTGCTGAAAGTGCACTCTCTTTTATATAATTCTTTCTCTCTCTTGTCTTAGAAAAAGCGCGGTCGCATTAGTAAATTATTGACGTGCTAAAACTCGCAGTGAAAGCCTTTTTTCTCAGAGAGTTCAGGCCACATGGTGCCATTTAATTTTTTTTACACGCTTAATAAAGTGAATATTTCTTTTTTCATTGCAGTGCGTGTTGTGGCCGTTATATTAAAGTCAATAGCGAGTGGAATTTGTTCATCACGTTCGTGAAAAAGCGTGCCGTTGACACGCGTGTAGATTATGCACGCATTGTGTCTGGCGTTGGAAAGATTCTTTTCTCTCGTATATTACCTTACCTAAAATATAAAAAACCATTTTTTTGTAAGAAGTTTTATGCCCTAAGACACGCGGCATAGGTTATGTGCGCATTTGATCTGGCATATAAATTGGTTTCGATCGGTAGCTACGTGAGATTGCTTTTAAAGACAAAGAAACGGCCAGTTTTAAGTCTAGCAAACGCGTGCTTTTAATAAGTTAAACGGTCAAAATTTATTATCGAATCAACTACCTCAAGGTTGTGACAAGGTGGATTTTCATCTACATGTTATATTTTCATAAAGATATTTACTATACTGGCGAAGAGCCTTATATGTATGATTTAAATTGTATATAGCAGTGCGGCACTGGCTCAGTGGTTAGAGCTCGTGCCTGGAGATCTCAAGGAACGGGTTTCGCGCCCGGTGTCCGCTTATTTTTTAATTTTAAAAGTCTCATGTTCCAATGGCGCCCAACGAAATAACCCACAAAACCAATGTAATAACCCCAAGGAAGCATTTTTAAGTGTTTAGTTTTAAGTTTTAACATTTAGAGCAAGGCGAATAGAAGTAGCCGAAAATAGCGGAACGGGAATGCCGCATTAAAGAAGAAGAAGTAGCAGCGGTATGAATACGTGTACGTGTGACGACCCTTCCAGCGTCCATCCACTTTAGCAGCCTACCGTCAAGTACATATTAAGAAAGTATCGGTTCCACCGAAGTACTTTCGTGTGGCGGGGGGGATTGTAACATGGTGAATTTTCATCCACATGTTATATTTTCATAAAGATATCTACCATACCGGCAAAGAGCCTTATATGTATGATTTTAACTTGTATAAAGCAGTGCGGCACTGGCTCAGTGGTTAGAGCTCGTGCCTGGAGATCTCGAGGAACGGGGTTCGCACTTGGTAACCGCTTTTTTTTTAATTTAAAAAGTCTCATGTTTTAAGGTCAACGTGGAACATCTTTTTAATTTCAAGCGAGTGCGGAGTGCGAAGAGTCGGTTTTTCGTGTTAAACTAGCTAGCATTAACTTTATTTTACATATTTAAACTTTGAGTTACATGATTGTAAAAAATAACGAAAAAGTGTACTCTAGACGAATTCATATAGTTTAAGTTAGTATAAAATTTTCTATAAAATTCTCTGAAGTGCAATATAAACTAGTCGTATGTGCTTGTGTCGTATCTAATTTTTTACTTATTTATTATATATTTTATTTGTATTTTTGTCCATATACTCATATATTCTTATTTTTCATACATATATTTTTTAATTTATATACATATACAAATTTTAATTGTACACAATTGGGGACTTCTCATCTTAGAATCTTAAGCACTCTAAAATATCATACACATTTTTCTCTTGTATCATTATGAGAAAATCTTATGCTAACTCGAGGCGCTGGAATTGCTTAAGAAAGCTCCTTCGTCGATCCCTCTGGATCTCTGACGGGAACCATCGAGAGTACTGCGAGTGCCAAGAGATTTTTTATGTCATTTTAACTTGGTAACAGACGAGAAGCCCGCAATTGCTTCTATCGGGTAGTCAGTCACTTAAGAGGTTCTCTCTAATTTTTCACTCGCACAACGAGTGCGCATATTGCTAACTATTTGCGCTTGTGCATCGGAGAGCCTTTATGTGCAACAGACTTCGACTAAATGAGGTCTCTTACGCTGAACACGTGAAGGTAAACCCGCTTACACAGGACGCCTCTTTTTTCTTTTTAAGTATAAAATTACATTTCTTATAAAGTTCAGAGAAGATTTTCTCGGACTGCTCACTACACAGACTAAAAAAGCGTTATTCCCTCTTTTGCAACCGCTCGTCCGCGAAAATTCCTCCCAAAGTAACCCATACACCTCCTAAAAACAACAAGCCCGGTAACACACGACGTACGGAAAACGCATTACGCGTGCAACAGAACAGCTCTCCAACAGATAGTATGTACTCGGGTGACGGGGACGTCCTAGGAATTCTAGACAATGCTATGGGACCAATCGTTTAACTTCCATTTGAATCTAAATTTTAAAAAATGCATCTTCGGAGCTGAGAGTTAGTTTTTCTCGTGCATACGATCGATGAAGAAGGCATTAAGGATACCGTCTAACTTGAAAACTATTTCTTTCATTATGTAATTTGATTAGTCTCCTTCTTTTTTATATTGAAATATACATTCAAATCATCAAGAAATTGCGCTACATAGTTTCAAATAGTGAATATAATTCTAATAATTAGGAAATATGTGTAAAAATTCAATGAAAATTAGACTTTCTTTAAATGACTTCTGGCGATGAACTTTTCAATTTTCAGACATGCCGATGGAGATATATATTCAAATATAGAAAATGAAGATAATTGTGGTACCAAATTGTTCGAAGTCAAAAATAAGAAAATTTATAATCCATTATAACAATTATAACAATTATTTATTAAATAAAATTATATTTATCACATGTTTTATCTAGCAAAGTTTCAAAAAAGTATGTTCGAGCTTATCGGATTATAAATCTGCACCACAATTTTGTTGCTAATATATGACTAAAGAAAAATATGAAATTTCAACTCAATTGGAATAATATTTCATCGCCAGAACTATTTTGAATTTAAGAAAATAGATTAAATAATTAATTTTGAGAAAAACAACATTTTATGCAACAATTTTCAGAACACAATTTAGATGTTGAATTTATTTATTTCAATACTGAACACATCATTTTTCTTTTTTACTTGTACATTTCCTAATCTTCTTTACTTTTTCAACTTTTTCAGATTGGTCCTGAGGTCTAAAAAAAATTATAATAATCAAAAGTTGTAATATTAAATGATTAGTTTTAATCTTACTGTAAAATTTTTTCATCTTACTGTATTTTCACAACCCATATTTAATTCACTAACAGCCATAATTACAGCAATTTCTAATTTATTCTTTGATTAAAACGTATCCTTGCTGCATTTTGACCAAATTATGTGATGAAGACTCATTAGCATTCTGCGTGCCGCCTCTTATACATCTTCGAAGCAACTCTACATTTTCATATACAGGTCTGATGTATTCGATAACAAGATAATTTATTTTTGTTCTTGTACTAGTGTGACTGGGTGGCTCTTGTCTTTGTGAAACAGCTCTATAAACCAGATGAACCATTAATGTTTTGTTGACACGTACCACTGCTTTTATGTGTTTTTAACCACTCTTTGAATTCTTCGCTTTCAGGTTGAAATATCCTTTTTTTACTTTCACAAATAATGTATAAATAATGTATTTTGAAAGAATCTCATAATCTATTACTAAACCGGTGTATAATTCAATGACAAAGCCTATACCATATAATGAGGTGAATCCTCGTTTCTGCCAAGTACCATCATACGTACATATATAATCAATAATGCTATCATCATCAAGACTTTTATCTAAAGCTAAATAATTTTCACATACCTCCTTTCTTGATTCTGATAACAATTCTTGCATGAGTCTGTTATAGTCATTTATCACACTTTCCAATATTTTATAAAAAGTTTTTTTAGACATAACATTCATGCCCATACCCATACAAAATTTTTGTAAACCAGTATAACCTAATCCCATCATGATCACACTTTCAATAATTTTTTTGCTCACATGAAATGTTTTTTTTCATTAACACGTGGGCATGAATGAAATTCTTTTATAGTTTCTTCACATTCACCGCATATAATATTTAGTTTTGTTGCAAGTTCATTCGACTCTAAGACTATAATACTAAGAGAATTTTGTTTACACATTGCACACAACACTTCAGAAAAAAAATTATTCAATTGTTTTTTGTGCACTAACACATAATCAAAACTTTCATCGCCATTTTGATCTTTGATCCAGCTTTTAATAAAACTTTGAAGTTTTTTCTCATTTTTAGTTTTTTCTTTTTTGGCATTTGAATTTTTATGTTTTCTTTTCATTTTCCTCGATTTTGCTTTCCTCCTCTTTTAGTATTTTAAATTTTCGATGCAATTCATTGTTAGATGATCGATTTACTATTTAAAAACATAGAATAGACATGAAAACAAATTTGTAGCTAAAGATTCTGTTACAGTGTTATGTCAACGAATATAAACATATGCATAGAAGCGCAAAGTGAATACACAGACCGTATATCCATACAGTACTAATATATAGATATACTAACAATGTAAAAGCTGGGGGGATAACTTGCCTCAAAATATTGTACGCGTCTGCTCTCCTATAAACGTCTATATTCTTTGGTTATGTTTACATCTGTTCATATGCACTATAATATTTATTTTGATCAAGTCTCATTGCGTGGTGTTACAGACGTTCTACTAAGCTATTTACATAAAATGCTCTGCTCTTTTGTATTTTGTTATGATCGATTGAACTAAATTAGCTAAATAAATTAGTCAATAGTATGCAGGTGTATAAAAATTTATTGCATAAATTATAAACAATTCAGCGCAATCAATATATATATGTATATATATATATATTTTTTTTTTCAAATACTTTCTATGTGTATGAAGTTGAATATTACATATTACATAAAAGTAAAAATTATTTGAAATTATTTTCGTTTGCAACAATATTGCCGTGAAATAACAATATCAATAAAATATTGATTTTTTGTTTTTGTAGAATAGTGACTGAAAAAATAATTCTTAGGACATATCGTGTGATTTTTCTTGTAGGTATTTACCTATAGAATGAAAATTCTTAATAATCTTAAAATTGAAAATTTCAAAATTTTTGATCGATTTTTTGGGTAGACGGTATCCTTAAGCCTGATCCAAAGCTGGTCGAATCAATTAAAAATTTTCTACAACCGCGAACTGCAGACGAATTACGCAGGTTCCTCGTTATAGTTAACTTTTACAGAAAGGCAACCTCTTAAGCAGCAGAAACGCAGCGCCATCTGCACGCGCTTATAAAAAGCGACGAAAAAATATGAAACACCGATAATTTGGACCCAAGACGCACTAGAGGCTTTCGAAAAGACAAAGATAGATGTAACTAATATTACCAGCTTAGCTAATCCGTGCGCAGACGCAGAAATACGCGTAGCCACGGGTGCCTCAAATTTTGCCATGGGTGCTTTTTTGGAGCAATGTGTAAACGGCAATTGACAGCCACTAGCATTTTTCTCCAGGAAGTTCACTCCTGCGCAATCAAAATATAGTGCTTACGATCGCAAATTAATGGCAATATATGAAGCCTTGTAGTATTTCAGCTATTTTTTGGAGAGTCGTGATTTTAAAGTTTTTACTAATCATAAACCGCCAATCGATGCGCTCGCGTAAAACTTAAACACGTGTACACCATTGCGCGTGCGTCAATTGTCGTATGTATTGCAGTTTAATACGGAAATTTGTTACTTGCGGGGTGAAGACAATGTGGACGCAGACTTGCTTTTGTGTATTGATCCCTCCATTGTGCCAGCCTCTTTTGACTGGAACAATGAGGCATCAACTGGAGAACCTTTTGTGAAAAAGACCCTCGCAAGCATCACGACATTTAACTTTCTAACATTCTTCTCTCTGGAAGAGATTTTGCAAGAGCAGGAACGCAATGACGAATTAGAAGAGATAATTGCGTTGGGGACCCAATCAAACTGACATTTATTGCAATTTTGACGCGCAAACTTTTAAACCATATGTACCCAAGATTTTTAGACGCAAAGTATTTAAAATTTCTCATATTAACAACGCGCACCCTTCGGGCCGTGTAACTGATAGTTAGACAGCATATCATGTGGTCTAATATGGCTAAAGAAGTGAAAGAGCAATGCAAAAACTGTTTAGATTGTCAACGCGCAAGTTTCTCGCCAGAATAAGTTTTTGACATTGCACATCGTTGAACCAAACGCGAGATTTGCGCATGTGCACATCGATATTGTAGGTCCCTTGCCCTCGAGTGAAGGCTATAAGTATCTGCTCACGATGATCGATAGATTCTCGCGCTGACTAGAGGCGGTACCTCTACACGATATTACAGCACCGGTGATTGCGCGCGCATTTTTTTATACTTGGGTAGCGCGATTTGGTGCACCCGTAACAATAGCTATGGATCAGGGGCAGCAATTTGAATCTCAGCTTCTCACCTCACTCTTAGAACTGATAGGTTGTAATCGGACGCGTACGACTGCTTACCATCCGCAAGCAAATGCCTCCTTACTAAATATCTAAATATGACTAATCAAAATGCCTTTTCATCTGTTCTCTAGCTCCTGCTGGTCTAGCTTGCTCGAAGACATCTCTTCTTATAGCGGTTGGATCAGAACGTAGGATGTCTCCGCTGAGATCCTCCGTCTACACGAGAGTCTTCTTAATGCCATCGAGGCAACACCGGAAGGCTCTCCCACGAGACATTATCTTCGTATTGCGGAGCTCTATCTCTCGGAGTTCAAAGAAGAGTATTTGCGAACCCTGACCAAGACCATGAACGCCGCCGTTCATGCCTCCCTACGAACTTACCCGTGCACTCCACCTTCTTATGACCATCGCCTTCCTATCTTGTTTATCGGCGATCGGCATGTATGTACCTGTTACGGATTAAATAAAATTTAATATAGAAAATTATCAGGAATTTAGTATGTAAAATAATATAAGTATATGTATTTATATTAAGATAAAAGTATAAGGAATGATTTTAAAATAATTTAGTAGAAAAGGTAATAGCAGTGCTTAAAAAAAAATATTTTAAGTTTCAGTTACTCGAAGTTTTAATTTAAGTATTTTTCATATATGTTTTAGTTTTCAATCGTTTCCTTATGAAACATATTATTTAACTAAACATTAAATTTTTTGTTAAGACAAACATATACGTTAACGTGTACGTTAGTTTTATAATAAAGCAGTTTATATACAAGTAATTTAGAATATTATTTAATATCTCTTTAGCTTAGTTTTTAAGATATTCGAATATCATATTAGTCATAGGTATAGACGTAGTTCTTTAAGATTGATTGTTTTGAATTTTATAATCTTTATTTCGAGCTAGTTGGTCGATAATGGAATTGATATTTTTATATTCTTAAATAAGATTTCTTTAATGAATAGACTTATGTAATTTTTCTTCAATATTATATTTGAATGTTATTAAAATTTCTCAGTATGAATGGTTGAATAAATAATCTTTCATATCTAAAAATTGTATGTTTAAAATAAAGCACAACCAAATAATAAAATATTTTCGTAAAATATGCATAAATTTATTTGAATAAATAATATAGTAAATTAATTATTAATTAATTGTTGTACTGCGATGCTTCGACTGTAGTATTAAATATAAGATGTTTATGTATTATAAAAAGAACATTTAAATAAATTAAATAGAAGCGAGTTGCACAATACTAATTAGGTTGTTTAAATAAATAAGTTAAGTATTTAAAATTAATTACAATATACAGAAAAATATACAAAAGAGAATTTGGTATAATGAAATTATTAAGAATATATTGAATTAAATAGTAAACAATCAATAATAATAATATAGTTAATAAAAAATCAAAAGAACGGAAAAAATTGTGCAATTGTATGCAAGAATCATTTTTGTGGCGATCTCTGTGCATGGCTATGCCATGGCCTGGAAGCCAAATTTATTTTCTACGTGAAAAGATGAGATTCGTCTTGTCATTTGATTTTCACGTAGACTGTGTGCACGAGAAAATTTTATAGTTTTCTCGGACGTCTAGCTAGTTGGTCAAAATCGAAAAGGTTCTTGTGCACAAACGGCTCTAAAAAAGCTCGGAACTAACGATAAGCAGCGGGGATAGTGGGAGTCATTTTTTTCCTGACATATATAAGGTCTCATGGCCTATGCACTTGAGACTCTCTTAGATTCAGATCTTAAATACTACTCACTCTCTGTATACTATAGTCAGATCTAAACTCACTCAAGTTAAATTTCTTTTACTCTCTCTTTATATAGTATCTTATAATTTCGTATTATTTTAAATAGATTTTTCTATTGATTCAAAAAGACTATTGATTTACACAGATTATAGAAACTAAATTAGTTTTGTGCGAATTCAGTCGAATTTATAAATACAATGTCATTGTTAAAATATTTTTATTTTATTATATTGTTAGTCTCAACACTTTACGTAACAGTACCCTTTTGATTTATAATATGCACAAGGTTTCTAAGAAGGTTTTGGGCGACATGCTGATCGTCCGTGAATAGAAGGAATTTAAGATCAACGCTGTCTTTGTTGCGGGTTCAAGGTGTAGTGCGCAGTTGACCTGCGATAACCTCGTGTCGTCAACTAGAATGCAGTGCGACGCTATTTTTTTTTATCATTATCTACGGAGCAAGCTCCATCATTTGCATATTTATACCAATTCTTTAGCGTAACTTAGTGATATTTTAAATAAACTTTTTTTTTAAAAGGAGCGTGGGGGCAAGGTATGCAGGAGATATGTAAAGATATGTCCGGCTAGGAATTTTTTGACGATCACCAACTCACAACCGGTGGTACACGTCTCTCAAGACCTCACTCTTGCCTGCCTCGTAGCCCTGCGTCTCGATCCTATTGTTAGATGTATTATTAGGCACTTGGATAATGATTCCGATGAATCAGGTTGACCTTGAAGATGTCACGCATTTTACCGTTCATGATAACCCGATGGTTCGTCTCGCTTGGGAGAAGAAGCATGAGGAGGATGATTCTGAAGAGCGCATTTGGATCCCATGGCTCAACCGCCAGGCTATTAGCATGCTCACCGCTTTAAGGCTTGTACAATGTCCACAGTTGCGTGTAAAATTTTTAATCGAATTTCTCAAGGACAATGATAAAATTTCTGAGCTTAGCCTGGTGGATTGTTCCAACATCGACCCAAGGTTGCAGATGTGGCAGCTCCCTGAATGGGTTTTCACTGAGCTTAACTCCTTGAGCACCTTCTGCATAAGGTATAACACCATGACCACCGAACCACTGGACTTTATTCATCAGCCAGATCTCCATACTCTTTCTTCTTTAATGAAGTTGAGCCTTTAAGGCAATAGATTCGTTCAGCAGATCTTGCAAAATTTTTTAAATCATGCTCCAGTGCTTCGTGTGGTCGATTACACGGGATTGGACTTCCCCAGCAAAGATTAGATTTCTGGGATTTACAACATCTGACCACGCTGAAACTGCCCTACCATCGTGGCATCGAGGACACCTTGGAGTCTCTCTGTACCCTCCAAGTACGTGACGTCACCATAACCAACACCTTGGAGATGAATAGTAAGGGCAACAGAGCGTTTAACCCACGCTTTATCATAGACGTCATCACCAGGCTGCTTTCATTCAACTTCCTAGCGCTCAACTGTAAGATCAGTATGCGTGACACTATGCGCAGGCAGCTCATCAACCTTAGCGCTTACGTTACGCAGAAGAACCCCATAACATCTGGGACTTCACACTATGAGCGCTTCGAGGTCTGAGTCTACAACTAGTTCCACGGCGGTCCAAACCCGCGTACCTCTTACTAACACCTTTGTAATTGCGCAATAGTTAATTATCTGGATTATTTTTCTCATTGCACTTCACTTTTTATATTTTTATACTTTGTTTATTCTTTTTTATAGACAGAGTCACATTCTTACAATAAATTGCGTTCCAGTTAACGCATCTCCTTTAACGTAAAGTAAATTTACGCTTGTAATAATTTTTTTTCTTAACAGTCAAGTGCACTACTTAAAATTTTAATTACTTTATCATAATATGCACACTGCATTTTGCACACTCAACTTCTTATTTTTGATTCATGCAATTGAGCATACGCCAAATAAGCAATTTGTATTATAATAGATTGATGCTACTTAATCTAATAAGTAATAATTATCTCGACGAATTTGAAAAACTGCAATGCATCAACCACTCTTGTCAACAAAATTATAAATAAGTGAATTGTATATACACATAAGCATAATCTGCAACTTTATAGTGCATTTGACTGCAATAACTAAAGCGCGAAAATTCTGCGACTATGTTAATATTTTGTAATATTTTACGGCGAACTTAATGTAGTACATAGCGCTCATACTTGAAAGTAAAGCACCATAAGTACACAATATATCAATATACTTAAGTACCTCAATGCAATCTGTAACAAGCACTAAACTTGTTCCGTGAGTACCATTTTTTGTGTGCAGCGCAATCTTATAAGAAAGTTTTTTTTCACTGCATTTTTAAGTGAACAAATCATTAATAGCGATAAATAGCTAATAAACATTAACAGTTTTCACTGTAATAAAGTATTCTCTTTTTGTAAAACTACATGTAAATCCCAAAGGATTTAGTTAAAAAGACAATAAATATTAACAATTCTCACTGTAATAAAAAACCTTTTATAAATCTTAAATGATTGTTAAATAATTACATATGCACTTTAAATTTGAGGCTGTGATAATAACTGCGATATTTGTAATGTTACTGCGATCTTTTATGCTTATTTTTATAAGACTCTTAATGCGAATTTCACTCTGATCTTTTTAATCTAATTGTTATTGCGTTTCATAACTTATATTGTATAAAAAAGACTGACTCTAATTGTTAACCTATCTGTGATTTAAAACGTGCACTTTTTTGCGCTTTTGGAAATAAATAAAGTTATTTTTAACAAAAATTTAATTGTTGGGGGGAGTGATGTGGGGACACTCACACTTGTATGTATGCGTACGGCGCTGTAAGCGCACCGACACATATGTCAGCATATACATGAGAACGACTCTGCGCAGGCTCATATCAGATGAGGAAGAAGCAGCGAGAGACTGCTTGCTTCTACTTCAGTCTTACGCCGCCAGTCACTGCGCTTAGTCGTTTTGGCTATTAAATAAAGAAACACTTTAGCTTATACATTGTCTCTTCTTTTCCATATCCCATTCTCTTTCTGCCTTATTACTTATACATCGCTACCCTAGACGTTACAAACATATAAGAAGCAAGCATTAAACTACCGAATTCAAATAACTTTTCATCTTTACTCGCTCGGCACACACACACGGGCAAGGCTTAGCTAAGTCATCTTACACGTACAAGGTATATTCTACGACCCTATAAAGAAGATTGCAGCCAGCGAGAAGAAGGAAAGGCAGCCATTGCCGCCTCATTCCTTCTGTCGCTGCCATAACGTAAAGTTATTGAAAAAGAGCGAATAGACCGAGCGTGTTACTACAATCGTTTTTTAATAAAGATTAGTTTTGCGTGTGCCAAGAGTGTGATTTCCATGGAATCTGTGTAGATTCCTTATTACATTTATTTTTCCTGTTGTAAGCGCAAATAAGGAGTATTTTGTGCCTCCTTAGCGAACATTTATCGTGCCGCGTGTGTGTCAGGCGACCGCGTGTGCAAATCCTGTTTTATTTTACGCGTAAATCGTAGCGTGCCGTTAACTAAATCCCTTGTAGCTCTTCTTTTATTTTTATGTGTATTCCCACTTGCTTCCTATTTCCTTTTTGATTAAATATATCAGAGTCACGTCTGATAATGCGACTGGCGCCCTAAAATTTAATGTAGTTTATAACTGAAAGTCTTAATCAATCATGTGACATTAAAATCTATCTTCTCTTTTAATGCATTATTTCTCTCCATTCAGCTAATTATTATTAGTGCAGTTACCTTATCTCCATGACCGTTACAGCATTTTAATTTTCATCTTTTAACACGCGCTTTATATCTATATATAGTGTATATATAGTTATATACGCGGGCGGATTAAATCTGAAATGTTATCGTTCGAAACTCGATACTGAAAAATCTATCCTTTAATTCTTTAATTAATTATCTGTTAAATTTGATCAAATTTAGAATCATCAGTAGCTTAAAATTGAAAGTTAAAAAAAATATCTGTCTAGATTCCATAAGAGTGCGTGTTAAAAGTGCAAAAATTAAAATGCTTGTCATTTTTCTCTCATGCTCCAAATGTTTACCAAAATTTAACTATATTTTATTTGAACTCAAATCTATTTATATATCCAATCTCAGATTTTTTTTAACCGTCAATCCCTTAGCTGGGGTACTACCTTCAGAGATATTTCCGATCTCATATCTACATGCAAAGAAGTACAAGTTAATTTTTTTTCACATAAACGAAACATTCCTTATGCTTCATCTATTTTTTGTATAAATTTCGAAAAAGTTTTTTCTATTAAAATTTTATAGATTATGATTTGTAATAAATAACAAAGAAGGTAGATGCTCATATAAGGATTCTTCTGACTTAAATTCTTCGTCTGAAAACCTGGGTAACACTTCAACATTGTTTTTCACATCTATACATATTAAAAATTTGATATATATATAGATATAAAAATACATGGGATCTGGTGGCGCCCTCAGTAGCTGCGTAACTTATTTTTGGCAGAAATTTCCCATTTAAGATTACGCTTCTATAAGCGTCTATATTCGTTGTAAATAATGAGCAGAATAACGCCTTAATTAAAAACTATATTCTTAATGATATATAAAATTTTCTTAATCATGAAATTTTAAAAAACAAATTGCATAGTTATATGTTTTTATCAGAAATAGACATATCCTACAAATTTTAAAACTTAAATTCAGCTCAATGTAGTTATTTCCAAGCTAATTACAAGCCTTAATCAAGCTAAATTTAACGCTGTAATTAAGTTCCAAAAATAAGGGGTATATTTCTGACGACAGCAGCGACAACAGCGGCAAAATACTTTTAATAGTATAGAGAGATTATAATATAAAAAGATTAAAAATATAGCTAAAATTCAACTTAAATCAAACCAAAATTTACCTAAAATTGCTTGAAATTAATATAAATTTTAGCTAACTTTTCGCTAAATTTTAGCTAATTTCCATCTAAATTTTAGCTAATTTCCATCTAAATTTTAGCTAATTTTCATCTCAATTTTGTATGAATTCAGCTAATTTTAATATTAAATTTAGCTAACTTTTGATTTAAGGATACCGTCTACCTTGAAAACTATTTCTTTTATTATGTAATTTAATTAGTCTCCTTCTTTTTTATATTAAAATATACATTAAAATCATCATAAAATTGCTCCACATAGTTTCAGATAGTGAATTTTATTCTAATAATTAAGAAATATGTGTAAAAATTCGATGAAAATTAGACTTTTTTTAATTGACTTCTGGCGATGAACTTTTCAATTTTCAGACATGCGGATAGAAATATGTATTCAAATATACAAAATAAAGATAATTGTGGTGCAAAATTATTCGAAGTCAAAAATAAGAAAATTTATAATCCATTATAACAATCATAGCAATTATTTATTTAATAAAATTATATTATCACATGTTTTATCTAGCAAAGTTTCAAAAAGGTATGTTCGACCTTATCGGATTATAAATCTGCACCACAATTGTGTTGCTAATATACGATCAGAGAAAAATATAAAATTTTAACTTGATTGGAACAATATTTTATCACCAGAACTATTTTGAATAGAAGAAAATCAATTTAATAATTAATTTCGAGAAAAACAACATTTTATGCAACAATTTTCAGAACACAATTTAGATGTTGAATTTATTTATTTCAATATTGAACACATCATCTTTCTTTTTTACTTGTACATTTCCTAATCTTCTCTACTTTTTCAACTCTTTCAGATTGGTCTTGAGGTCTAAAGAAAATTATAATAATCAAAAGTTGTAATATTGAATGATTAGTTTTTCTATTGATGTTTCTTTGACTTACAAACTTACAAAACCTCCAGAGGCATAGCTTGATCCCTCTAGCTTTCTTTTTTTTTCTTCTGATTAAGCTTGCTGTTTCCTATAATAACCACCTAAATCAGATATTGTCTTGGATGTGAGTGCCCCAGCTTTCTTACCACCAAGAGTAATCTTTTTAATTCTGCACTCTTTTACTACATTTTTAAACGCATTTACCAAACTTTTTGAGATACAGTTAAGACACTGTTCTCTCACTAAGCACACGTCTGGTCCATAAATTTTCAAACTATTTAAATGTAAAAAAGTTTTAGCATTACCATCAGCTTGCTGTTTCCTATAATAACCACCTAAATCAGATATTGTCTTGGATGTGAGTGCCCCAGCTTTCTTACCACCAAGAGTAATCTTTTTAATTCTGCACTCTTTTACTACATTTTTAAACGCATTTACCAAACTTTTTGAGATACAGTTAAGACACTGCTCTCTCACTAAGCACACATCTGGTCCATAAATTTTCAAACTATTTAAATGTAAAAAAGTTTTAGCATTACCATCAGCTAAGACATTTACGTATCTTGCTCTACAATTTCCAACAGAGCGTTTCCAAATTATTTCAGTAGCATAGGCTTCCATAGCACCAGATGAACCATCAAAGTTTTGTTGACACGTACGACTGCTTCTATGTGTTTTTAACCACTCTTTGAATTCTTTGCTTTCAGGTCGCAATGCCCTTTTTTACTTTTACAAATATAACAGTATTTTGACAGAATCTCATAATCTATTACTAAACCGGTATATAATTCAATGACGAAGCCTATACCATATAATGAGGTGAATCCTCGTTTCTGCCAAGTACCATCATACGTACATATATAATCAATAATGCTATCATCATCAAGACTTTTATCTAAAGCTTAATAATTTTCATGTACCTTCTTTCTTGATTCTGATAACATTTCTTGCTTGAGTCTGTTATAGTCATTTATCACACTTTGCAATATTTTATAAAAAGTTTTGTTAGACATAACATTCATGCCCATACCCATACAAAATTTTTGTAAACCAGTATAACCTAATCCCATCATGATCACACTTTTAATAATTTTTTTGTTTACATGAAATGTTTTTTTCTCATCAACACGTGGGCATGAATGAAATTCTTTTATAGTTTCTTCACATTCGTCGCATATAATATTTAGTTTTGTTGCAAGTCCATTCGACTCCAAAACTCTAATACTAAAAGAATTTTGTTTATACGTTGCACACAACACTCCAAAAACAAAATTATTTAATTTTTTTGCGCACTTACACATATTCAAAAATTTCATCGTCATTTTGATCTTTGGTCCAGCTTTTAATAAAACTTTAAAATTGTTTCTTACTTAGTTTCTTCTTTTTTGACATTTAAATTTCTATGTTTTTCCTTCATCTTCCTTGATTTTGCTTTCCTCCTCTTTTTGTATTTTAAATTTTCAATGCAATTCATTGTTAGATGATCGATTTACTATTTAAAAACATAAAATGGACATGAAAACAAATTTGTAGCTGAATATTCTGTTACAGTGTTATGTAAACAAGCGAATACACAAATTGTATATCTATACAGTACGAATATATAGATACACTAACAATGTAAAAGCTGGGGGGATAGCTTGCCTCAAAATTTTGTACGCGCCTGCTCTTCTATAAACGTCTATATTCTTTGGTTATGTTTACATCTATTCATACGCTCTATAATATTTATTTTGATCAAGTCTCATTGCGTGACTTTACAGACGTTCTATTAAGCTATAATTACATAAAATGTTCTGCTCTTTTATATTTTCTTAGGATTGATTGAACTAAATTAGCCAAATAAATTAGTCAACAGTATGCAGGCGTATGAAAATTGATTGCATAAATTATAAACGATTAGCGCAATATATATATATATATATATATATATATATATATATATATATATATATTTTGAAAATAATTTTTACGTATATGAAGTTGAATATTACATATTACATAAGAGTAAAAATGATTTAAAAGTATTTTCGTTTGCAACAATATTGCCATGAAATAACAATATCAATAAAATATTGATTATTTGTTTTTGTAGAATTGTGACTGAAAAAGTAATTTTTAGGACATATAATATGATTTTTCTTGTAGGTATTTACCTACAGAATGAAAATTCTTAATAATCTCAAAACTGAAAATTTCAAAATTTTTTATCTATTTTTCGGGTGGACGGTATCCTTAATGTAGCTAAATTTATGTAATTTTATCCGACTTCAGCTAATTTTAAGCTAACTTTTAACTAACTTTTAGCTAAATTTAGCTAGATTCTAGCTGAATTCTAGCTAACCAAGGATAAATCGAATTCTTATACACAACGGCAGTGACAGGGGGTCGATTCAACCTATGCTACATATGTATGTATCACGACTTTTAGTTGTGAGCAAGAGAATAGAAAGTGTGCGTGCGCATTACGTACGCGTGATACATACATATGTAGCATAGGTTGAATCGCCCCTCAGCGACAGCAGCAGCGGCGGCAAAATCTTTTTATAATATAGAGATAAATTGTGACCTCACTTATATTATATTTATAATATAAAGATAAGAAAGAGAATTTGAGAAAGAATAAGTTAGAAAAAAGAATAAAATAATAGATAATTAGCAATAAACTTGTTCTCTCTTGAATTCGAATCATTGCGTTAAAAGTCTATCTCTATCTTGTGCGTCGGTGTGGCGTAGCAATTATAAGTTATACCGACGCGCAAGATGGAAATTAATAAGAGTATATGTACGCGCTTGGATGTGCGCCGATACACGCCTATAAAATGACGTACTGTAGCACACATCTAAGCGCACCTGTAATAGTATCATGTAAAATACATAAAGGTATCCCTTCTACTTAGCAGTAGGAGAGAACTGCGGCCGCGGCGGCTCGATCGATGCTTAAGCAGATCGAAGCCGAACCATTGTACGGCACTCTTTGGTCAGCTCTCTTTAAATAAAGTTCAACTTTAAACCGAATACTTATGTTCTAGTGATCTTTAATTTGTTTGTTACTGCAGGTCCGCAAGGAGTTGAATAACTACCAACTCCGTACCGGTTGCAGTAACAATGAAGAATAACTTATTAAATTTAAAATCAAAGTTAAATTATGAGTAAAAATTTAATTAAATAAGTACATTCACTTGTATTCCATTTAGTGAATGATTATTAAAGTGCTTAACTCAAATTTATTATTACTTAATTTGATATTAATAATGAATAAAGTGTGTTGATTATAAACGATTACTTTAAGTATTAGTAAATCGAAATTGACTCAAATGCTCTTCATGAGACTGTGAGTCTTTGGAGCTTTATGGCTTATAAGAGGCATTTTACATACTAACAACTAACCACAAAAACATAAAGGCCCCGGACTAGTCACAGCATGATGCCTGTGCTAAAAACGGGTCTAGTTTAAAATACCTTTCTCCCTTATCCTTTAACTTTTTATATGAGCACTTTGTGCTATCCTTTCAGGGTTAGGAACGGAGTAAAGGTTACAATATATATATATACTAGGGGGGGTTCCCCCCTGCTCGCTCCGCTCACCGACCCCCCGAATACACACATTCCAAAGTAAATAGGAGAGTAGGACATAATGAGTTGAAATTTCATATTTGTGAATGTGAAAAAAGTTCAATAGAAAACATCGATACATAAAAATATAAGATATGAAGTTATAGAATTAGAATTAATAGAAAAAGATGGTTTAATGCGATATTCAAAAGTTTACAATGAATCAAACTTATATGAGCATATCTCCACAACTTTTAATTTTTTTATAATGTTTTTGAAAAGTCATTTTACTGCTGTTACTGGGTAGCGAATAATGCACACTATTCAAACTAGGTTTACATCTTTTGTACAATCTTGTTCCTCTATTTTTTATGTATATGGTGAATGTGCCACCAATGCTCCAGTAGATATTTCTATAAAACGAAAATTTTTACATGGATAAAATTTCCGAACTTTTATCCATGTAAAAATTTACGTTTTATAGAAATATCTACTGGAGCATTGGTGGCACATTCACTATATACATAAAAAATAGAGAAACAAGATTGTACAAAAGGTGTGAACCTAGTTTGAATAGTGTGCATCATTCGCTACCCAGTGACAGCTGTAAAATGACATATCACCAAAAGATTAAAAGTTGTGGAGATATGATCATATATTTTTGAAATAAATTAAAAATAGAATATAAAATAGAATATTAAGAATAAAAATGAAATTGAACTTGATATTATTCGAAATTCGTATATATGGAATTCACGGATCATCTTAATAGCATAAACGCACGATCGAGCTTTTTAAATTCGGCTCTGGGCGTCTCAGATCCTGAGTCGAGATTTTTGATATCTGTAGTATTCTTGAATACGGGACTTCTATAATAGCGATTAAATAAGTACAGGTATTAGAGCAAGTTTTTGGAATAAGTGTACAAAAATTCAGGATATTTATGATTATAGTAATTTTATTTTATAATTATTCATTCTTTTTAATTTTAGTAAACTAAACTTATCAATAATATAATTCTTTTTAAATAAATAAAAGTTTTATTTTACTGCTATTATCATTGATTAAATAAATTCATTTTTTTAGACATATTAGTGATTTTTATATTTTTTTTCTTAAACATATGATGTAAATGATATATCTAAGTTATGAATTTTTCATTTGAAGTAAATAAAGTGTTATTATAAAATTTATATTTACACTTTTCAAGTTTCAATTATATTACATGATGTACTTATATATAAATTAAAAGAAATAAATATTTTAATTTTTTTCGATTATACACTGTTAGGAAAAACATGAATAATTTTACGTTATTTTTTGTACGATTCCATAAAAATTATGAATTTTACCATAATTTAATTATACAATTGCATGAAAGGCTATAGCAGAATAAGCATGGTGAATTTGCCCCCTTCTAAATGGCGTATCTGATATGGGTCACTTAAAAGTTTATCAAAAAATATTAAGAAAGCCAAAATTACAGACCCCTAAACCCCATGTAGGAGTTATAAAGCTAAAAAACGTGATTTTTCGATTTTATTTTTTTACAGCTAGGCTCAGCATTCCAGAGACTTGTAAAAAATCATAAAAGTAGGTTTTTCCTTTCTAAATAATTAAAATTTTTTACGAAACTCATAACCTCAAAATTGGCTCCGAAAAACCTCATTAAAATTTTAAATCAGTGTTTTTACATCCCAGATTTCGAGGCACTAAACTCAATATAGGTATTTTTTATGTATTTTTTCCTGCTCTTCACGATGCCGTCATTAGTTTACAAAAAAAAATGGTGGTACACCCAATTTTCGGCCAAAAATCGTTTTTTTTTGGCTTTTTTACGGGGTTTTAAGCATTAATAATGAAATAAATTACTATATTATGGCTCTAAATAACACTTTTTCTATATTTTTCTACTTTCTGTTGAGTTCTGAAATCAGATTCAAGATATTTTCAGCTGAACACGCTATCCTACGCTCAGAAACGGTTTTTTGTGGGGTTATTTAAAGATTTTGTTGCGTGATTTGGCATCTGAGAGATTTGGAAAGACATATTTTGATAATCCATACATGTTCTTTACAACTGTATACTCAGATTTGCAATATTCTAATCCATAAACCATGAAAATTTACCGGAATCTAATTTTTTTGAGGTTATGTAATAATTTCATTTGATTATATTTTATTTAAATAACTTAAATAACAAATATCAGTATTTTTTATGACTTTCTATTATTTTGTCTTATTAGATTTACGATATTTTCATTTACACGTTCCAGTATTTGTCAAAAACTGATTTTAGTTTAAGTTTATGTACAAATTGTATTAACTTATATTACATTTAAAAAGCCTAAAACAACGGTTTTTAATTTATTTATATTACCATTTATCAATCATATTTTCAGTATATTGCGATACGCGCTTAAAATAGTATTTTGAGAAAATGTAATGCTTTTACTAAGTTATGTTATTCTTACTAAGTTGAAAACAGTTACTTTTAAGTGTACTTCAATCATTTCTTAAATATCATGGCACAAATAATATTTTTTCAAACACCGCAACTTTTTATTTAAATAAAGTTTATAACAGAATTGGTAGGAAAAGTAATTTTTACCATATCCAACCCGAAGGTTTCTACTTTCATCCCCACTACTTCAACCGAAAGTCTCACATTCTTGCCGGGGCAGGAAGCAAAAAGAACGTTCTGCGCAGGCGCTAACGACAGAGTATAGCATACGTTATATCTCTTCGTCTCTTTCTTTTCCCCATATAATGTCTAATATACCTAGCCTTTTTGCTCTTCATCAAAAGTCATAATAAGAACAAAACAAAGGCAGATATCAAAATCTTTTTCTGTTTCTTTTTTAAAATCTCTTAAATTTGAAATAAAAAAAACAAAATGTATACATTATAATGTATATGTATACATTGTATTATATTATTATTTAGTTAAAAATGTGTGTGATGAAAAATGTGTGCATTGAAACAGAGTGTATCGAAGAATAACTCTATCAGATTAAACAATAATTTTTTTTTTATTAATGAACTATCATTACGAGTGTTACCGTGTAGTGTGTTATCGTGTAGTGTATATAGTAAAACAAAGCATAGAATCTTTAAAAATGTGTGTGATGAAAAATTAGAATAATTCATAAAATCTTTTTTTATTAATGAATTATCATTACGAGTGTTACCGTGTAGTGTGATATCGTGTAGTGTATCTAGCAGAACAATATGTTGACAACTTTCGGTTTGGCTATGGTAAAAAATTGTATACGCGCCACGGGAGTGAAGGGGGACATCTTAACCAGCACGTTTATCGCCCTCGCCTTCGGCTCGGGCGATAACATACGCGCGGGTTAGAATGTCCCCCTTCCCTCCCTTGGTGCGTAATATACTATTTCTCATTTTCATAGTTTGCGTAGTGTATAATATAATAAATTATAAAAAAATGTTAAATGTAACTCAAGACAAAAACTCAAGATTAGTGACAAATGAAGCCTCGAGCAACAAAAATGGTTTTCTGCTTTTTTTTTAATTATTTTTTTTTTCTTGACATACTTTACTGAAATATATGCTTAAATTGCTATTTGTTAAAAATATTATATTTCTTTTGTAAGTATGTATAGTCTATACACACATACAAAATTTGATTTTTCAATTTTTTTGGTATGTCAAAAAACTGCTGCAAATCGAAAAAACGCTAAAGTTTATTCTCGGAAGCTCGCTAAACATTATCAACAAACATGGACGTACACTCATAAATACGCGTTTATTATTTATAAATAACACATAGTATATTATTATTGCATATGCTTACGAGTGTGTATTTGTGAGCGTATTATGTTTATGTGTAAGTATATACGTGTGTATATTCATAAAAATGCACATGTACTCTATTCTTAAAATTAAAATTGGACTTGACCATTTTTGATAAGCAAGTTCAATGGACTTGGCGCTTTTTTGATTTGCAGCAGTTTTTTGTCATAACAAAAAAATTGAAAAATCAAATTTTTTTAAAATTTTATAATTAAATATAGTAGAAAATAGGCTAAAAAATATGCTTTACTTAATAACTCAATTTAAAAAAAAAATGGGCTTGGTCATTTTTGTTGCTCGAGGCTTCATTTGTCACTAATCTTGAGTTTTTGTCTTGAGTTACATTTAACATTTTTTTATAATTTATTATATTATACACTACGCAAACTATGAAAATGAGAAAATTACTTTTCCTACCAATTCTGTTATAAACTTCATTTAAATAAAAAGTTGCGGTGTTTGAAAAAATATTATTTGTGCCATGATATTTAAGAAATGATTGAAGTACACTTAAAAGTAACTGTTTTCAACTTAGTAAGAATAACATAACTAAGTAAAAGCATTACATTTTCTCAAAATACTATGTTAAGCGCGCATCGCAATATACTGAAAATATGATTCAAAAATGGTAACATAAATAAACTAAAAACCGTTGTTTTAAGCTTTTTAAATGTAATATAAGTTAATACAATTTGTACATAAACTTAAACTAAAATCAGTTTTTGACAAATACTGGAACGTGTAAATGAAAATATCGTAAATCTAATAAGACAAAATAATAGAAAGTCATAAAAAATACTGATATTTGTTATTTAAGTTATTTAAATAAAATATAATCAAATGAAATTATTACATAACCTCAAAAAAATTAGATTTCGGTAAATTTTCATGGTTTATGGATTAAAATATTGCAAATCTGAGTATACAGTTGTAAAAAACATGTATGGATTATCAAAATATGTCTTTCCAAATCTCTCAGATGCCAAATCACGCGACAAAATCTTTAAATAACCCCACAAAAAACCGTTTCTGAGCGTAGGATAGCGTGTTCAGCTGAAAATATCTTCAATCTGATTTCAGAACTCAACAGAAAGTAGAAAAATATGGAAAAAGTGTTATTTAGAGCCATAATATAGTAATTTATTTCATTATTAATGCTTCAAACCCCGTAAAAAAGCCAAAAAAACTATTTTTGGCCGAAAATTGGGTGTGCCACCATTTTTTTTGTAAACTAATGACGGCATCGTGAAGAGCAGGAAAAAATACATAAAAAATACCTATATTGAGTTTAGTGCCTCGAAATCTGGGATGTAAAAACACTGATTTAAAATTTTAATGAGGTTTTTCGGAGCCAATTTTGAGGTTATGAGTTTCGTAAAAAATTTTAATTATTTAGAAAGGAAAAACCTACTTTCATGATTTTTTACAAGTCTCTGGAATGCAGAGCCTAGCTGTAAAAAAATAAAATCGAAAAATCACGTTTTTTAGCTTTATAACTCCTACATGGGGTTTAGGGGTCTGTAATTTTGGCTTTCTTAATATTTTTTGATAACCTTTTAAGTGACCCATATCAGATACGCCGTTTGGGAGGAGGCAAATTCACCATGCTTATTCTGCTATAGCCTTTAAAAGAAAAATTTCAGTGATTCACTCGAAACAAAATTCTATTATTTTTAACAGTTTAAATTGCGTTCACAAACAGCAATAAACATGCAGAAGCTTGAAGCGTCGCCACTCTACTCTCGGGGTAATCAAATACTATAAACTGCGTATAGCAGGATCTTGTATCTCGACGTCTGAGACGTCCAACACGAAATTAATTTTTGCTCAGCTTTGTATTAAGAGTTTTCAAGCTTTTCTAGAATTATCATCATTCGATATACGATAGAATTAAGTAGATTTTAGAATATATGATTTACGATTATCTTCGTTTTGCAAATTTTCGCGAAATTTTTCATCAAAATGTTATATATAACTTTATCGCAAAAATTTATGAAACTTTACTTAAAATTTATACACAAGACACGTTAAAGTTTTTATAATATTGTCTAAAAACTGTATAGTAAGCTATTAAGGGGATGTAAAATGGACACTACACCTGTACTCATAAATATTTACTATCTTTACATTTCATAGCAAAATTTTCAATAAAAAAATGCATTAAGTTGTAGTATGTACCATGAAGATTATTCAGTTAAATTTTTAAATGAATTCATTCATTAGTCATTGAGAATTTCGGGTTCCAAAATTATTTATTAAAATTTTTCAATTTTGTATATGAATCCAAATATCTTAAAAGCTAATGAATGAATTTATTTGAAAACTTATCAAAATAATCATCATGGTACATACTACAAGCTAATGCATTTCTTTTCTGGAAATTCAGCAATAAAATAGAAAGGAAGCTAATATCTATAAGTACAGGTGTAGTGTCCGTTTTACATCTCCTTAATAAAATCTTGTGAAAATTTTTCATTATCCCATATGAAAATAATTTTTGTGAGAAATTGTTAATAACTGTTAATAATTGTAATAAACTACCGCAATTGAGACATTAATAAAATTAATATTAATAATAAAATTATAGTTATCAACAGTTATTCATATTTTATCACATTTTTACACAATTATTAATAGTTTTTCACAGAAATTATTTCCATAGGGGATAATCTTACAAAAACTTTTTATAATAGTCTTGTATTTTTCATTAAAACATTATCATAGTATTACACGTATTAACTTCGCTGTAAAATTGATAGAACTTTAATGAAAGGCTTGTATAATACATGAAGATTACGATATATTATAAATATTTTTCAACAAAAATATTGTTGAAAAATATTTTGTGTTATGAAATAACTTATTATTATTAATTTTATTAATTTATTTCTATGTATTTCTTCTATATTTTTTAAAATAGAATGCAATCTATCTTCTGAATTTACACAAAAAGCAGTTTAAAAAAAAATTATACATATTTTCTAAAAGAAGAATAAGAAAAATTTTTAAGAAGGAAAAACAATAGGTATGTGATTAAATAAAAGCATATATATTTATTTTCTATATATTTTAAATATCATGTCAAATAGTGTAAAAATAGAAACTATTGGTGATGGAAATTGTTTATTTCGTTGTTTTTCTTTTTTTTTATATAATAATCAAAATTATCATAATGTAACAAGAAAAATTGTCGTAAATAATATTATTGATAGTTGGAATCGCTATGAATCTTTTATTATAGGAAGAATATATAATGAAATTGAAATTAAAAACATGGATTGTTATAAACAATTAATGTCAAAATGTGGAGAATATGGAACAGATACTGAAATATATAGTTTCTGTGAAATTTATAATGTATTTATTACAGTTTGTTTTAATAATTGTAATATTATTCATTATTTTGGTAACAATGAAAGTATATGGAAATTAAAACTATTATTTAGTAGAAATTATGATGATGGTCATTACGATATAATTGATTTATATAATATTAATTTTAAATTAGAACAAAATAAAATAAAAAATGTAAACAATTATAAAAAACGTAAATTTTTATGTAACAAAGAAATTAGTCCCTGTAAAAAAATGAAAATTACAAATCATGAAAATAGTAATGTAACCATAGAAAATAATACTAATAAAAAAATTATAAACAATAAAAATATATTAAAAAGAAAAAATGAAGAAAAAAATCTTATAAGTAAGAAGATCAAAATAATTAAATCGACAGATAAAATAGAAATAATAACTAAAAAAAATGATTATATATCTGATTTTGGTGAAATTGATTTTAAATGTTCCTAATGTTCTGCAGTATTTTGGAAAGAAGAAAAAAAAAAATTTACTTGTTGTCGCAAAGGAAAAATTAAATTATCACCTTTGAGTTTATATAATAATAAATTAAAAGAATTAATCTTATATAATAATGTTTTTAGACATTTAATTAGGTATTATAATAACCTATTTTGTTTTGCTACTTTTAGTGCTAATATAATTTATGAAAAACAAAAAGCAATTTATAATTTAAAACTTTAAGGTCAAGTACATCATTATGTTCCTAAAAATTTAATACCAAATAATAATCAAGAACCTTGTTGTGGTCAATTTTATATTTATGATGATAATACTGCGATTGAAAAAAAATTAACTAATAAAAATTTAATAAAAGATTATTTGGATTTATTAACAAAAGTATTTAATAGTAATCCTTGTGCTAAATATTATAAACATTTACATCAATTAACAAACTTAGAGAATTTACCAAATTATAAATTATATTTTATCAGAAACAATGATAAACACAAGCATCGTTATAATAAACCTCTAACATCTGAATGTGGGGCTATAATAGTATCACAACCTGCAATTTTAGAAGATTATGATTTATGCATATATCCTAAAAATACAATAGAAAATGAACCAAAACATATTTATTTAAGTAAATTATCTCAACATGTAGATCCGTTAGTTTTTCCAATTCTTTTTCCATCTGGGGACTTAGGTTGGAGTATTGGTCATACTCAAAGTCCTAAATCTTTAGAAAATTTAACGATGTTACAACATTATTCATATAGATTGCCTTATAGGCCAGATTCTATTAATTTGAATTCTTTACTATATTGTGAACGATTAACGCAACAATATTTTCTACATGTTGCAATTCAAATTGAAAATAATAGAATGAATTTTCTAAGAAATAATCAAAGACAATTAAGAATTGAATGTTATCAAGGCTTATTAGACCATGTATTAAATAGCGCTTGTAATATATCAAATAATTTTCAGAAAAAAGAAAAAATAGGTAATCTATTTATATTGCCATCAACTTATATAGGAAGTCCTAGATATATGCAACAACATTATCAAGATGCAATGGCCATTTATAGAGAGGTTGGTAGACCTGATATTTTTATTACTATGACTTGTAATCCAAGGTGGAAAGAATTAAAAAGAGTTTTAAAAAAATTTCCAGCAAGTACTACTCCTAATGATATCCCTAATATAACAGTTAGATTATTTTATACTAAATTCAATAAATTACTTGATGATATCGTTAAAAAAAATATTTTTGGTAAAGTTATTGCTTATGTATACACAATTGAATTTCATAAAAGAGGTTTACCACATGCTCATATTCTTATAACGTTACACTCTGATGATAAATTAATAACTCAAGAAAAAATAGATAAATATGTTTCAGCTGAAATTCCAAATAGTGATGACAAGGAATTACAAAAATTAGTAATTAAACACATGTTGCATGGACCACATAACAATAATTCACCATGTTACGATAAAAATAAAAATACTTTTACAAAAAAATATCCAAAAAATTTTGTTAATAATACTATTATTCAAAAAAATGGATTTCCGGAATATAAACGAATAAATAATTCACACGAAAATCATTATTAAAATTAAAAATAATAAACAAATTATTCCTGTAGATAATTCAATGGTTGTACCTTACAATATTTATTTACTCAGAAAATATAAGTGTCATATAAATTTTGAAATATGTGCCACTATACACAGTATAAAATATGTTTATGATTATATTTATAAAGGTGGAGATAAAGCTTTTTGTAAAATAAAAAAAAAATGATGATAAAGACGAAAAAGAGACTTATGATGAAATTACACAATTTATAGATGGAAGATATATGAGTCCTATGGAAGCAGCTTGGAGATTATCTGAATTTCCGATATGTGGAAGAAGTCATACAGTTGTTAGATTAGCTGTTCATACGGAAAATCAGCAAAAAATTATATCCGAAGAAAATAAAGAATCAAAAGCTTTAGACAAATGGAAAACAACATTAACTGCATGGTTTAATCTTAATATTAAAGATGAGTTTGCAAAACAAATAAAATACAGTAATATACCTAAATATTACGTATTCAATAAAGATAAATGTTGGATCAAACGTACTCGTGATAAAAAACATAAAGCTATTGGAAGATTAAATAGTGTGTCTCCTAAAGATACTGAAAGATTCCATTTAAAATTAATTTTAAATCGTGTTAAAGGCATAACTTCATTCACAGAATTAAGAACTTTCGAAAACATAACGTATAATACTTTTAAAGAAACAGCAGTTGCAATAGGGCTAATAGAAAGTTTTTCGCAAATATTCGATATATTTTCTAAAGCTTGTACCATTATGCTACCGAGTCAGTTGCGTCAATATTTTGCATGGTTACTTTTATCAGAAAATATTCTAGGTAATGAAATATGGAATAAATTTAAAGAATATTTTAGTGAAGATTTTGAAGATGATAAAGAAAATAAAGCATTAAATGAAATTAATAAAATTTTATTGACAGAAAAAATGTCTTGTAAAAATTTTAGTTTACCAGAACCAATAGAAAAAATTATCCATGAAAATCAGGGAGAAAATTCAAAAATTATTGAATATAATAAACATATGTTTAACGAAATGTATTTATTATTAAATCACGATCAAAAATTTATTTTTGACAACATAATAAAATATTCCTCTAAATTATATTTTATTGATGGACTAGGTGGTACTGGAAAAACATTTTTGTATAAAACATTAATTTATTATTTTTTATACAAATGTAAAAAAGTATTATCAATGGCATGGACTGGAATTGCATCAATTTTATTACCTAAAGGAATGACAAGTCACAGAACTTTTAGATTACCTTTAGATTTAGATAATGTAGAAATCACATTCTTTCAATTAGAAAGTGACAAAAAAAAAATTACGAGATGCAGATATTATTATATGGGACGAAGCTTCAATGATACCAAAAAAAGCTTTGGAAATCGTTAATAAAACTTTACAAGATTTATGTTGTAATGATTTACCATTTGGTGATAAATTAATAATTTTAGGAGGTGATTTTCGCCAAATACTTCCTGTTATAAAAAATAGTTTTAAAGATATGATAGTACAAAATAGTTTAAAATATTCTTATTTATGGCCGTTATTTGAAATTAAAAAATTAAACAAAAATATCCGCTGCAATAATAAATCATTTAATTCTTCATTATTACAAATAGGTGAAGGTCAAATCGAATCATTTCAAATTCCTGATAAATGGAAAACTACCCACACAGCATGAAATATTGCAGTGAAACTTTCACTGAAATACTGTGCTGAAATATTGTCACAAGATTGCAGCGATCTTGTCTTAACATTGCTAAGAGGTTTCATGAAACATTTCAGTGTGATATTACTGCAAACTTGCTACAAGGTTACAGAAAATAATTCAAGCAATATTGCAAGGAACCTTCCATGAAAGGTTGCAACGAGGTTTCTGCAAGGTTTTATAAAACATTTCATGAAATATTGCAAGAAACCTTTCATGAAAGGTTGCAGCGAGGTTTCTGCAAGATTTTAGAAACAATTCATGAAATATTGCAAGGAAACTTTCATGACATGTTTCAGCGAGGTTTCCAGCAAGATTTAGAAATCATTTCATAGAATATTGCAAGAAACCTTTCATGAAAGGTTGCAGCGAGGTTTCTGAAAGATTTTAGGAATATTTCATGAAATATTGCAAGAAACCTTTTATGAAAGGTTGCATAGAGGTTTCCAGCAAAATATAAAAAACATTTTATAAAATATTGCAAGGAACCTTTCATGAAAGGTTGCAGCAAGGTTTCAGCAAGATTTTAGAAATATTTCATGAAATTTCGCAAGAAACGTTTCATGAAAGATTGCAGCGAGGTTTCTGCAAGATTTTAGAAATATTTCATGAAATATTGCAAAAAACCTTTCATGAAAGGTTGCAGCGAGGTTTCTGTAAGATTTTAGAAACATTTCATGAAATATTGCAAGAAAACTTGCACGAAAGGTTGCAGCGAGGTTTCTGCAAGATTTTAGAAACATTTCATGAAATATTGGACGGAAACTTTCACGATATGTTTCAGCGAGGTTTTCAGCAAAATTTAGAAAACATTTCATGGAATATTGCAAGGAACCTTTCATGGAAGGTTGCAGCAAGTTTTCTGCAAGATTTTAGAAATATTTCCTGAAATATTGCAAGAAACCTTTCACGAAAGGTTGTAGCGAAGTTTCTGCAAGATTTGGGGAACTTTTCATGGAATATTGCAAAAAACCTTTCATGAAAGATTGCAGCGAGGTTCCTGCAAGATTTTAGAAACATTTTATGAAATATTGCAAGAAACCTTTCATGAAAGGTTTCAGTGAGGTTCCTAGCAAGATTTGGGGAACATTTTACGAAATATTGCAAGATACCTTTTATGAAAGGTTTCAACGAGGTTTCCAGCAAAATTTGATAAATATTTTATGAAATATTACGAGGTATCTTTTGTTAAAAGTTGCAGTAAGATTTCTGCAAGGTTTTTGACAAGATTTCTAAGATATCACAGTAAATATTGCTATGTACATTTCGCCAATGGTTATTACCATATTTTTGGCAATCTTTATAAAATATTCCAGAAAAGCGTTTCACAAAAAGTATCAGCAAAGTTTCATGAATAATTTCAAAATGAAATTGCAGCAAACCTTTCATAAACAGTTTCAGCAATAATTCCGCAAGTTTTTGTAAAAGATTCTAAGAGCAGTCCAGATTCGCTGTTCTTGCCTTATATTTGGTTTCCTGTTATTTACTCAAGTATTTATTGCTGTAGTTGTATTGTAAACGGGAAGTTGAGCGCAATATAAGTATGCTATTATCATAAATATTTATACAAATATTTATTGCGCTCAACTAGTAATTTATAGATACAACGATTGATACTTAGGCAAATAAGAAAAACTTTATCACACACGGATAGAAAATCCTGCCTACTATTAAATATTACTGCAGCAAGCTTTTGGCAAGATTTAAGAAATATTCTACAAAATATTGCAGGAAACCATACGGAAAGGTATGAGCGTTGTTCGCGGCAAAATTTGGGAAAAATTTCATGAAATATTACGAGAAACCTTTCATGAAAGATTGCTGCAAGGTTTCTTGAAATGTTGCTGCGAGCTTTTCATGAAAGGTTGCTGCGAGGTTTTTAGAAATATTTCAACCGGGTTCTAGCGCGGACATATAAATGTTGCTGCAATATCTCATAAAAGGTTGCTACGAGGTTTTCTGCAAGGTTACGGCGAGATTTTCTGAAAAATTGCTGTGTGGTTGCTTGAAATGTTTTTGCTATTTTTCCCGCAAGATTCCTGTGAGGTTTCTTGAAATGTTTCTGTTACATTTCCTGAAAGATTGCTGCGAGGTTTTCTGCAAGGTTGCGGCGAGGTGTTCAAAAAGATTGCTGCAAGGTTTCTTGAAATGTTTCTGTTACATTTCCTGAAATATTGCTGTGAGGTTTTCATGAAAGGTTGCTGCGAGGTTTTCTGAAAGATTGCTGCGAGGTTTTTAGAAATATTTCAACCGGGTTCTAGCGCGGACATATAAATGTTGCTGCAATCTTTCATGAAAGGTTGCTACGAAGTTTCGAAACTTTCATGAAACCTTGCAGCAACCTTGCAGTAATCTTTCATGCTGTGTGGGTAATGATATTTGTTTAAAAATATATAAAAACATTAATAATAATGACAACATAAATCGAGTAATATTAGCAGCTCATAACGATGACATAAATAATTTAAATAAAAGAATATTAAAATTACTTAACGGCGAATCGACAACTTATTATAGCATAGATTATGCTACTCATAAAGGAGTCGATCAAAGTGATGATAATATCAAATTGAATTATCCAATAGAAACTTTTAATAAAATAAAAGAAGGTTTACCACCACACAAATTGGAATTAAAAATTAATGCTATAGTTATATTAATAAGAAATTTAAGTATTACCGAAGGTTTATGTAATGGAACAAGATTAAAAATTATAAAATTATATAAATATAATCTTAAAGCTGAAATCATTACTGGAGAAAAAATTGGAAATAAAGTTTTTATTCCAAGAATAACATTAAATACTGGTGAATCATCGTCTTTACCCTTTATAGTTTATAGAAAACAATTTCCTGTAACATTAGCTTTTGCTATGACTATTAACAAATCTCAAGGTCAAAGTTTTGATGAGATTGGATTATTTATTAAAAGACCTTTATTTTCGCATGGACAGCTTTACGTTGCACTGTCGAGATGTAAAAATCCTAACAAAATATACATACAAAATGAATCTGAAAATAAATATGAAATATTAAATATTGTTTGGGAAGAAATTTTTAATTGTTAATTAAATTTAAAAATATTGTAAAAATAAATACAGTTTATAAGAAAATAAACATAAAATGAATTATTATTTAATTAATATAAAATAAATTTATATATTAGATAAACATGGAAAACAATGAAAAATTGAATGTTGATAATAACGCGAATTGGCAAATTATGGAATGGGATCCAATTAATAATATGTATATTGAACCCGTATCTAACGAAGAATTAGAAGAATTGTCTAACTTAAATGCTGAAATTAATGAATATGAAGAAACAGAATATCTTCAAGAAGTAGAAGATGAAGAAAATTATTATCAATATGTAAAAGAACAAAAATTATCTGAGTGGTCTGAATTAATACAAAAATTTGATATGAAATATTATATACATTATTATAAAGAATGGAAAGATGTTCCTGAATGTTTTCAATTTCAGGTTCAAGAAATTTTTCAATATCTAATAAATAATGTCGATTTCGACATAGAAGGTATTAAAAATGATGAAAATTATTATGAAAATTTATTAATATTAAGTAATATAATCTATGAATTATATTTTTAAAATGATAATTATTTATATACACCTTTAAAATGTTTCAAAAAATAAAAATCAAAATATTTACATGTAATAACAATAATAATTTTTCATATTTTGTTAATGACAATATATTTTATTTTCAGGAATTTATAAATTTTTTTCAGCGATAGTTTAAAAGTAGTTTATAAAATTAATTTTAGCAAAAATAAAAAAAAAATACTAAAATTTTTAAAATAATATAAATCTGTATGCTTTTTTCAGCGACAATAAAATATAAATTTATAAATTTCTTTTAGCAATTATGAAGAATAAATATGTAACCTTTTTTTATCGACAATAAAAATGATTTTGTAAGCTTCTTTTAGCGACAACAAATAATGAATTTGTACGCTTTTATAATCTTTTTTTAGCGACGATAAACAATGAATTTGTATGCTTCTCTTAGCGACAATAAAAATAAATTTGTAAGCTTCTTTTAACGACAACTAATAAATTTGTATGCTTATATTAAATTTTTTGAGTGACAACAAACAGTAGATCTGTACGCTTCAACAACAAAAATAAATGAATTTATAATCTTTTTTAGTGACAGTAAACAATAAATTTTTACGCTTTTTTCAACAACAATCAGATATAAATTTATAAGTTTGTTTTAGCAATTATGAAAAATAAATTTGTAAGCTTTTTTTAGCGACAATAAACAATAAATTTGCATGCTTATATGAGGTTTTTTTAGTAACAACAAACAATAGATCTGTACGCTTCAGCGATAATAAAAAATGAATTTGTAATCTTTTTTAACGACAGTAAACAATAAATTTGTACGCTTTTTTCAACGACAATGAGATATAAATTTATAAGTTTCTTTTAGTGATTATAAAAAATAAATTTGTGAGCTTTTTTTAACGACAATAAACAATAAATTTATATGTTTGTATAAAGTTTTTTTAGCGACAACAAACAATCGCTTCAGCGACAATAATAAATTTGTAAGCTTTTTTAGCGACAATAAAGATAAATTTGTAAGCTTCTTTTAGCGACAACAAACAATAAATTTGTATGCTTATATGAAATGTTTTTGGTGACAACTAACAATAAATCTGTACGCTTCAGCGACAATAATAAATGAATTTGTAATCTTTTTTAGCGACAATAAACAATAAATTTATACGCTCTTTTCAACAACAATGAGTAATGTAAGTTTCTTTTAGCGATTATGACAAATAAATTTGTAAGCTTTTTTTAGCGACATTAAACAATAAATTTATATGCTTGTTTGAAATTTTTTTAGCGACAACAAACAATCGCTTCAGCGACAATAATAAATGAATTTGTAATCATTTTTAACGACAGTAAACAATAAATTTGTACGCTTTTTTCAACGACAATGAGATAAAAATTTATAACTTTCTTTTAATTATTATGAAAAATAAATTTGTAAGCTTTTTTTAGCGACAATAAACAATAAATTTATATACTTGTATAAAATTTATTTAGCGATAACAAACAATCGCTTCAGCGACAATAATAAATTTGTAAGCTTTTTTAGCGACAATAAAGATGAATTTGTAAGCTTCTTTTAGAGACAACAAACAATAAATTTGTATGCTTATATTAAATTTTTTTTGGTGACAATAAACAATAAATCTTTACGCTTCAGCAACAATAATAAATGAATTTGTAATCTTTTTTAGCGACAGTTAACAATGAATTTGTACGCTTTTTTCAACGACAATGAGATATAAATTTATAACTTTCTTTTAATTATTATGAAAAATAAATTTGTAAGCTTTTTTTAGCGACAATAAACAATAAATTTATATACTTGTATAAAATTTATTTAGCGATAACAAACAATCGCTTCAGCGACAATAATAAATTTGTAAGCTTTTTTAGCGACAATAAAGATGAATTTGTAAGCTTCTTTTAGAGACAACAAAGAATAAATTTGTATGCTTATATTAAATTTTTTTTGGTGACAATAAACAATAAATCTTTACGCTTCAGCAACAATAATAAATGAATTTGTAATCTTTTTTAGCGACAGTTAATAATAAATTTGTACGCTTTTTTCAACGACAATGAGATATAAATTTATAACTTTCTTTTAATTATTATGAAAAATAAATTTGTAAGCTTTTTTTAGCGACAATAAACAATAAATTTATATACTTGTATAAAATTTATTTAGCGATAACAAACAATCGCTTCAGCGACAATAATAAATTTGTAAGCTTTTTTAGCGACTATAAAGATGAATTTGTAAGCTTCTTTCAGAGACAACAAACAATAAATTTGTATGCTTATATTAAATTTTTTTTGTTGACAATAAACAATAAATCTTTACGCTTCAGCAACAATAATAAATGAATTTGTAATCTTTTTTAGCGACAGTTAACAATAAATTTGTACGCTTTTTTCAACGACAATGAGATATAAATTTATAAGTTCCTTTTAGTGATTATAAAAAATAAATTTGTAAGCTTTTTTTTCGCGACAATAAACAATAAATTTATATGTTTGTATAAAGTTTTTTTAGCGACAACAAACAATCGCTTCAGCGACAATAATAAATTTGTAAGCTTTTTTTAGCGACGATAAAGATGAATTTGTAAGCTTCTTTTAGCGACAATGAAGATGAATTTGTAAGCTTCTTTTAGCGACAACAAACAATGCTTTTTATAAGCTTTTAATGCAGCCATATATTTTTATGCTGGTCTCAAGCCCAAAAATCTTTTATTAAGACAAATATGTAAATATCTTATTTCTAATTTAAAAAAAACATGTTTTATTTAAATACAATTGTTAATAAAGTACCTTTGGATATTAAGCTAAATTCATTTTGTAATTCATAGTTTACTATTGTAATTAATAAATTCTTTTAATAATAAAAATAAAGATGCAATATATAGAAATAAAAATATCAGAATAGAAATAATAATATTATATATTTATCTGAATAAAGAAAATGCAGAGAGGAAGCTTTGTATTATCAATTAATTATGTTTGCAATTATATTAATAGAATATTAATAATAATAATTTTTTTTTCATTTTTGAAATTCAATATTAAAATACGAAAAAACTTTATATTATTAAATAGTTACAGTTACAATCATAATAATAAAATATTACTAATTATAATAATATTAAATTACTTATAATTGTTATTATAATAATAGAATATTATTAATAATAAGAATATCTTTTTATTAAAAATTACTTAATCATAATATCATAGTGGGGAGGAGGGCATAATGAGGGGGGCTATAAAAAGTGATGGAGAGGGGGGAGCAAATTGAGGGGGGCTGAGGGGGGCTACAAAAATTAAGGGGGCGAGGGGGCTGAGGGGAAGGCCTAAGTTACGTTAATTTTTGAATAACCATTTATAAGAGAAATTACAACGTAATTTGAGGGGGGGCTATACCGACAGACATTTGAGAGGGGGCTGATATGGGGCTACAAAAATTGAGGGGGGCGAGGGGGCTGAGGGGGGCCTTAGATACGTCAATTTTGGAATAGCCATTTATAAGAGGAATTACAACGTAATTTGAGGGGGGGCTGAGGGGGGGGTCCGTTGAATCTTGTCTTACGACTGTATATATATATAGATATATATACAGTACCTCTCAAAAATTTGATAACACCATGTAAAAAAAGAGCATGGAAAAAATATCTTTGAAAAAAAGTGTCGTAGAAAAATTCCAAAAAAAGATTTTAAAGTACTCTTCAAGAGCTTCGAAAATTGATGTGGAAAATTATTTTTAAAGTTTTTCATCGGGTCGAAAATATAATTTAAAAACACTTTTTACCAATTTTTTAAATTTTAGATTCGTTCAGACAGTTCTTAGAGGATGGTATGAAAAAATCTGAAAAAATATATTTTAAAGTACTTTAAAAGAGTTTTCATTTGCATTTTTTTTTAAATTTCTACGATGATTTTTCGTTAAGTTATGAAGCTTCAAAGTTGGGCATTTTTGCTGTTTTTTTGCAGAAAATTGGTCATTTTAGAAAATAACGTTGCAAAATATTCTAATTTATATTATGATGTCATTTTGTGATGCAATGTACTCTTTCGTCGACATACTTTTGCCCCTCTTGTCTAAAATCGACTTATCTAAAAATTTTTATTATTTTGAAATACATATTTTTCTTTTAAGGAGGTTGGTCACCAGTTGCATCATAAGAAATTCATTATGTTAAGAATGCTTTGAAATTTTTATCACAATTTGATAACAACATCATAAATAAGTGGTAAAAATTTCAAAACGATTCACTGTTTCTAAATTAAGATACAGTATTATAAAATTACAATTTTGAAGAAATTTACGTCATAATTGCAATTTTGAAGTTGTCTACCTCAATTTAGAAACAGTGAATTGTTTTGAAATTTTTACCACTTATTTATGATGTTGTTTTTAAATTGTGATAACAATTTTAAAGCATTGTTAACATAATGAATTTCTTATGATATAACTGGTGACTAACCTCCTTAATTCTATTTTCAACTGCAGATCTATTTTATGTAACTAAGAATACATCTTTTTCGCAATGCAGTTTTTCTCTATTTCTGCTACCTTAGTAAATATTCGCATTTGAAAATAATGTGTTTTTCAACAAAAAAAATGTTACTTCAATAAAAAATGACTAAAACAAAAGTTTGACCCCTCATCTTAAAGCTGGATAAATAATTTACCTCCAAGTTCCATGGATCTGAAACTACAGCAAGTCAAAAGAAGATGATATTTTTTTGTTTTTGTTTTACTGTTGTAAAAATGTTAATTTTTATTATTCAAAGTACCTAGTATTATTTTGAAAAGATTTTAACCTACTCTTTCGAATACCGTTGAAATTTTTAAGCTACGATGAATTATTTCAAAATCATTAGACATTTTAGTTAGGTCAATTTTAGACAAGGATAGACAAAAGTACGACGGCGAGAGTGTATTTTTATTACAAAATGACGTCTTCATTTTCAACAGGGTTAAACACAAGTTCAAATGCACCATACTCCGTAATATAAGAATTTCAATATTAAGCATTTCAAAATCGGAGCCTTTATCAGGGGTATTGAAATTATTCAAGATTTAAATTTACCTTGATTACTAACTCTCAAGGTAATATAGAGATTTTCAGCACGTTTACACATAATGTTATGATTCAAACGCTATATCTCTTATAGTCCCCCAAATATTCAGGATTACAGACAAAGTTTAGTTGTTTAGAAAAAATAGTTCAGCTATAGAAAAATTCTTAAAAACTTGGGCAACTTTTTTTTTTAAAGAAAATACGCCAAATGTAAAGACAACTTGATTTTCGAACACTGGCATTATTTCGATAATTTTAATGAAATTTTTTTGTGGCAAAAAATTGACATTTGAATAATAAAATTGTTAAATTTTAAATCATTATTTTAAATTAACATAGGTTTCATATTCTATAAATAACATAATTTAATGTTTTTAAATATCCTACCCGGCTCGTATGGAAGATTTATTTGACAAAATTTTCAAGCTGCTTACACTTGGGTCGAAGATATTAACTTTTTTTCTAATGAAAACCGAATCTGTGAATAACTGGAAATAACTAAAAATATCTGACATAAACTGTTCAATTTCAGATGGAAATACCAGTTGTTTCCCGTTATTGCCAGTTATCTCTAGTTATTGACAGTAATTTACAGTAGTGTTAAAAAATAATTATAAAAATCAGAACTATTAATAACAATTATTTACAATTATTTCCAAATATTTACAATTATTTATGGTAACTTGTAATTATTTCCAGTTATTCCCACTTATTTGCAGTTATCTACATTTATTTACAGTTACATTAACTGGTTATAACAGTTATTGAACCTCTAATTTTTAAAATAATTTTTCCACTAAACTGGAAATAACTAAAAATAACTGGGAATAGCTAAAAATAACTAGTATTCCTGTCTCGAACTAAACAGTTTATAACAGATGCTTCCAGTTATTCTTAGTTATCTCCAGTAACTGAAAACTTTTGCAATCCTATATTTTACTAATCCCAATTTCCTTGCCAGTTATTAACGATGACCATCACTAATGCTTGTTTAACAGAAATCCAACGGTTGTTGCAGACCAACACAAGCTAATACCGGGTGGGCAACGGGTAAATGGTCGGACTATTTGCCAGTTACTGTCTTTTTAACTGGTATCTGATTAGACCATTTACCAATTACTTGCTCTGTAAGTGGTAATTGGTCCAAGTATTCTGGATTGCCCAACCATTTTAAATGAAGAATCATTTCTTTATTTACAACTCTGTACGTAATTAACTTCGAGCATATACTACTGGAGGAAGCCTCCCAGCTAGTAACTGCGTTACAAGGCGAAGAGAAAGAAAGCCTCTATTTTGGTACGTGCTATCTCTCTCTCACTTTCTTAGTGGGGAACAGAAGCAGCCAATCAAATCGGGCTAGAGAGAGACAGCACGTACCAAAATAGAGGCTTTCTCTCTCTTCGCCTTGTAACGCTTATTGCCATTCGAAGGCTTCCTCCAGTAGTATATGCTCGAAGGTAATTAATGACTCATTAAACTAGTTATCATTTACCGGGGGCGTACACACGTAAAAACACGTACATACACATACATATACGTACAAATACGAACGAGCCCGTACACACACGTATAAACACTTACAAACACTTACATACTCGTAATAATCGTACATACGCGTACAAACACGTACAAACGCGTAGAAACACGTACAAACACGTACAAACACTTACAAACACGTACATACACATAAAAACACGTACAAACACGTACATTAACTTACAAACACTTGCAAAAATGTACGTACACGTACAAACACGTACATACACGTACAAACACGTACACACAAGTACAAACACGCACAAACACGTACATACACGTACAAACATGTACACACACATACACACACGTATAAAAACGCTAAAGAGAATATATTTATCTACAGAAAACATGTACGAACACGTACAATTACGTGTACACACGTACACACACGTGCAGACATGTACAAATACGTACACACACGTAAAGGCACTTACAAACACGTGCACACGCATACAAACATGCACAAACACGTGCAAACACGTACAAACACGTACAAACACGTACATACACGGGCAAACATGTAAAAACACTATAGAAAATATATATGTCTACCGGAGACAATAGCTAACATTTTAAAATTTTCCGTAACTTCAGAAAATTGTCACAACTACGTCACAGATGGTAAAAATTCTATTTTAAGAATTCGAAACGCTTAAAAACTTCTAAAATAACGTTGTCGCACGTTTTTATATATGCGATTGGTTGTTCGTTGATACAAAATACATATATGGGTAAAATTCAAAAAGTTGTCAAAATCATGTTTTTTAAAAACTAAAAAAAAATTCCTAAATTTTACTTGATATTTTTTAATATGTTTATCAATACTATAAATGAGAAAAAAACAATAATGGGCGAGCTGTATTTCAATTTTGGAAATATAACATTTGTAAATGTAAATAAACTTATAAAGTGTGACACGAGGACAGTTTTTTTTCTTTTGTATACATTAAAAGTGATTACTTGGCGAGTAATATATATGATAACAAATATATTTCACAGTCAATTTAAAGCTCTCAAAGCCTACTTTCTTTTCCCGTAGTCTAAATCCTGATTAGATTTTTTTTCGTTAAGAAAATTAGCGTTACACGAAAACATTAGAAAAGGTACGTTTTTTTATGGTTTGATTTAAATATATTTTCTCACCATATATAAAACCTTTTACATTAATAACTCTTTTAATTACTAAAATACATATTAATTTTTATATTTGACGATATTTAGCTCTAATTATTTGACTTCTTAAATGATTTTCACGATAAACTGTTAAAAGTGTGACACGAGGACAAAAAAATTGTCGTAACTTTGACGTCAGTTTTGAATACATTTTATTAAGTTATTGTATTTCTACATCCCACCATTAGATTCTTTATTTAAAAATCTTCGAAAATCATTACAATAAAATTTTAATAACTATGTATTTAGATATTTTTCATTTTGAAAACGAAATACTTGTACGCTTCGGACATGAGGACATTTTTGTTTATTTTTCTTATTTATTCCTTTGGATTAGTCATTTAATCAAAGTTTTAATGGTTGAACAAGTTGATTGGAATTGTTACTAGCTAACTGTTGGGTTTAGACACGTACATATTATTTACATAAAAAGTTATTATGTATAAACACCTATTTTCAATTTTTTGAATTTCACCCATATATATAGGGTATGAGTCCCGTTTACTGTGCCCGAACCTAATTCTGTGCTTTCCATTCGAAATACATTTAAAGCACAGAATTAGGTTCAGGCACAGAGACCGGGACTCATACCCTATATATCTTCCGATATTCATATAAAATAATGTTATATTACGAGCAGAGCTGTAAATGGGGAAATGGTTTTTCATTTAAAATGGTCAAGTAATTAAGAATACTCCCATCAGTTATCAGTTACAGAGCAAGTAACTGGTAAATGATCGGACCATTTACCAGTTATTAGTAAACAACTGTTAGATAGTCGAATCGATCAGTTATCAGTTACGGGGTTGGTAACTGGTAAATGGTTGGGCCATTTAACAGTTATTGGCTGAGTAACTGGAAATAATTAGACCATTTACTAGTTACTAGATGAGTAACTTAAAATGGTCGGACCAGTTGGTAGTTACTGGGTGAGTAACTTGAAATAGTTGGACCAGTTAGCAGTTACTGGGCAAGTAACTAAAAATAGTCGGATCATTTACCAGTTACTTGCTCTGTAACTGGGAACTGGTCAGACCACTTATCAGTTACTTGCTCTGTAACTGGTAACTGGTGCGAGTATTCTCAATCACTTGACCTTTTCGAATGAAAAACAATTTCCTGATTTACAACTCTGAAGCTGATCCTTAATTGGAGAGTGACGCTATGAAATACAATGAGAATTAAATGGAGTGGCCAAAATAAGAACTACTGTCCCCGGACAAGATGCAATGGGTCTTATGGCTCCACTAAATTTATCCATTATGATGATGTTTTAGTGTTCAAATACGTATTTATAATATTAGTGTAATGAAATACATTAAGGGCATGGTGAAACTTCCCCTTCTGATAATATTTCTGATCCAAGTTTATGAGTAAATGGTGAATTTAATCGGGTTTTTTTCATTTTTATAAAAAAATTAGTTGGATTCAACCTTAGTGCGGACAACTAAAGAAATCTACCAAAATCTTAAACTTAAAAATTTATATACAAGTTTTCAATTTATAGTAGTTTGAAGTTAGGTTTGTCAACTTTGATATATAATTTGCAATCTAAGTTCATAAAAAAATGACAGCTACAAAGGATTTTTTATTTCAACTCAAATGATTGTACTAATATAGTCAATTTCGAAATTCGTCAACATTTAAAGAACAAGACGAAAAAAATGAATAAAATAATATATATCTTTTCTAAATTTTTTAAATTTAATAAAATATATAAGAGATCCCATGTGAGATCACATATGAGATTGCGCACGAGATCGCATATGAGATGTCATATTAAATCGCTTATGAGATCGCATATGAAATCGAATATATATTTGTTAAATTTTTAAAATAAAATAAAAATATGTGCGATCTGATATAAGATCTCACATATATTTATTTTATTTTAAAAATTTAACGAAAACATATGAGATCTCACACGAGAGCTCATATAATATTTTCAGTAGGGATGATTTTTCTCAGCTTGTTCTTTGAATTTATATATATTTACACGCTTTCGCTTCTTATTTATTTAAAATAAGGACATACCTATAAGCAAAAGCGGTGGTAGCGCAGGGACTAAGGCTCTTGGCTCATGCTGTGGTGAACCGGAATCTTATCCCCGGGAAAATTTTGGAAAAATTTTTATGAATTTTTCTCTGTGAAATAGAACTAGAAGACCAGGCAAAACCAATCAAAAAGTGCCCCTGGGCGATAAAAATTACATGAGTAAGGTGAGATCACGGGTCTCAGTCCACAGCGATAAAGAGACCCACTGGCAATAAAATAGAGAGGAAGAAGATATCTCCACTGGTGGTGGAGAGATATTGGGCGCTAATAAAATATATTACCCCCTGACTGAAGGTGTAATGCGAACCGTGCCGATGTTGTTCGTGGCCCAGGGGTTACAGTGGGTCTCAAACGGTGCCTCGTAGATACTGGGCGACCTCTACGAGTATTAATGCCTTACCTCTGCATGCGGGGCTCTGTGGAGGTGGACCAACCTTTCCCTAGCTACTCGTGGGACTCAAAATGAATGTTCAGAATAAAAATAATAACCTTACGCAACCTGGTAGTGTGGAAGGAAGGAGAACCGCTCAACAAGAGCTGGTGACCCAAACAGAAGCACAACCAGTGCCTGCTAATACGTCGGTGAACCTGGAAGGGGAAACCCATAACACGCCGGTGAACCTAGAAGGGGGAACCGGAACTACGCCGGTGAACCTGGAAAGAGGAACCGGAACTATGCTGGTGAACCTAGAAAGGGGAACTGTCAATAAAACAAAGAGAATGGGGAACAAGCAGAGGAGGAAAAAAAACGTCAAGAAGGCACGCCCTCCTCCTCTTTGCACTTGACCCCCTCTCATACCAAAGGAGTCAAGAGACCCAAAACATCAAGCGATACTCCACTGGAGGGGCAAAGACCCCCTAAAAGAAACAACGTTGGACCGGGAGAAGGCTCCCTGTCAATTGCACAAAAGACAAACCCACTCACGGTAGTGGTGGTTCCGGTGGAGTATCCAGATAAATGCTTCTCATCAAGTAATCTGATGAATCTTCGTAAGGAGATTGAGGAGCGCGTCGACCAAATAGAGGACGGAGAACTGCCAAGGTTCGAAGACTCTATGGTAAAGAACGGTGCAATGGTCGTCGTGCCAGCGGACCGATTCAGTAGGGAGTGGTTTGTGCGGCAGATGGGTGAGAAGAGTCCGCCAGGTGCTCCCATTCTCAGAGTAGGGGGGATTGAGCTCCTACAGCGTCTGATTAGAGCCACGATCCTTCTACCTACAAAGGTAGAAGTGGGAGTGGCGCTGAAGAGGCTGGGGAGGCTCAATCCGTCACTCAAGGTGGATGGCTGGAGGCTGTACGCGGTCTCAGAAACCCAGAAGCCAAGCAAACTGCAGCAACAACAGGGTCCAGCAGAAGCAAAGGACCAGCAAAAGACGCAACCGGACCAAGGGTCAAAGGAGCAGTCAGAAGGTAAGTCAGACGAGGAGGGAATGATGCTTATTGTCGGCATTCCCGAATCGTCCATCAAAAGTCTAAGTTTATCAGACAACAAGGCTTACTACGGTATGGGCAGAGTTGAAGTTAGATACTCTGTCAAAACCGTGGAAGCATTAAGTAATCAATAGGGGAACTTCCAAATGGAGGGGATCCTTAAAATTACTCAGATTAACTTGCACCACAGTAAAGACTCCTCAGCTCTTCTTGCGAGGAGTCAGTCTGCGGCGCACACATATGTATCATTGATACAAGAACCATGGACCGTCAAAGGCTCTATTAAAGGACTTGGAAGAGGTGGCAAAATTCTCAAAGATCCAACAGCAGTCAAACCCAGAGCGTGTATCTGGATCAAAGGTCTAGAAAACACGCCACTTATGGCAGTCATTACTCGAGATGTAGTGGCTACTAAGGTAAAACTCTCCATAAGAGGTGTTTCAAAGGAGGTAGTACTAGCCTCAGTCTATCTCCCCTATAAGGAAGAGATTCCTACAAAAGAGGTAATTAAGTTGGTGGACTATTGTGGCGAAAGGGGTCTCCCTCTGGTTTTGGGATGTGATGCCAATGCGCACCATTCGGTGTGGGGCAGCATGGACGCGAATGCTAGAGGATCGGCCCTACTCGAGTACTTAGCCACCACTGAACTAGATATTCTTAATAGGGGTTCGGAACCTACCTTCTTTAATACAAAGAGAAGAGAGGTGATCGACCTAACACTGTGTTCACAAAACCTTATTCATGCTGTGCGGGATTGGAGAGTGTCGGAAGAACCGACGCTCTCTGATCATGCACAGATCACGTTTAATATTTGTTTTATGTTTCAGGAGGTCAAATGGATTAGGAACCCAAGGAATACGGACTTGGGTACATACAAAAAGGAACTCTCATTAGCAATGAGAGAATTCCCTAAAAATATTGGTAACAGGGAAGAGATAGAAGGGGCGGCGAAAATGCTCCAACAGTCTATCATCTCGGCATTCTCTAAGAGCTGTCCTCTCAAGAAAGCGAGGACAGAATATGAGTCTCCATGGTGGAATCACAAACTGGAAACTCTTAAGGAGACAGTCAAAAGATTGTTCAAAAAGGCCAAGAAATCCAAAGAGGAGTTACCTTGGCAGAAGTGGAGAGACAAACAGAAAGAATACAGAAGGGAGGTCAGAAGGGCCCACACGAAAGGATGGAGGAAGTTCTGTTCGGAAGTGGAACAAGGTCCGGAGGCATCCCGACTTGACAAACTGTTTGCACGGAATCCGGAGGCATGGTTGGGTGCCATTAGACTTCCAGAGGGTGGTTACTCAGTGACGGACAGAGAGACCTTGGGCTGCCTGATGAGGACGCACTTTCCGGGTTTTATTAACTTGGAGGGTGGGGAGAGTGATCAACCTGATAACCCTTCACGGGTGAATTGGGGTCCTGGTTGCGTTACAGGCAGCACTGGACAGACTTTGGAACTGGTGCAAAACCAACAGACTGTCTATCAACCCTAGCAAAACAGAGGTGGTGGTCTTCACGAGGAGGTATAAGTGGAAACTGCATAAAACCTTAAAGCTAGGAGGCCAAGTATTAACACCAAAATCCGAGGCCAAATACTTGGGGGTGATACTGGACAGCAAGCTACACTGGAAACCCCAGGTAGAAGAGTGCTGCAGGAAGCTCACCAATATGTTTTGGCTTAGCAGAAGAACTATTGGAAGGAATTGGGGACTTCAACCCTCAACCATCCTGTGGATGTTTAGGACAATTCTCATTCCTAGACTAACTTACACAGCAGTGGTATGGTGGAAACGCACCAACCAAACGACAACTGCGAAGCTCCTAGATAAGCTAAGGAGACTTGTCCTGAGAGCCATGACAGGGGCAATGAGGACTCCTCCCATAGAAGCCCTGGGATTCTTGATGGGAGTGGCACCCTTACAACTTTATGTACAAGAAGCTGCTACAAGGTCTGCATGCAGACTGATTGCTCTCAACATGTGGACAGGGAGAGGTGAACGCACTAACCCTCCTTGCTTTAAACAAGATGTACTATTAAAGATGAGGTCAGATTTGATGGTGACGAAATATCACTTCGACAATAAATTCGAGGTGATTTTCCCAACCAAAGAAGACTAGCTGTCAGGAAAAGGTAACGATAGAATACCGAACTCAGGCGACATCTGGTACACAGATGGATCAAATCCGCAACGGGTACTGGAGCAGGCATCTATTGAAGGAGGCTTGGGAAGGGGACTATGGTCCTGCTAGGCAAGCAGGCTTCAATTTTTCAGGCAGAACTGGTGGCTATACTGATTTCTGCTCAGATGGCACTAGATGCGAACAACCAAGACATAGTGAACATCTGTTCGGATAGCAAAGGGGCACTCATGACCTTAAAAAGCTACAAAACTAAATCTAGTCTAGTGGAGGAATGCATCAACTCACTAAATACTTTAGGAGAAAGATGCAGGAAACTCATACTTTACTGGGTTCCCAGTCACGTGGGAATCAAAGGCAACAGGGTAGCAGACGACCTAGCAAAATTGTCTGCAAAAACACCACTAATTGGCCCTGAGCCTGCTTTGGGAATTCAGATGAGCTAAATTAAAGAAAAAATGTTTAAATGGCGAGAGACACAACATAGAACAACCTGGAGGGATACACCAGGTTGCAAGCAAGTTAAAGCTCTGCTTGGTGATGATCCTAATCATGCGTGGCTGGCACGGGGTCTGAACCTAAGCAGAGAAGATATAAACATAGTCGCACAAATAGCGACAGGGCATGGTAAATTAAATTACCACATGTACAATATGAAAGTAGCTGGTTCTCCTGCATGCAGATGGTGCGGGGCCGCCTTGGAGACGGTTCAGCACATCCTCTGTGAGTGTGAGGAACTAGCGACAACTAGAATGAAACACATAGGAATGGAGTGCCCTGACATTAACAAAATCAGGACACTTCCTCTAAATAATGTGATTTCCTTATATAAAGAGATCACGATACATTGCGTATCTAACTATGTCTAACCGCATATGCCCGGAACCCATCCATAAGGTTGTGGTGAAGGGTTGCTGGTGGGACTAAACTATGGGGCTGCAAAGGGCCTTTGGCCTAGGCAGCATTGGTGGTTCTATTCCCATAGAACTGCCTACCCGATATCCTTAATAATAAGGTGAGATCACGGGTCTCAGTCCACAGCGATAAAGAGACCCACTGGCAATAAAATAGAGAGGAAGAAGATATCTCCAATCCCTAGTAGAAATATAAAATTAGCATTACTGTTTAAAATAGTTTAAAATTGTTCACAACTGTTTAAAATAGTTAAAAATTATTCACAACTATTTAAAAATGTTTAAAACTGTTTATAATAGTTTATAAGTTTGAAATTTGGTACATTTAAAACAGTTATAAACAGTTTTAAACATTTTTTAACAGTTTTGAACAATACAGAATAATTTGAAACTAAAGTGAACATTTTCTCGTATATATTATATAAATTTGAATGTATATAAGAAAATTTTCACAAACACAAAATTATGAAACACTGTTTGAAATCATTTCGAACTTTTTAAAACTGTTTAAAAGTGTTTAAAACTGTTCAAAAGTGTTCAAATTATTAAAAAATAGTTTATATTAATTCGAAATTGTTTTAAAATATTTTAAATATTCAAAATCATTTAAAACTTTCAAACAAAAAATTCAGAACTATTAAACACTGTTTGAAATCATTTCAAACTTTTCAACTTTTCAAAACTTTTTGAAACTGTTTAAAAATGTTTAAAACTATTTATAACTGTTTTAAATGTCCCAAATTTTACACTTATAAACTCTTTTAGACAGTTTTAAACATTTTCAAACATTTTATATTTCCGCTATTGATTGCAAACAATTTTGATGTTTATTCATATGGAAAAAAACGAAATTTATTTTTAAACTATTTTCGATCAATAAAGTAGGTCTAAGGCAAACCCTTCAAAATTCAGTTTCATTATAGGTTAATTATTTTTGTCCTGTTCTAATTTAAATCTCAACTTTATGTATTGTGTTATAAAACGAATTTTTAAATTGAAGGGCCGGATACAAGATTTTCATACTATATATTTCAAAATATTCGAGGTTAAAATGCAAGAATTCATGCGCGCTAAAGACATTGACAATCTTTGCAATTAAAAATTCATAATAAATACATTCCTAGCATCAAACTTTGAGCAAGAAAGTTGTTTATTATTATCTTATGTACACTTTTATAGATTTTTAGTAATTTTGATACCCTATATTTGAAAATATGCGAGATTATAATGAAAATAAATCATGCACACCAAAGGTGCCGATTGTCTTTAAAATTATAATTCATAATTAATACTTTCCTAGCGTCTAACGTTGAGTTAGGAAATTGTTTATTATTGTATAATTTATACTTTCATAGGTTTGCAGAAATTCTGATACCTTATAAAAATGCATAAAATCATATTCGCTGTTTATATTTAACGCTAATTGACAATCAAAATAAAATAAATTATTATTAGATTTTTTCGAAACGAAACTCAAGAATTAAATGAACTATCTAATTGTTTTTTATTTCTGATAATAAATCGTATACATAAATCAACATGTAAATAATATCTTAACACATTATTTGCAAGAATATATCTAATAAATTTAATAATAAATCACTAAAAGAAAATTATATAGCTAAGATCTTCAAAAGTAAGATAAATATTATAATTTTTGTATTGCCTTTGTTATTTTTCTTTTTCATTTTGTGCAGTTTATAGGTATGTATTGCCCTAATCATACACGTATTTTACGAACATAATTAAATTATTTTCAAATAATTAAAAAATTTTTATATTTCTAATTAACAGAATAAATTAACATTTGGTTAAATATTTAAAAAAATTTACTAATAATAACATTGTAATACCCCAGTAGAAATTTTATATAGGCACCCGTATAAGCTCTCTAGGCCTTTATAGTAAAACTAGATTATTCTAGATAAGAAAAACTGGATAAATGTAGACTAATGTAACCCTTGAATGTGCGCGCTGCCAACCTACATATTGCGTAGCAGTAATAGAGCAGAACGAAACTTTACCTAATAATGTTAATTCATCGCACCTTTTCTCAAAATAAGTTTATCTATAATATGCAATATGAAAAGCAGAAAATATCGTGTGCAAAAACATCGACGAATAAAAAAGTTGAAAAATGTAATAAATGAACAACGGAAAGTACAACAAAATCAAAAACGATCCTACTGTGCTGATGATGAAAATAGTGAAGTAGAGAGTAACACTAGAGATAATCAATATTTTGTTGATAAACAAAATGTTTTTCCACTAAATAATGAAGAGAAGAATATATTTGCTCAAACTCAAGATGATTTTAAAAATTATAAAGAAAATCATATTGAGAGTAAAAGTGCTTTTATTACAGATAGTGTAAAGAGTATTGAAAGTAATAATAAATTCAAAAATGTCAACAACGTAGGAACTCCAGAGATTATATTGGTTTAATTTACTTTTATTACTATTTAATTTATTATTATATTTTATTAGATTATTGATATTTTTTATAAACGAAGTAAGGTTAGAAGTACAATAACCTGAAAATATATTCGTCATGCTAAACACAAAGTGGCGTTGACTATTTAAAGCGCCTATATGAAATTATGTTGCGCCTAACCCTTAATATACGTTAACGCCTCGATAGAACTGTACAGTTCTATAAGGGAAAACTATACGAGCATCTAGAAGGGAAAGGCGTTACACGCTAGTACAGATCTGTCTAGAACTTGATTATTCTAGCTAAAACTGCCTAGTAAGGTAGTTATAGAAATTATTAAATAAAACATTTAAAAAATATAAATACAGATAGATATTAAAGATATAAGCGTCTCTAATATCAACATCGCGCACATTTACATTGAGTAAAGTGTTTATATTCCTAGAAGTGGAGTAGGATTCAAGATAAAAAGAAAAAGAGAGAGAGAGAGTATGAAATATACACAAAGTAGCTATAGTATAGGATGTTACAAACGTAACGATTCGTTTTCATTAGTTGAATTCTGCTGGCCGAGGAAGCATAGCTTCAATAAATTAATTATTGATAATCGCAAAATATATAGAAAGAAAACATTAAGTATCTTGGCTATACCACAGTATACATTATACTTTTTATTTTAATTTGTAAAAGTTGTTTTATTTTGTTATAAAAACAATGGGAAAGGAAAAGTCGAAGAATGGTCGGAAAAGTTCTCTAGACGAAAAGACGTGGATGGTTAATATTGCAAAAAAAGCTCGTAATGAGGTAATTTTTGGTTGAGTCGTAATTTTTTACACGCTTTCATTAAGCTTGCTTTCACGTCTGTCTGTCTGTCTCTGTCTCTCTCTCTTGTTCACCTAGCTACTAAATATTTTAATGAACTTAGTACTGGATCTACTATAAATGTAACTTTTGAGTTGGGTCCGGTGGCGTATTTTAAGAAGCACACATTCGACTGGCTGCTTGGTGGTGATCGTGGGGATTGGTGTGCTGAATCGGCGGCCCCAGTCTAAGTTCTAGTGCCGGTGGAGTGGTGCACTAAAAGAACTTTTTGTAAGCTGTATGCCAAAGCGTGAGGGCGCAGTATACTACAAGTTTACGGGAGACAGAAAAACAAATGTTGGCGTTTTGAAAGCCAACCAATACCAGCCACCGGTGCGCACGCAACTCATAAGTAACTTTCGGCATTCAAAACGCCAACATATGTATTACTGTTCGCCGCTGAGTATGAGCGGACTGTATACCTCCCCTCTTAGTTGGCAGTTTGCTAAGGCATCCATCCGTGTGGATTGGTTGCTACTGGCCAATGCACTATCATATCCAGTACTAGCTTTAACTTTAAATAATCTTGTTTATGCTTATTTTTGTATTATTTAATCTTTATGTTTTCTTATTTTATTTTTATCATATTTTTTAATTCTATTTTCATTGTTACTAAGTTTTTACAACGCTTTGTTATTATTTTCCGATTATTATTTTCTTATTATTTTTCTTTTTTTTATTGTTATGTGTTTACATTGTACTACTTTATGTTGAGCCTTACGGGGTTGTACCCTAAGGTTAAATAAATTATTGTCAAATCAACATTAAATCTCTTTCTCTAAGTAAGTATAGTTGGTTGTGCTGTGTAGTGCTCTCTTTTCATTCGATACTTGTTGCTGCTTGACCCTGCCTACGGGCGTTTAACATTTGCAGGTGACTTGCACGCGAAACTGCAAGGCATTGATTGATATAATGGACTTTAGTTTTATATCTGGCCTTGCGCATTAATTTATACGTTTTTCTCGGACTGCATTTTTGGAGGGTAAGTGGAAAAGGTGGGAAAAATATTCTTATCTGATATCTGCGCCTCTGTCACTTGCCAACAATGATACACATGTGTACACAATGTTTATCATGCTCTAACTTTGGGAAAAAATAATATTTTGACATGCTATAACTAATAATTCGAAAGGATTTGGGCTCAGCTTTCATTTAAAAACAGTTTCAAGCTTGTAGCTATCAATGCTAAAGAACTATATGCGTTTAAAAATCTAGTAACTTTTTTAGTGATTTTCTTTAATTGCCTGTAACTAGGGAAATATTGAGTATTTATGACTATAACTTTAGCTTTTCCCATATTTTATCATCTGAAAACTTATCCTGAAGTTTGAGCAAAATCCGTGATCCGGAGGTGTGACACTCTCCTAGTTAGTACAAAATCAGGACGTAATCAGTACACAATTTTAACAAAATTCATTTAAATTGTTTTGGAAATACGTGACCTTTCAGTTTCTAATCAGTGCCAAATCAGTACTGAATTCGGGAAATAATATTCGTATACGAAATGAGAGAATCGACTCAGTACGAAATCAGTACGAAATCAATACGTACCCCGTTGAAAAAATCCATATTGGAATTCCAATAAATTCCTATTGGAAATTCATAATGGAATTCAAATGAGAATTTTAGAAATCCAACGTTAATTTATCGACATTTTCAAGCAATTGAAATATTTTTTTATATAAAATTTTATTTATGTTTTCATTGTGACTTATAAAAATATCTCTGTTCATTGAGTAAAATAGAACGTGAGAAAGCAGGCCGAATGATCGTCGTTTTAGACCAAATGAAACTACCAGACTACCAGCTCTTTTATTTTTTTGTATGCATTTGCTTGCCATAAGAGAGTCAATAGATAGAAAGCATGATAGCCGCCTGGTGATCAATTGTTAGTACTATTGTATAAATGTGTATATTTATATTCGATGATTAGCCGCCAGGGGGCTACAACACTATCTGTCTACTGACTTTTTTATGGCAAGCAAATGCGCACAAAAAAATATTTCAATCGCTTAAAAATCTTCATAAATTTAAGTTGGATTTCTAAAATTCTCATTGGAATTCCATTATGAATTTCCAATTGGAACTGATTGGAATTCCAACATGGATTTCCAACAAAATCCAATTGGAATTCCATTTGGGAATTCCAATTAGAAATCCAATTGGATTTTTTCAACAGGCTAATCAGTACACAATTCCAACAAAATGCGTAAGAATAGTTTTGGAAATACGTGGCTTTTCAGTTCCTAATCAGTGTTAAATCAGTGCTGAATTCGTAAAACACAATTCGTACGAATTTTGTTAAAACTGTGTACTGATTACGTCCTGATTTCGTAATGAGTCGATTCTGTCATTTCGTATAAGAATATTCTTTTTCGAATTCAGTACTGATTTAACACTGATAAGGAACTGAAAATCCACGTATTTCCAAAACAATTCATATGAATTTTGTTAAAATTGTGTACTGATTACGTACTGATTTCGTACTGAGTCGATTCTCTCATTTCGTATACGAATATTATTTCCCGAATTCAGTACTGATTTGGCACTGATTAGAAACTGAAAGGTCACGTATTTCGAAAATAATTCGTACGAATCTTGTTGAAATGGTGTACTGATTACGTACTGATTTCGTAGTGAGTTGATTCTTTCATTTCGTATACGAATATTTTTTCCTGAATTCAGTACTGATTTCACACTGATTTAATATTGATTAGGCACGAAGTTTGTACATTATTTGTGTTGCGCTATGGAACCATTTTCAGGACATGCGCAGTACTGATTTTGTGTTGATTTTACACCGATTCAATGTGAAATCAGTACTGAATCAGTACGAACTTTTTTAACAGGGAAGCCAGGATAAAATCTGTTCAAAAAAAAATTTCATGTCAAAAACCATTGATTGATTTACGCGGTGAAAATGGTAATCATAACGTCAAATTAACTGATGATATTCAGAAGCTTATTCAATTGCACTGTTAAAGTTCGTCGCATTCCGAGTCTCATTTCACTAGAGAAAGCACAAAGTTGAATTATTTTTCTGATACAAGTTTAACTTTATCCAAACTTTATGAATTATTTTTAGAATATTATACTTCAGTAACAGGTTATTCAGGAATCCCGCTTGGTGAATCAGCATACTCGAAATTTTTCAATCATCACGTCAATTTTTCTTTTTCTTTACCCCGCTCAGATGTTTATAATTTATGTTTTGAATATAAAAATCTTGGAAAGAGAGGAGACGCATTTGTGCAACATAAAACCAATCGAAAACTACCAAAAAGTGAAAGATAAAATCCTCAAAGAAAAAGATGGCGTGTTGCATTGTGTGTTTGATTTTGGGCAAAATTTGCCTTTAGCTAAGCTTCCTGTCAATTGTCAATTTTATTGTCCATTATTATGGCTTCAAATATTTAACGTGCACATACTTAATTGAGATTCGAGTTATATGTTTCATTTTATTGAAGGTATACTCAAGAAAGTGACAAATACTGTCTGCAATTTACTATATTATGCTTTACAATTTGAACTGAAAAAAAGTGTTACAACAAAATTTTTTTGTATTCTGACGCTGCAGGTAGTCAGAATAGAAACTATTTGATAGTTTTTGTATTGCCGATGTTATCCAAAAAATTTGAGGTTTTCATTGAACATCTTTATCCGGTTCGTGGACATTCATACTGTGAATGTGACCGAAATTATGGTAGATACAGACATGCGAAAAAAATACGAGAAGTTATTGAAACTCCAGGTGAATACGTCGAAATGATAAAGACTTCAAGGGATCCTCCTTTCACAATGATTGATGCTTCACAATGTGGAGTAAAAGATTTTGAATCCATTCTAGAAAAAAACAAAGAAATCCAACAATTAAAAATAGGTTTGTTGTTAAAATTGATTCTTTTCCGAATTCTGAAGTCCACGTTTATTATCAACATGAAAAAGTACCATTCAAACTTTTTGTTAAAGTGGACACTCTATTTGACGATTTAAATGATACACCTCTAGCAACTGGAATTGGCATTTCCAATGAGAAATTAAAAGATTTGAAACGTTTACAATCTTTCTTAAGTTTGACAGGACAGATTTTTTATGATAATTTTTTTAAGAATACGCTCATTAAAAATTAGGCAGTTAAAAAGAAGGCGAAGGCAAATGTTCAAGAAAAAAAAAATAATAAATAAAAATAAGAAAATCAAAATTTAATTTGAATTATTGTTGAAGGTTTTATTTGCAAATTTATCTTACTGAACTGTTAATAATTAAATATTGTTCTAAAAAATAATGCTTCCTAATTTTGTTTCCATTTTTAATTATGAAAATTATTTTTCGTGAAAAAATAATTATATGATCAATTCTCAAAATATCTAGTGTTTTTCATTAGTAGCTTTAAAAATTCTTAAAGTAATATGTTTCTAATTACTTAAATTTTTCAATATTCTTATCTAATATTGCTTAATAATTCACAGTATGAACAAAGCTATAAAATGCCAAATCATCTACTCCTTCAACTTCTACATATAAAATGTTGAATGCAATAGTTATTAATTACCTGAAAATAATACATTTTTTTAAATCTTATTACTATGGAATATTCATTCTACTTCAAGAAAACAAGTTCAATATTAAATTTGGAAATTTAAAATTTTTCTAAGACTTATTTTAAAGTTAATATATTCCGTAGAATTCTTAACTTGTCAATGAAATTCGGACATTTCAATTTTAATTATATTTTACACAATAAAATGTATTAATTAATAAATCTATATAATATAAATAAATAATAAAAAAAATAATATAATAAATTTATTTTATTTTGTCAGCGAGCCTTCAATGAAAATAACATACATGCTTCCACGCATTTTAATTTTCGGTATTTTCAAGTATAAAATATTAAAATTTCTGGAAATCGATAAAAGTATAAATTAAACAATAATAAACAATTTCCTAACTCAACGTTAGATACTAGAAAAGTATTTATTATGAATTTTAATTTTAAAGACAATCGGTACCTTTGGCGCGCATGATTTATTTTCATTATAATCTCGCATATTTTCAAATATAGGATATCAGAATTACTAAAAATCTATAAAAGTGTACATAAGATAATAATAAACAATTTTCTCGCTCAAAGTTTGATGCTAGGAATGTATTTATTATGAATTTTCAATTGCAAAGATTGTCATTGCCTTTAGCGCGCATGGATTCTCGCATTTTAACCTCGTACATTTTGAAATAGATAGTATAAAAATTGCTGAAAATTTACAAGAAAGTTCATGAAATAATAATAAACAACTTCCTCGCTCAAAGTTTTATGCTAGGAAAGTGTTTGCTAATAATTTTTAATCGCAAACACAATCATTCGCTTTAGCGGTTATGGTATTACATATATATATATCACTTTCTAGTGGCCGTGTGACGAAGTCATTCTTGTATCCGGCCCTTCAATTTAAAAATTTGTTTTTTAACACAATGTATAAAAAAGTTGAGATTCGGATTGGAACAGGACAAGAATAAATGACCTATTATAGAACTGAAATTCTAAGGGTTTGCCTTAGACCTAGTTAGTGTTATTCAAAAACTAAAGCGAATTAAAAAGATATCATTTTTTTATAAATTATAGATTTTTTTAATATTATAGCATAAAAGACAAAAATAATTTGACTTTAGTGAGTAACAGAATAATCAATGATTGTTAATCAACGTTATGTATTTTTTGTAAGATATAAAAGGCTGATTCCAGTTCACATCGAACAGCCTGTATACACTCAAGTCGCCAATCACTGTACCGATAGAGTATGTTATTCTATTCTGAAAATAAAAAGATACGTATTTTTTTTTTGCTGAAATATCAAAATTGCATGAGATATGCACATTTGAAAATTGCATACAAAAACTAAATGTTCAAACTGAAAAAGTTGACAATAACTTTAGAGGGCTATCGTTTTTCTAATTTTCAATGAATTTTAGTAAACATTTCTTTGTTTTATTCTGCTTCGAGCCCTCTTCAATCCAGTGCAAGAAATTTAGAAAAAAACTAAAAAATGACTGAGATTTATGCATTTTACCAAAAAATGCACTTTTTATGCACATGCAATTTTCTCAAAAAGGCCATCTTTTTTTTGCTGAAATTTTTTAGGCTAATAGAGGACCAAATTACCTATCTGATGGTATCTGTTTGATTCCTTTTTTTTATGTTTGAAACGAGATAACAATTGACAAATTTCATTGTTGAAAAATACCTGTATATACGTTCGTAGTCTTAAGCAATCTACATTCAAACGCTGTCGCATGTTTCGTTCATCATTTGTATACATTTGTATGTATGTATATACTATCAATAGTGATATATATATATATATATATATATATATATATATATATGTATATGTAAATTCGTAATATAAATATAAATACTTAAAAATAGAGTAAAATAATTGTATTTGTGAATATCTATATTATGCATGTTTCGATGTACAAACAATAGGAGGCCAACTCGTGGACAAATATATCAAATGGCTGTTAAATGGCTCCGAATTAACTCCTTTATTTTTTGCGAGGTTTTGTTGATCTATTTATCATCGGAGAGTCCAATAGGGAGGAGGGGTGAACTGCGCGCGTGCTTTCTGAATGTGACCTCTTTGAGAGCTCATATTGGGCAGGTGCGTGAACTTTTAAGTGGCTATCATTCTTACGACATATTTAGAGTTGATGAGACCTAGCTGGGTCCGTCTGTATCGGATGACGTCATTCGAGTCGAGGGGTACAAAGTGTTTAGACAGGACAGAAACTTGCGTGGTGGAGGAGTTGCCTTGTATATTAAGGATAATCTAAAATGCACTATTTTGGCCACTTCGGAGACGCAAACTAGTAATAGTAGCGGTAAGCCGGAGGTGCCTGAATATATTTTCTGTTCTGTGCAAGTTGGCGGCTCCAAGCCCGTGCTGGTTTCTGTCATTTATCGTCCTCCTGCTGTTTCGTTTACTAGAAACTCCAATTTGTTGATTGATTAGAGAAATTTTTGTTCGGACTATTCCCATAAAATTATAATGGGGGACTTGAATGCCGATCTCCTTAAAGAGAGCAGTGATGCTAAGTTTCTTAGTAAGCTGTCGGCTGAGCTTTCGTTACAGTTGGTCCGGCACGGTGCTACGTATCATACTCCTACGTCTCACACGTGGATTGACCTGATCTTTGTTGATGACAACGACGTGGTGCTTGATGCACGGAACCTACCGGCGAGCTTTCACAGTCGGCATAATTTAATTGACGTCTGTTTGCCTTGCAACACTATAACTTTTGATCAAAAACCTATCATGTATAGGAACTATAAAAATATTTGTCCAACTGCATTGGGAGAGAAACTTGCCGGCTGTGATTGGTCGCCGCTTATGACTGACGCGGTTGACCCTGAATCTGCACTTGGTTGCCTCTGTGACAATCTCACTGCTGCAATCGAGAATTTGGCGCCGTTGAAAGCGCTCAAGCCTAATAAGAATAAGTTTCCATGGGTAGATGAAGTATTGTCGCGGATGCGGCGTAAGAGAGATGCTACATATCGTAGATACAAACGGACAGAGGACAAGCAGTATCTCCTTGAATTTCTGCGGTTGCGTAGGGTGGTAGACGAACGCACGGACCATGCTAAGACTGCTTATATTCACAATAGACTGTTTGATGCTCTTGCGGGTGGTAATGTCTGGAAGGAGTTGAGAGACCTGGGACTGCTATCCGGACCTCAAGGGGATTTGAATGGATTCACTCCGGATGAGCTTAATGCGCACTTTGCTGGGGTGTCAGTCTCGCCGCAGGAGGATAGTGAAGAGCGATTGAGAATTCTTTCTCAATGCAATGAAAGTGGGTTTACCTTTAAACCAATTAGTTTTAATGATGTTGTTCTTGCAATTTCACATTTTTCCTCACAGGCTTGTGGCGAGGATGGCATTCCGCAAAGCGTGATAGTTAAAGCTTTACCATTTATTGGTGAACATCTTGTGACTCTGTTCAACTCCTCTTTTGCACGGGGGGTCTTCCCTTGCCGTTGGAAGCAAGCACGTATTATACCATTGAAAAAGTGTGCTGCACCTAAGCAACTAAAAGATTTTAGGCCTATAGCCATCTTATGTTTTCTTTCAAAGGTTCTTGAGAAGATCGCCCATGACCAACTGCAGGAGTACATTACATCCAAAAAATTGCTCGATCCTATGCAGACGGGCTTCAGGAAAAACCATTCTACGCAGACTGCTGTACTTAAGCTTACGGACGATATAAGGTCAGGTCTAGACAAGAAACTTGTCACGTTACTGCTACTTTTTGACTTTAGTAAGGCATTCGACACGATCTCTCCCTCCAAACTTCTTGCGAGGCTTAGATCGATGGGGTTCTCCAGGGCCGCACTCGGATGGATTAACTCCTATTTATCAGGTAGGAAACAAATGGTTTCCACACATTTGAAGGAGGAATCGAATTGGCTAACAACCAATCTAGGAGTACCTCAGGGTTCGGTGCTGGGGCCTCTGTTGTTTTGCCTTTACATAAATGACGTACGTGACGCACTGGACTCTGGTTGCGTCGGGCATCTGCTGTATGCGGATGATCTTCAAATTTATACACAGGTCCCTTATGATGATGTGGACGAGGGGATTCGTATTTTACAGAGGGCGGCCAGGGCGGTGTCGGGGTGGGCTGCTGGTGTTTCTCTCACTTTGAATGCTAGTAAAACAAAGGCGATCGTCTTTGGAAGTAATCGTTTTATTAAAAATTTTTATTCGGGTGAGCCAAGGACGATTGACCTAGGGAGCGGTATCGATATTCCTTTCTCTGACACCGTTACGAGCCTTGGTGTTGTACTCGACTCTAAACTGTCGTGGAAACCGCATATTAATATGCTGACTAAAAAATTCAATAGAGTGATTTATAGCCTGCGGTTTTTCCGTCGGTACACCACTGAGGCTCTGCGTAAGCAGCTCGCAACCGCCCTGCTGTTTCCACATCTTGATTATTGCTCAGTGGTTTTGCTCGATGCTTCGCAGGAGTTACGAAGACGGCTACAGACAATGCAAAATTCATGAGTGAAATATGTATTAGGCGTGAGAATGGGTGATCACATCTCTCCCCATAGACATGCTTTGGGTTGGCTACGTACTGATTCGAGGAGACAGTATTTTATGGCTGTACTTATGTACAAAATCGTACGTATGAATACTCCCGAATATCTAGTGGGTCTCTTCACTAGATATATACCCAGAGCGACCACTAGGGGTGAGATTAAAGATCTTGCGGTGCCCTTCATGCGCACTGAGACTGGAAGAAATTCCTTTCAAGTTCAAGGTGCGCATTTTTGGAACTCCCTACCTGCTGATATTAAAAATCTTCCATCAATCGGCAGGTTTAAAGCCGCTCTGAGGAAGTTTTTACTCGACCTCGATTAAACAGTATTATTTTCGGACTATATCATATGTGTTAATTTATTATGTGATGTACCCTTTATAGATTTAAGGCATGATTGTATTTATTAGCGTGTATGTAGGATGTGTGTGCATAGAGTGAATGATTATATTTTTATCAGATTGACTTGTATATTACTGTACATTCAACTTGCTGTGATTTTAACTTACTGTATACTACTGATATTTCGACTGCGCTCTTTACACGCTTGATTTTATGTAATTATTTTGACTGATAGATATTGAGACTGATTTTTAACTATATTATTTATACTTTTTGCGTGTATTTATTCGTGTTATCTGTGATATCGCTTTTATTTAATTTATTGACTTACTATTACAGTATTACTATCTCTATTATGTTTTATGACTGTGATATCATACTGTACTATTTTGATTTTATATGTACAAGGCTATTTAAAGTATTTTTATGTATTTTTTCAACTTTATTTGTAATTTTTCACGCTTTTTTGTAATTATAATACAAAATAAACAATATCTAATCTAATCTAATCTAATCATATATTCGCTTATATTCAGGAATAGTGAGCAAATTTTTATTTCGCTTAATTTTGGAGGTGGTAGAGTTAGAAGTTTTGTTTTCTTCTAAATGGAAGAGCATTTTTCTAAAACCTATTTAAAATTTTCTAGAAAAATTCATCATAATAGTTTTTAGTGGAACTTTGGTCCAATTGCATTGATTGAACTGAAATGCCATACGCATCTTTTAATTTACTTCCGACAGTAGCAGCAAAAACTGAAATTAAGGATTTTCTCTTTTTAGATAAGTAATTTTCCCTTAAATTTTCAGGTGTTACAGTTTTTCTTTTTAGAGGTGAAACGCATCTAGGTAAAACTGTATTTTTTTTTTTGCCCTATTGGCCCGGGCGCAGCCTGACTTGGCCTAGCACCCGCATCCTTGCCACCTCTGTGTGAGGATGTTCCTATCACACATTTTCCTATTTTTATCATGTTTTCCTATTTTTTATTATCCTATAATTCTTCTTCCTAAGCTAGTCTTTTAAAACCCACATCCCCGAGAAATCTCTGACTGCCGCGTTCCAAGAGCAGTCGATAAGTAGATTTCTACGGTCGGTTCCCGCATGTACCCAGGCTTTTTAGAACTGTGACGTAGGGAAAACTCCCCCAGGAGAAAACCCACGCCAGGGACTTTGACCCATCGCACTCAGAGATTCTTTTTCCGATGAAAATAGCCTGAAAAAAATTTCAGGTGTTTTCACCCGGAATCGAACCCCCGACCGCTTGGAGCGAAAGTGTAGAGACCGTATAAGGCGTGCGCCTTAGCCGGTTACGCCACTGACGCTCTCAGGTAAAACTACTGCTCTTAGAAACTACCTTCTTAAGCATTTGAAAAAAATCGCGACATGAAGATCTTTTAGAAGACTAAATTTCGGACATTGCAATTGCACAGTTTTGTTTACTTTTTTACGAGCCCGAGAAGTACCTTTCAAATCAGTCGTAAGAATAACTAGCTTCTATATAACAGTTCCAATATGCTATTTTGGTTACACGATGTATTTGTCCGTGAGTTGGCCTCCTATTGCTTGTACATCGAAACACATAATATAGATATACACGAATAGTATTATTTTTTTCCATTTTTAAGTATTCATTTTTATATTACGAATTTACACATATATATATATATATATATATATATATATATATATATATATATATATATATATATGACTATCGATAGTATATGCATACATACAAATGATGAGCAAAGCATGCGACAGCGTTTGAATGTAGATTGCTTAAGACTACGAACGTATATACAAATATTTTTCAACAATAAAATTTGTCGATAGTTTTCCCGCTCTAAACAAAAAAATACGGGATCGAACAGATACCATTAAATGGGTAATTTGGTCCTCTATTAGCCCAAAAAATTTCAGCAAAAAAAAGATGGCTTTTTTGAGAAAAATGCATGTGCATAAACAGTGCATTTCTTGGTAAAATGCATAAATCTCAGTCATTTTTTAGTTTTTTTCTAAATTTCTTGCACTGAATTGAAGAGGGCTCGAAGCAGAATAAAACAAAGAAATATTTACTAAAATTCATTGAAAATTGGAAAAACGATAGCCCTCTGAAGTTATTGTCAACTTTTTCAGTTTGAACATTTAGTTTTTGTATGCAATTTTCAAATGTGCATGTCTTATGCAATTTTGATATTTCAGCAAAAAAAATACGTGTCTTTTTATTTTCAGAATAGAATAACATACTCCATCGGTACAGTGATTGGCGACTTGAGTGTATACAGGGCTGTTCGATGTGAAATGGAATCAGCCTAAAAGAAAACGGGCACGTTTGTTTTAAATTCATCCTAAAGTAAGTCACATATCTTTGTCCTTTCATATTAAAAAAGTCAAATTTTATTTTTAACTGCAAAATGTTTAAAAGAAAGGGAACTTTATTTTTTAACATAAAAATACTTATTGTACATCGTTTTAAAACGATACTAAATTAGTATGTGAAAATGTTCCTTTTATCACGAAAATTCAAGCAAAATTTGTGACTACACAGAGAAAAAAGTTTCTTTAAGGTGTTTTTGAATAGAAGAAATACGGTGCAAAGAAATGAAATTTTTTGAGACAAAGATAAATCATTCTTAAAATAATGAAATATTTTCTAAACTTAAAAAAAACTCTTGAAATATTCTTTAATAAAATATTATATTACAAAAAAAATGTTTGAATTAAAAAATATCTTATTAACTCTAAAAAATTAGTTACTCCGGAAATAGTGTTAAAAGTCATTAAACTTCCTTAAAAACAATGCTATAACATTTTTTTATTTAAAAAATATAATATTCATTAATATATTTTTATATAAAAAATATCTCACATCAGATAATTTTTTTATGCAAAGACGTAATTTTTAAATTAAACAAATTAGTTCATGACTTCAATAACCCTTTCTCTTTTCAACAATAGAATGTTTGTTGGTGCAAAAATGCGATGTAATTAATTACATTTCTTTACATTAAAAAAAGAGGATTTCGAATTGGGGAAAAAATAATTGTTAGAAACAAGAAAATATAATTGAAAAACTTTAAACATTTTTTATTTTAATAAAGTAACGAGCAAAATTTACCCCGCTCCTGACGTCGCTTGGCTGCATTTTTATATATAATATTATCTTATATAAATTTGCTAATTTCATTGACAATAGTAGTTCAATATAAAATATATACTTAATTTTTTTTCATGTATTCATATAATTATAGTGTACTGCATTGAAATGAAACATTTTTTAATTATTTGTAAATGAATAAGCTTCAATAAAACTAAATAATTATTATTGACAATTATAGTATAAGAAAAATGTTTATATTATTATCAACTTTTACAGGAAGTCCGCGTTCCTTATAGCGAAATTTTCATATAGGGAAACCAGATTTTTTCATTACAATGACATGCAATCAGAGATGCGAGAAAATCACAAATAATATAGGACAAAGTGCAGAAGTAACAGATAGACCAGATATTGTTGTTAAATTATTTTATCAAAAATCAAAACTATTAAAAGAGCAAATTCGAAAAAAAACATTTTAGCAAAATGCATTGCATATTCATACGTGGTAGCATTTTAAAAGAGAGGATTACCGCATGTCTATATGCTAATATTTTTTAGTGAAGATGATAAAATTTACAACAGTAATGATGTTGATAAATTTATAGTAACTGAAATTCCGAATGAAAATGAGAATCCCAGATTATATCAAATAGTTAAACAATTTTTGATCTGTGGCCCTTGTGAAGATCAGAATAGAAACTCACCTTGTATGGATAAAAAATCAGGAAAGTGTACGGAAAATTTTCCAAAATAATTTAATGAAACAACAAATGGTTATCCTATTTATCGACAAAGAAATAATAAAAATGAGATATTATACACAATAAACAAGTGGGCAGATAATAGATTTGTGGTTTCTTACAACTCGTATCTATTACTGGAGTTTAACTATCATATTAATATTGAATCATGTTATACTGCTTCAAAAGACATGATTTTGCATTCATCGAAATGAAAGCACGTGAAATAAATACTGAAAGTGATACTAATGATGAGACGGATGAAACGAAGAATTAAGATATGTTTTATGATAATATTAAGCAATATCTAAACACAAGATACGTTTGCTCACCAGAAGCTATGCATCGCATATTGGAATATAATATGAGTGAACTTTTACATACAATTTATAGATTAGATGTTCATAGTGAAACTGAACAATAAATGTATTTCAAAGAATGATCTGGACAGGAAATTGATGAGAAAAATGTAAATACAACACTAACAGCGTGGTTTGAACTTAATAAAAGTAAAAAAAATCTTTCGAAAGCTAAAAAAATTTTGATGAAAATACATACCTAACATTCTTTGAAGTAGCAAAAGCAAGAAATTTAATTGAAATCGATAATGAATAGGATAAATGTTTACAAGACTCATGTAAATCTCGATTTCCAGAACCTCTTTGTCAATTATTTGGTAACATTTGTACATTTCACAATCCAATTAATGCTCGACAATCGTATGAGAAATATAAAATCTATTTTTATCCTCCAAAAATGAATAAACGAAAAATTGAAGGATATGCATTGAGCATAATTGATTATATTTGAACTAATAATGGATTTCAATTAAGTCACTTTAATTTATCTACTTCAAAATAATATATTGAAAATAGTGAAATTAAATATAGTACAGTAAATAATGTTAATAACATTGGGTCATGATTGATACTCTAACATATGCTTAAACGACTATTTTTATCACAGTAATAAATTCATTAAATACAGCCTGTGCCAAAAGTATATATATATATATATATATATATATATATATATATATATATATATATATATATATATACTGGACGGTTTAGGTAAAAGTATTAAAAGCTACTTATTAAATACAATTATAACTTATATAGAAATTCATGGAATCAACTATTTACTTGTATCATGGACAGGTAAAGCGGCCAATTTCTTACAAGACAGCGTGACAGTACATACAGCATTTGAATTACCGTTAAACATATCTTAAGACACAATATGTGATATTAGTGCAAACAGCGAAATAGATATAAAAATGAGAAATGTATCAATTGTTATTTAGAATAAAATCACAATTACATCAAAATACGCTTCTGACGCCACCGATCGCATGTATAAAAATGTATGTGGTGATGATTATTCGTTTGGAGGAAGAACATTTATCATTTCAGGTGATTTAAGATGAACGTTGCCATTAGTAAAAGATAAAAAAAACACAGATGGTAGAAAATTGCGTAGAAAAAGCTATTCATGGGAACCTTTTTAATAAATGTCTTGAATAAAAATAGACGTTTTTAGAATCAAATAATAAATTATAAAATTGGTAACTTAATATAAGGATTGGCGGTTTCCATTCAAATTATAAATAGAAATAAAGTTGCACAAATTCCAAAAGAAATATTGTCATAAGGCAATCTCATTGATAAAATTTACAAGCATAATATGAATATTGTTAATTGTAACTCTTACGAAAATATTATATTAGCATCGTCGTCGTCATCATCATCGTCATCGTCATCGTCATCGTCGTCGTCGTCATTGTCATCGTCATCATCGTCATCGTCATCGTCATCGTCATAGTCATCGTCATCGTCATCGTTAACGTCATCGACATCGTCATCGACATCGTCATCGACATCGTCATTGTCATCGTCATTGTCAATGTCATCATCATCGTTATCCTCATCATCGTCGTCATCGTCATCGTCATCGTCATCGTCGTCGTCATCGTCATCGTCATCCTCATTGTCATCGTCATTGTCATCGTCATTGTCATCGTCATCGTCAACGTCATTATGATCATCATCGTCGTCATCGTCATCGACATGATCATCGTCATCGTCCTCGTCATCATCATCATCATCATCATCATCGTCATCGCCATCATGGTCATCATCATCGTCATCGTCGTCATTGTCCTCGACGTCGTCATCGTCGTCATAATCATTGTCATCATCATCATCGTCATCGTCATCGTCGTCATTATCGCTATCGTCATCGTCATCATCATCGTCATTATCATCATCGTCGTCATCCTCATCGTTATCGTCATCGTCATCATCATTGTCATCGTGATCGTCCTTGTCGTCGTCATCATCGTCGTTTTCATCGTTATTGTCATCATCGATATCGTCATCGTCATCGTCATCATCGTCATCATCATCATCGTCATCGTCATCGTCATCTTCATCATCATCGTCATCATTATCATTATCATCATCATCATCCTCATCATCATCTTCATCATCAACATCGTCGTCGTCTACTTTATTGTCATCATTATCATCGTCTTCATCATCATCCTCATTATCATTGGCATCATCATCATCTTCATCGTCATCGTCATCTTTATTATCACTGACGTCGTCATCGTCGTCATCGTCATTGTCATTATTATTATCGTCATTATCATCATCCTCATCATCATCGTCATCATCATCATCGTCGTCGTCATCTTAACTATCATCATCATTATCTTCATTGTCACGGTCGTCGTCATCAACGTCATGATCGTTATCATCATCCTTATTGGCATTATCATCGTTCTTGTCATTATCATCGTCATAGTCATCATCATTGTCATCTTTATTATCATCGTTATAGTTATTGTCATCGTCATCATCATCTTCATTATTATTATCATCATCATCATCGTTATCATCAACGTCATCATCATCATCGTTATCGTCATCGTCGTTATCGTCATTATCATCATCATCATCGTCGTCATCATCATCCTCATTATCATTGGCATCATCATCATCTTCATCGTCATCGTGATCTTTATTATCGCTGACGTCGTCATCGTCGTCATCGTCATTGTCATCATTATTATCGTCATCATCATCATCCTCATCATGATCGTCATCATCATTATCGTCGTCGTCATCTTAATTATCATCATCATTATCTTCATTGTCATGGTCATCGTCATCAATGTCAATGTCGTTATCATCATCCTTATTAGCATCATCATTGTCATCATCATTATCATCGTCATAGTTATTGTCATCGTCATCATCATCTTCATTATTATTATCATCATCATCATCGTCATCATCATCGTCATCATCATCATCGTCGTCGTCATTGTTATCGTCATTGTCATCGTCATCACCGTAACCGTCATCGTCATCGACATCGTCATTGTCATCGTCGCCGTCATCGTCATCATCGTCATTATCGTTATCATCATCCTTATCGTTAACATTATCGTTTTTGTCATCATTATCGTTATCGTCATTATCATTATCATCGTCATCATTATCATTATCATCATCATCCTCATCCTCATTGTCATCATCATCATCGTAGTCGTTAACGTCATCGTCATCATTATCATCGTCGTCATCATCATTTTTATTATCATTAGCATCATCATCATCATCATCATCGTCATCATCATCGTCATCATCATCATCGTCGTCGTCATTGTCATCGTTATCACCGTAACCGTCATCGTCATCGACATCGTCATTGTCATCGTCGCCGTCATCGTCATCATCATCCTTATCGTTGACATTATCGTTTTCGTCATGATTATCGTCATCGTCATCTTCATCACCATCGTCATCATTAGCATCGTCATCCTCATCCTCATCGTCATCATCATCATCGTAGTCGTTAACATCATCGTCATCATTATCATCGTCGTCATCATCATTCTTATTATCATTGGCATCATCATCATCGTAATCGTCATCGTCATCTTTATCATCATTGACATCATCATCGTCGTCATCGTCATCATTATCATTGTCATCATTATCATCCTCATCATCATCGTCATCATCATCATCGTCGACGTTAACGTCATCGTCATAACTATTATCGTCATCATCATCATCCTCATCATCATCGTCATTATCATCATCGTCGTCATCGTCATCGTCATTGTCATCACCATCATCATTTCCGTTATTATTATCGTCATCATCATCATCCTCATCATCATCGTTTTTGTCATTATCATCGTCATAGTCATCGTCATTGTCATCTTTATCATCATCGTCATTGTTATCGTCATCATCATCATCATACTTATCATCATCATCGTCATCATCGTCATCATCATCATCGTTATCGTCATCGTCATCTTCATCATCATCGTCATCATTATCATTGTCATTATCATCATCCTCATCATCATCTTCATCATCAACATCGTCGTCTACTTCATTGTCATCATTATCATCGTCGTCATCATCATCCTCATTATCATTGGTATCATCATCATCTTCATCGTCATCGTCATCTTTATTATCGCTGACGTCGTCATCGTCGTAATCGTCATTGTCATCATTATTATCGTCATTATCATCATCCTGATCATCATTGTCGTCATCATCATGATCGTCATTGCCACCGTCGTCATCATCATCGGAATCGTTAATGTCATCGTTATCATCATTATCGTCGTCATTATCAATGTCATTGTTATCGTTGTCGTCATCGTCATTTTCATTGTCATCATCATCGTCATCGTCGTCGTCATCGTCATCATCAGTATCATTATTGTCATTGTCATCGTCTTCGTCATTGTCGCCATCATTGTCATCATCACCATAATCGTCATCATCATCGTTATCGTCATTATCATCGTCATCGTCATCGTCGTCGTCATCATCATGGTCATTATCGCCATGTCGTCATTGTTATCGTTATCTTCATCTTCATTATTATCGTCATCATCATCGTCATCATTATCGTCATCGCCATCGTTGTCTTCATCGTTATTATCATCGTCATCGTCAATGTCATCGTCTTTGTCAATGTCATCGTCATCATCATTATCGTCATATTCATCATCATCGTCATTATCATCATTGCCATCGTTACCGGCATCGTCATCGTTAATATCATCGTTATCATCATTATCGTCGTCATCATTATCGTCATTGTCATTGTCACCGTCGTCGTCATCGTCATTATCATCGTTGTCGTCGTCGTCTTTGTCGTCGTCTTCGTCTACATCGTTATCGTCATCATTATCATCATTATTATAACGGTCCCAGGGTAAAATAACGCCGTGAGTTGAGATTAGAGAATATTCTGCATGTCCAATGACTGCATTTTTTGCTATTATTAGACAGACAAGGGAATCGCGTTATTTTAGACGTTAGCTTGTACATCTAGAAACCCTTCTAAGGTGTTTACAAATTCTTAAGTTTGGCTAGAGAATACGTTATTCAAGCATGTCAAACTTTACTTGAAAAAAAAAGCAACATAATTAATTGGTCCTCATAAGAGAAAATATTAATTTTTACTAAACAAATAGTTGACAATCCTCAATTTCTATTGATAATAACTATTTTTTCTAAAAATTTACATTTTTCAATTAGAAAAGGATAGAGAGATCCAGCGACCTCTTAACTGTCTTTACTCTGAGTTTGGATATCCATTCAGGCTCAGCAAACTGACGGCGATCTAGCAGCAGATTTTATCCGTTAAACCAATTTCAAATAGTAGAAAAAAAAATCATTATCATGATTATCATTATTATTATGGGAGTCGGCTTGAGGAGGCCCCTTGAGCAAGTTTTATCTTTTAGGTTCCATGTACCGTTCCTGGGCATCATCGTTGCATCGATGCTTTTTGCAGCAATTTTATAATGTCTATGGCAAATAAGAAGCAATGACTTGAGGATAAACAACCTTGTAAAGAAACCAGGGACCATCTGACCCCGATGGTAGCAACCCTGTAAGGGTCCCGCTTGAGTTACAAGATAGGGGTGGTTTCGCAAATAAATCAACTATTCTTATGGATGATGTGTGACGATAGAATAGTAATACCCCAGGTGAGCCCCTTTTTCGGAAATTATCACCCCCGCTTTCGATCAGGTGCAAACCCTGGTGGGTGGAGCCGGCTCCATGGATTCTCGGGGGAGCCGATCTCGCGTTGACCATATTGTCGCAGATGAGGGGAACCAGGCCTCGACGGCAATCATCTCTCCTAGAAGGCTAGAGGAGACGACTTTGCATAAAATACAGGCAATGGCTAATCTGCAAGTACCGAGGGTACGAAGCGGTAGTCAGTGCAGTATCGCTAGCATCAAAAGCGCGAAAAGTGCTTTTAGCGACGCGTTAGGTTTCGAGCAGATCGCTGTGCAAGCAGATTTAGAAGAGTTTTTGGAAGCAACTAGAAACCAAGATCCTCTGATAGGGGAAATAAAGAAGGAAGTCAAAATTATGCAGGAAGCTTTGAAAAAAAATACGAATCTCAAGATTCAACGTCTGGTGAAAAGGTTAAAGGTTTACCTGAAGCATGCTGTTCACCGGCAAAAAAAGGTCAGGAATAAAGCGAATGAACTCAAGGACACGGTAGATCAAATTTATGATCAGCATATGCAAAGGAAAATAGGACAGAGGCGAATGCATGCTGAGGTTTTGAGGGACACAGTGCTGGCGTGCACTGGTTTTAAAAGGGATCGAGGCAGCGCTAGTAACAGCTTGGTGGATGGACGGTAAAATAAAAAAAAGAAGAAGAAAAGGACGCTTGGTGCTGTGAATACACAATCTCTTCCGCAGACTACGCTATCCAGTTAATTATATAGCAAATTCCGGCAGAACATTGCTAGAGTTCTTCGAAGACTTTAGAAAGCAGAAAAAGAAAGAGACTCCATCTTAAGAAGAGGCCGAACTATCTGTCTTTGTCTAATAGCGTTTTTCATCATTTATTTAAACACTATCCGGTATAACAAGAAAAAAATAGCAGCCCCCGCTAGATATTAGTATAGTAAGTAAATTTTGTCATAACAACCAAATTTTTTCACTGCGTAGTTTTTGAATAATTAGAGACCTACCAAAAAAAAATAGGTTTTATTCTAGATTGCTAGTAGGTCTCTAATTAGTCAAAAACTATGCGGTAAAAAATTTGGTTGTTATTACAAAATTTACTAATTATACTAATATCTAGCGGGGGCTGCTATTTTTTTCTTGTTATACCGGATAGTGTTTACATTAATGATGAAAAACGCTATTAGACAAAGACAGATAGTTCGGCCCCTTCTTAAAAGATATTTTAGACAAGCTAGACACGGCAATGGGGTCATTTAAACCCAATTACGTGGAACAAGTCGAGAGGGGTGTACCCACAGCTTTAGGGAAGGTGAAAGATTTCAGGGATAAGATCAAAAGTGAAGAAAAAGAGAAGGAGAAACTTGGTGAGCCACTCCTGAAGGAAATCGCTGAAAAACCAATATGCATCTGTCAAGAGAAGAATAATAGAGCATTAGACCAAGAAACAAACAAGAGGAAACCTGCAATTAAATAAAATTGGTAGGACCACAAGGGTCATCTTCTACAATTAGGCTCCCCAAGATAAAGGTTGTATAAGTGGGGCGTCAGACTATGCTCAAGTTAGGAAGGAATCTCTATCCCCAGCAAACGCCAAACTCGTAAATGCAGAGGATGATGTGTGGAAACTAAACCCAAGCGATCGTTGGAAGCGTTATCAGCTTCTTGGATACTGGACCAAAGAGAGCGAAGTATTCAAAGATCAGAAAGGGAGATCTACTAATTAAGTTCAAGAGAAAAAAAAGCGACCCTTTGGCTGCTACAACTGTCACAAGCGGTTGAAGATACGGGCGAAGTACAGAGCCTACCAGCTATGACTACAACTCAGGTCTTTGACTTGAATAGTGGAACCACAATAGATCAGGTCCAGACAGCTGTTAAGAAGGCTATGCCGGAATTGGTCGCTGATCTCGTGATCACACTTTCGCATCCGAACCACATAGAGCAAGTGATAGCATTTGTCACATTACCCGCCATAAGTGCTGTGCCTTTTTTTAAAATGAGATATTTATAGATTGGCCCCTTTAGTTGTCGAATAAGGCACAACAATCCAGTAAGAAGGTGTTATAAATGCCTAGGATATGGGCACACCTCCCATACTAGCAAAGGTCCAGATAGAAAAAACCACTGCTATAAATGTGCCGAGACGGGTCACAAGGCATTAGACTGCACGAATGAAGAGAGATGCGTTGCTTGCAAGGATGCACAAAAACCAGAAGAGGATAATAAGCACCGCCTGGGGGCTGGAAGATGCAAGACACATCTAGAAGCATGGAGAATGCTTAACACCAGCATCAGAAAATGACCAAGATACTACAAGCAAATATCTGACAAAGCCTCGAGGCTTTTGCACTCCTTCAGGTGATAGCTAAAGAAAAGAAAGTAGATATCGGATTTATAAGTGAAATTGGATAAGTCAAGATCGACGGACCTAAATGGATCGTAGACAATCTTCAGAAAGCCGCAGTCTGGGTACCAAAATCAGAAAATATATTCATTGATAAAGGAGGCAAGGGAAATAGATTCGCATGAATCAAGAACGGTAACATTACCTATGTTAGTTGCTATTTTCGACCCATCACTCCCGGTGAACAAGACAGCATTAGTCTTCATCTTGATGGGCTGGAAGACGCATTACAAAACATGCATGGTAGTATCATTCTTGGAGGAGACTTTAATTCTAAAGCTCTTGAGTGGGGATCTAAGAATACTGACTCAAGAGGACAAAAGATCCTGGACATGACATCCAGACTTGGACTGGAGATATTAAATGATAACGCAACGACCTTCAGAAGAGATGGCCAAAGAGAAACAGTACTAGATATCTCTCTTGCCTCCGAGGATATAGCTAGAAGTATAAATGATTGGGAGGTCCTTGATGAATTTAATCTCAGTGGTCATGAATACATCATGTCCTTCATTGGTCACTCACAGCAGAAATGTAAACAACGACGTGTCCCAAGATGGAACCTAGCGAAGCTGGACAAGAAAAAATTTAAATTCATCATCCAGCAAGGAGAAAAAGCTCTTGCAGAATTTGTAATGGAGGAAGCAAAAGATGCGAAACTACTAGTAGATGCAACCATGGAGCTCATTGAGCACGCATGCGCAACATCAATGCCAAGGAAGAATGATAAAAAGGGGAGATCTCCTGCCTACTGGTGGAATGAAGAAATCGCGGACCTAAGAAGAGTGTGTCAACGACTGCGAAGAAAAACACAAAGAGTAAGAAAGAGAAACGACAGTACTAAAACAAACAGAGTTAAGATGAAGAACGAGCAGCAAGAAAATATCTTAGTCTAGCCATCAAAAAGAGTAAAACATCGCATTGGAAAGCACTTTGTACCGAGGTAGATAACGACCCGTGGAGCTTGGGGTACAAAATCGTATTAAAGAAACTCAAGATGTTGAGGTGATAGAGGATATATTCGCAGCACTGTTTCCAGATCACGAAGAGAGACGAATTCAAAAAATGAACATCCAAGCTGACGAGATATCCCTTTTTACTGAAAAAGAAATAGTAATAGCTGTGCGATCTATGAAGAACTAGAAAGCGCCAGGGCCAGATAGTATTCCTTCAGAAATCCTCAAACTAGTGTTAGAAACAGCTCATTCAGTACTGCTGCGCATGTATAATACATGCTTCGAAACTGGGACTTTCTCAAAAAGATGGAAAAGACAGAAACTAGTTCTTATAGACAAAAGAAAAGGAGACCCTAGCAGTGCATCAGGAAATCGGCCTCTGTGCATGCTAGACACTGCGGGCAAAGTGTTAGAAAAACTCATGAGACCGAGGCAGCGGTGAAGGCTGGTGGGAATCTATCCAATAAGCAGTTCGGGTTCCGAAAGGGAAAATCAACAGCAAATGCCATCTCAATCCTCGAAGAAACGTTTCAAACGCAGCAAAAAAAAAATCAACATTCAAAAAAAATCATCCTGCTGGCTACCATCGACGTTAAGAATGCTTTTAATTCGGTTAAATGTGAAAATATTATAAATCTTCTAAGAAACAAGTACAAAGTTCTCCCTTACATACTTCGCATTTTGGAGAGTTACCTTAGCGATAGACAACTACTGTACGAAACCAAGGATGGCCTAAAAAATAAGAGAATATCAGCGGGAGTTGCACAAAGGTCAATTCTGGGACCGGAGCTTTGAAACATATCCTCGGACTGGAGTTGCCTGACGGATGTTATCTAATAGGCTATGCCGATGATATAGCCATTGTCATCACTGGGAGGAATAAAGAGGCCTACGAGTATGCAGCGCATACCGTTCTGTATCAGAACCAGCAGTTCTGGCTATTGCGGGAACGATCCCAGTAAATTTGCTAGCACTAGAATGAAAGACCATCTATGATAGAAAATGTAACGCTGAAAGGACCGGCGAGGTCACCACCAGAGCTAAAATAGCGAACGAGGAAAGGACTGTGACCACGAATCTATGGCAACAGAGATATAACGCACAGCGCTGAGGCAGATGAACTGAGCGTCTCTTACCAAAATTAAGAGAATGGATAGAAAGAAGTCACGGTGAGGTAAATTATTACCTGACCCAATTGTTAACGGAGCACAGATACTTTCATTCCTACCTGTTTAAACAGAAAAAAGTAGGAAGTTCCACATGTCTTGCTTGCAGTCAAGCTTTAGATGATGCAGAACACACATTATTTATATGCAAACAATGGAGTCAACAACGAGGCATACTTAAAGAAAAAATTGGGGATTTTAACCCTGCAAATATGGTAGAGCTTATGCTGAAAAATAAAGAAAACTGGAACGCCATAGCTGAATATGTAGAAACTGTCTTACGGACAAAGAAATGCAAAAGACTGGTCGATGACCAAACCACCTAAAGTAATAGCGGCACAGAGAGGACTAAGGCACAGCATAGAGCCCTCAAGTCGGTATCTCATGCTTATTCTAATAAATCAGATCAGTTGTTACTTATTTACAATAACAAAAGTGAGGACATAGAAAACCAGAAACAACAAGAGCCTGAAAGTAGGCGTCGAACACCTACTGAAAGTCTCTCAAGAGACTTGAGAGAAACTAAGAGGACAGAGTGAACACCAATTTGGTGAAGAACCTCCATCTTGTGTAATGTTAACACGGGTCCAAGATGGAAATCTCTTCAAGATTTAGATAAAAGAGAAAGGGTTTTAGTGGGTCGTACAGGTGAGGTACAGCCCCACACACCGGTTGGTCTCGCATGGCCGTTGATGATGCGAATGCGCATTTCCCTCCTCTGCGGATGAAAAAAAAAAATTATCATATTATATCATTTTGTATTAAAAAATAATCAGGTAAGAAATTGACTATTCTGGAAAGTCATTGTAAAACATATCCTGGTAGAGAATCGATCATATTCTAGGCAGGATTTTTGATCAACGTAAAATGACTCTTATCTAGAAATTCTTTTAACAAAATTTTTAGTAAAGTGTCATTTTAACTTATGTTGATCATAAATTCTGCTCAGAACATGGTTAATTAAAAAAATATTTTATTCCAAATATTATTTGAAAATATATAAAAAAATATACGTTTTAATATGTCCATACACAAATTCATATACGAAGAAATATTTTTCTTGATGCCCTGGTGGAAATTCTATGGTTTCGCTATTGTTTTTGATGGCGAAAGCCAAATTTTTACTCATTGCAGGCAACTTCAAAGTTTGTTGATCGATTGTTTATTATTTTAGTAGGTCAGTATATCTATATATACGAAAAACAGATGCGTTGTCTCATGTATTTTTTATATATAGATATACTAACCAATATAATTTTGTATCTGTCATTTGTATCTTTTAATGTTATTTATATGACAAATTTATTTCTATTGTACTTAAAAAAAATGAAAAAAAGAAATAATCTTTTTATATGGTTTTTTAGAAATTAATCGTAAAATAGACATTTATAATATTTTTTATCCCTCTCTGATTTGTATGTTATTAAATCTGTCGCACGAATAACTTTACATTTTTAATTTATGTGCGTGATGTTTTTCCGATCCTCTGTTAGCACACGGAGTCGCATCGAACGCAGGAGACTGGTCGCTCATCGTCTCATTTTCGCTTGTTGGTTTCAACGGTGGTAGAGGCGGTGACTCGTCTTCTTGTCTTACGATATATGGTTTTAGCTGCTTCACATGGATGGGACCGTAAGCATTATCATCGATGTCTAGAAAACTGTATGTGTTTGATCCACATTTAGCCGTAATCATATAAGGACCTACAAATTTCGTTTCTAATTTGCTTGCTATACCTTGAGCAGCTGAAAAAAGTATCTTATTTCTTCTCCATACTAAATCACCAACATTATAAGATACTCCTCTTCGTCCTGCATCGTATACATAGGCCTGTTTTTGCTGTGCCAGCTGCGCACGGTCGATCACCTCATCATGTAGCAGAGGTAACTTGTTTACACGCTCCCACCAGTTATCTACTTTTCGTAGTTGTTCATTCTCTTGAGCAGCTTTATCTTCCTTCCTTTTTAATAATTTAGGAGGGACTTGCTGTCGATCATAGTTTAGCAGTGCAGGGCTAGTACCTGCAGTGCTTTGTTTGGCCGTATTATATGCGAAAATTAATTCTGGCAGTTTTTCGTCCCAAGAGCGATGGTTTTCATCAATAAATGCGGTGATCATTGTTTTTATAGTCCGGTTTATCCTTTCGACCGGATTTGCCTGAGGGTAATAAGTAGGAGTAGTGTTATGATACACTCCTACTTCGTTTAGGTATTTATCTATCACCTGATTTCTGAACTCTGAGCCATTGTCAGATAGAAAGACCTCTGGCGTACCAAATCTTAGGACGATTCTTCCTTTTAGTGATTTTAAGATCGTAGGTACATTTGCCTTTCTAATCGGTATCCACTCTACCCATTTAGTGAACACGTCTTCGAAAATCAACGCATATTGGTAGCCGTGTTTGCTTTTTGGGAAAGGGCCGATTATATCACCTGCTACCACTTTCCATGGGCCCGATACTTCTCTCTTGGCCATTAAGCCAGCAGGTAATTTTTGTTCTACTTTACACTGCTGGCAGATCTCACAGTTCTTGACATATTGAGATACCGTTTTCTCAATATATGGCCAATAATAATATTGTCTTATTCTAGCTGCAGTCTTATCTCGGCCTAAATGACCAGCTGTTGCCTCATCGTGACATTCTTGCAGTACTTCTGCTCGATGTCCTTTGGGTACTACGATTTTCCATGCATTGTCGTCTCCTAGCGTTTCTTCTGTGAACCTGTCCGGTACATAGCGATATAACAAACCTCCGATTATTTTCCATCTCGGAAAGTCGCTTGGGTTACTTAATACTTGATTGAGTAGTTTCTTATACCAATCATCGTTAGTTTGCGAAGCCCAGCTTAGTGCACTTAAGTGTGAGTCGCATTCTAATAAATCCTTGTGCATGCGTGATAACGCATCGGGCACGTAATTCAGAGCACCTTTCCTGTGCTCTACGGTATAAGAATAACCCTGCAGCTCCAGCGCCCATCGCGCTAGCCTGCCCGTTGGATTATGTAAGTTACATAACCAACGTGAGCTACTATGGTCCAATATGACCTTAAAATCGTAGTCTTCTACATAACAGCGAAACTTCTTAACCGCCCATATGACGGCCAAGCATTCTTGTTCTGTAACGCTGTAATTTCACTCTGTACTGGACATGGTACGACTAGCGAATTCTAATACTCGTTCTTCGTTGTTTACGACAAATTACAAGTCAAACTGTGGACGATGCAATAATGGAACAGGTGCTATTAAAGCTTTTATCTGCTCAAAAACAATCTCCTGATCGCTTAACCATACATACTTACAGTCCTTTCTTGTAAGTCTATTCAGTGGCTCTGCTAACGTAGCAAAATCTTTCAGAAATTTCCTGTACCACGAAGCCATATCCATTACACGTCTTAACTGTTTTAAGTTTTTAGGAGCTGGGTATTCAATAATGGGTTTAATCTTTTCTGTGTCTGGCTTAAAACCATCTCTATTCACTAGAACACCCAGATATTTTACCTCTTATCGGCAAAATATGCTTTTCTCATGACTGATCGTGAGACCTACAGCTTTGATGCGCAGTAATACCTTCTCGAGCCACTGCATATGATCATCGAACGTTTTAGTTGCGACAATAAAATAGTCTAGATATGAAAATCCATAAGACTCGAGCTCTGGACCTATGACCTTGTTTGATTAATCGTTGAAAGGTCGCCCCAGCATAGCTGAGGCTGTACAGCATTCTCTTAAACTGAAAAAGACCCATATCGGGCACCATAAATGCCGTTTGAGCACGTGAATCTTCTTTCATCCTAATTTGATGATAAGCACTGCTCAGGTCCATAGTAAAGATGTATCCTTTTGTAGTTTGCGCAAGATGTCATCCATTCTTGACAACGGATAAGCATCAGGCTTAGTAGGTGCATTAACTTTTCTAAAGTCAATAGAAAACCTGAACTTACCATTTGGTTTCTTGACCCTGACCACTGGGCTTGACCAGCCGCTCATTGGGGGTTCGAAAATATCTGCTGTAAGCATTTCATTGACCTGTTAGTGCATCCACTCCTCGACCTTCTTAGACACAGGGTAATATTTCTGTTTGATTAGCCGAGCAGATCCTGTATCGATTTCATGTTTGATCCAGTCCGTATAGCCTATAGAAGTATCATCTTCTCCTAAGATTCCTATCACTAAATTCTTAACACGAGCTCAATCAGCGGCTGATACATCAACTAAACCTACTGATTCTAACTTTGCAACATGCATCTGTCTGAGCGCTGCCACTTCTAAATTCACTTTCACATTAGTACCCTTAAGAGAAAGTTTATTTTCACAGGGGTCCAACATAGCCTTAAATGCTCGAATGAAATTTTCTCCTAGATAACATGGTTCATCTAGGGTCGGCATGATCGCAGAACGGATTGTCTTTGTAATTTCGCCTACTGTAAATGGGAGGTCAACATAATCTACTAATGAGCATGATCTACCATCTGCTACTTTGGCAAATCTACCTGTAGCTGGTATCAAAGGCGCGTTGCAGGCTGCTGCTAGTTGCAAGCCCGTAGAGTTAATGACCGTACGTGATGCGCCTGGATCGTACAAAGCTCTGATACGATAGTCTCCGATCACTACCGTGAGCCACCACCGAGCTTCATCATCCAAATCTATTTGACGTTGTTCTACCTGTTCACTTCTCTCAGCTTGACAAGCGCGAGACTCGACCTGATACTCTACTATTTCCTCAGCTAAATTTTCACATGATACCTTGTTAGTAGAAGGTCTTGAGGTCTTGTGGCTCTCATTGGGAGCAGTAGGTACCTCATCTACTTGCTCTCCGATTCTTTTCCCATACACTGTGGGCAAAAATACTGAGTCAGGCTATCTGATACGGGCCACTAAAAACCCACCATACAAAATTAATACTGTTTTTTGCAAATTGTTAAAGTTTTATATGTTAAAAATAATGTCCTGAAGTAATTTTTGAAAATTTTCATTTTTCCAAAAGTTTTTAGCAAACTAACCTCTAAGCACTTTTTTTTTCGAAACGCGATTAATTAGAAACTATCAGATAAAAGTTAACGAAATTTTATTTACAAATTCAAAAATAGTTAAAGAATCGAATAGAGTATAAAAAAATTGAAAAAAATATTAATTAATAATAAAAAATTAGCCATGCAATAAATAAATGAAAATTTATGACACTTCTCGTAGGGCTAAGAAATTTTTTTTCTTTAATCATTTATTCCTTAGACTTTCTCTTATTCATAATTGCAATAAAATTTGGGGGATCTCTTTTAGGAAAAGATTTACAAATTTTTTAAATCTGCGGTGTGAATGTTTAACGCATCAAAGATGGCGGCGCACGTTCTAGTACTTTACCGTTGTATGGATCCTTATGCATCACGCCTTTTCTTCTTTGAAAAATAAGTTAAATAAATCGTAAGTATGTTATTCCTAGAATACTATACTATTTATTGTAGAATTAAAGTTCAATTATTTTTTAACATTTATTACAGCAGATTTTGAATAATTTGAAAAAATTTTACATTCTAATTTTTCCATGTCATATGGCTTATAGCAGTGGAATTTACGTGTTCCAACAATTGTTTTTGCCGAACTAAAGCGATTTTCTAATTTTTTCTGATGATTTTTATATTCATTTAGTGAACAAAATTCAAAACTAATTTTTTTGAAGAAATCAGATGCCCATTCAAACAGTTTTTTTGTTGTAGTTATCGTCTTATCTTGTAAACTGGCTCTGTATGCATGTCTTTTCACACATCCACCGATACCATCACAAGCACCTTTTCCGTGTGCAGTAGCGAAAAAATGCCATTCTGCATTGATTCCAAAATCTTTTTCATGATGCAGTAAATTTGATAAATTGAATCTATTTTTGTACTGGGAGCCAGCTCCGTCCAAAAAATAATAAATTTTTTTAATTTTTTGTGCACAAAACTTTCTTTTTAAAAACTCAATCATCTTTGAATTGTACAGATGCACTCCAGTGGCGTCGTGATTTTCGTATTCAGAGAAAACAACATAATTAATGTTTTTGATAACTTTATCCTGTTTGTAATAAATCACGTATACATGTAACGTAGCTTGGTCTTTGCACCAATGTTGCGATTGTATAGCATCTTGTACATGAAATGAATAATTTTCAGAAAAATCTAAGGTTACAATGAATTCTTCATCTTCAAGTTTTTCTTTTAGCTGTTCTAAATACGTTGCTTGAGTCTGAGCAATGAAATCATGTTTCAAAACATCGGGTAAATCGGATGCAAGATTTTTAAGAAAAATATTAACAGTCTCAGTTTTATGAAGTAATTGACATCTAAAAAAATAATTAGGTTGTAAAAAGCTAATTATCATAAAATATATAAATATATCTGTTAATATAATTACCTATCAGTTGTAAGCCATTGATTATAAGAAATTTTTTTAATTTTTAATTTTTGTAAAGACGTTTTCAAATCTTTAAAAATTTGACGAGTACTAGGACATTTTTCACAATTTCCCAGAAAACATTCTTCAGATGGATTTAAACAACATATATTATTTAAGAATTCTCTATAAGTTAATTTAAAATCAGATTTTTTTCCAGAAAATGCTTCTTTGATTCCTCTAAATTTAAGTCGAATGTTGCCATGGATTTTGCAAACGCAAACATTATGCGTTCCTTTGGCACCAACTGGAATGCACTGTTGAGGTCTTAGCGCTTTAAAAGATGCCAATGAAATTTTTTCATTTGGATTTTTGCTCAAAAAATCTTCATGTAAATCTTTTATATTGCTTAACAACAAACGTTTCTAAAAAGAAATATTGCTTTTACATATAAAAAATATAAAAATCGAATTACATAAATTTCTCCAGAAAAAAAATTTAATTTTAAAAAATACCATAGAAATAAATTGACAACTTTCTGATTGTTTAAAAATCACTATCATTGTTTTTTTTTATATTGCTTACCGTTTCTAGATGTCTTTTGCCATTAACAATAACTGACTTGACATCTTTCACTCCTGGCATTACTCGGCTGACTTCATCCGAAAGAAAAAAATTATTAACATTTTCAACTAGATCTACACTCATAGCTCGACCTTTTCTTACGTCTGGCAGAACATCATGACCTTTATCATTATTCAACTTCTTTGCAGTAGAAACCATGCGCCTACTAACATCAAATACTTTCGCCGCTTTTCGAATTGACCATTCATTAGGTAATGTCATTAAAAGAACAATTTTTTGATGTCGAGTAGATGCGTGAGACAATGCCTCTTTGACTTTACTTATCCATGTACAATTTTCAGATTTATTGAAGATATTCAAATTGCTACTATTAATTGTTTTCTGCAATATCTTCTGATCATCATTCGACAAATTAAGGAGCATCTTTTTTTAGCCGGAGCTGCAATCCATTCTTCAAATGAAGATGCTAATTTCTGTCTTTTGATATTATTATCAACAAATTTGCAGACAAAATCTTCATCATTTTCTTCTTTTTCTGACTCCTCTATTTCATTATTTACTTCTTCTACGTGCTCTTTATTTTGCTTATTTGTTGTATTATTAACCTCAAATTGAATAGAATTTTTATTTAAATACAGTTGTCGTCTACAAGAAGCACAAACGAATAAACCAAATAAAGCACTGAACTTTGTGTCACGATTTTTTGATAAAAAAGTTAAATTTTTCCGAAAACAACTATGATTTTTTTTGGAATGGATTACAACACTTAGGGGTGGTGTCATGATGATAGCAATAACATTAATGAATATTAACAAATGCATGTTTGATTTTGCAAAAGAAACGATTAGCTTTTGTTTATTAAGCGATTCAAATGCGGCCGCGAGCAACAAAACCGTTTTCACTGTCGCGTCTATCATCGCTACGTGATATTCAAAAATTTGTAAATCTTTTCCTAATAGAGATCCCCAAATTTTATTGCGATTATAAGTAAAGGAAGGTCTAAGGAATAAATGATTAGAGAAAAAAAATTTCCTAGCCCTACGAGAAGTGTCATAAATTTCAATTTATTTATTGCAAAACTAATTTTTTATTAATAATTAATATTTTTTTAATTTATTTATATTCTATTCGATTCTTTAGCTATTTTTGAATTTGTAAATAAAATTTCGTTAACTTTTATCTGATAGTCTCTGAGTAATCGTGTTTTGAAAAAAAAGTGCTTAGAGGTTAGTTTGCTAATAACTTTTAGAAGAATGAAAATTTTCAAAAATTACTTTAGGACTTCATTTTTAACATATAAACCTTTAACAATTTGCAAAAAAAACTATTAAATTTATACGGTGGGTTTTTAGTGGCCCGTTTCAGGTAGCCTGACTCACTGAGTATACCCTGGTAACCTACAGCGATAACAACTGAGGTTAGAATTCCGATTTTTCGTATTTCCTTGATTTCTTTCGTTAACCTCATCTCTATTTGGGTTTTCTGCCTGATTTTCCTTTTGGTTTTGATTCTGTTGCTCAGAGTTACCATTCCCTTGCTTGGGTTTTCGAGGTGGTCTCTTAAAATTTTGTTGATTTCGGTAAGGGTTTTTACGAGGTGTATTTGGCGAAGCTTGTCTGGACCGATTTATATTAGAAGGTGCAGTCCCTGCTTTCAGACATCTCATCTAACCGAGAGACTATTTGCATCATCATTGTAGCTATATTAAACTATTCGGATGCCGGTGGTTTTTCTTGTATTGCGGTGACCTGGTGTTTATTCTCTTTTTCTTTAGGCATAGGACGGTAAGCTACGTCAGGTAATAAAGAGTGTTCCGGCAGAGGAGGTGGCCTATATGCTCTCTCTCTACATCTATTATTAATTTAGCTTTAACTGCTTTTTCTAAAAGTGACTCTACATCCACAATCTCATCTCTTCTTACCATACGTTGAATCTCAGGTAAGAGATTGCGGTGCAGTAGATCGAGCTGTTGTCCTAAATCTGGTAATGGAACCTATTTTAATATGATTGCTTGTAAACACGTTATGTAATCACGCACAGGTTCGTCTTTACCTTGCGTGGGTCTGTTTGCTTCAGATCGCAATCTTTGTTGAAATCGTCTACTATGTCCATACCAACGTAGAGCAGCTTCTTTAAATTCAGCCTAAGTATTCTACGAATGTCTCTTATTTCTGTATCACGTGGCTGCTACGTCTGATAACAGTTCGAAGAGCGAGGGTAAGAAGTCGCTTTCGCTACGTTTAGCCAGCATTCGACACTCTTCTACTCTCGTTAGGAAGAGGTCTATGCTTTGTCCCCGTTCGCCTGAGAATGTAACATTTCAGCGACGCACTACGTGACCTACGTCTGTATTCTTATTTGCATTTGCTGAACGGTCACTTTGCCTGGTCAGATTAGCGTTATCCGTCGCACTGTTTGCAGTGTGAGGGGTCCCTTCCTCCTCGACTGTACGTGCTCCTGCCATACCAGTTGGCAGATTATTACGGTTTCTGTAGTTTTGCTGATCTGTACCTGCATTATTATTCGCTTGGCTATTTATTGGGCTACTACTGTTATTGTAATGTATAATAAATGTATCACGAAAAGCAACGTGCTGTTCTCTACTTTTATTTGATAGGTGGTTTTCTCGACTAGCTGTCATCACCTACGACCTGATCGAACAGATGTGTGCTTGAGGATCTTGGTGTCGAAAGTACTTCAACTTTTTGTGATAAAAAATTCACTGTCGTTGACATTCCTTCCATTTTAGAGGACACCTCATGCACGTGTTTTGTCATATCTTTCATCTGGTTGTGCATGGCAGTGAGATAGTTCATCGGTTCTTTCGGTACGTTGGAGACATCTAGTGCTATTTCACTTCTTTGTTGCACGTTGGGATTCTCAAGTACCACCTGATCGTTACGTATTTCGTTTTGAGTAATATTGCTTAACGTAGCGTTTAAATTTCTGACCACCGTTTTGTCACTACGCAATACGGTAAGTGGATGTTCTTCGTTTTGATCCACGTTATCATCATAGATCGAAGATCTTGTCTTTTCAAATATGGTTTTTTTGATGAAGTCTTTCCTGGCCGAAAGGCGGCGCTGTCGCGTCGCCATTTCGTTTTCTTCAGAGTTAAACTGTTCGAAGTCTACTGCAGTATAACTTCCCAACAGCCATCGTACTAATCAGTGTGACTGTTCGAAATATACATCTTCTTGCTTCAATTATAACGTTCAAAGCGAGTCTACTAGGTCGTCTTCGAACAAGTACGTTGCCCATTTATGGACCTTTAGAGTGGTAGCTTTATAATTTTTGTCGCCCGTTTTTTGTTGTGTAGCCATCTTGAATTGTTCATCTTCTTTCTTGCTTATATCTATATCTTAACCTGATCGCACGCCAGTACGCTACTAAACGCTTGCAGTGTGTGTGTATTCGCTATATATATAATAAATAATTTTTCAGTTCGTATATGTTGTAACGGTAATTTACTACGCGTTACAAAAGAAATTAGATTTTTCTAATTCCAATTTACTTTTTGCTAAGACTAAGTAATTTTGTCAGAACACGGAGCTGCTAGAATTTATATCGAGTATGATAAACTAACAACAGATTCCGGCAAAGCTAGTTAATATGTTAGATTGATGTGCGACGGAGTATTTTTCCGTCAGCTCGTTGCTGCGCGTCTCTCTCTCTCTCTCTCTCTTACCTGATCGAGAGACGCGATGCCGCTAGCACAGTTCTCCTTATTGATATGAAATTTAACCTTCTCAGTTAAATTTATTAGGAAATATATATACCTTTTAATAAAATAAATAAGGACCGCGGAGGCGTCGGGGTAAGCAACAGGATAGGCTTTTTTATAGCGTGCACTTATAGCAGACAAAATAGAATTTTATGATTAAAATATATTTATTAAAAACAATGAAGTAAAGATACAAAAATAATAAATGAACGCGAATGAATTAATATATTAAATAAAGCGATACAAAAGTGTTTGAATCAAACGGAGAAATATTCTCCAGAAAGAGACAGCAATAGGGAGGGACGCGACGCGAGCTAAGATACAACGTACGCTCGAACGCACGACAGTTGTTACAACGCCAGAAGTTTCTTCGAGGTAAGAACCTTCTGGTTAACAAAATCTTAATAATAACTTACGATATCGCGAAGAGGCCTCTTATCTCGTGTAGCAAAAGACGACCGACGTTGACCACCAGAGACGGTATATATCTCGCCTGAACGCTGTGGCTCGTGTATCCAGCCCAACAGTAGAAACAATTTCCCGGTCGCTGCGACTCCTCGTGGACAGCCAAGACAGGTTGAACGCAGCCTGGATACGATGCACGTGCGATTTTCGACTGGAGATCTCCTTTTCCCTTTTCTCACACAAAATTATGAACAGCACTACACCAGCGAATTAATCGAGAGAGATTCGAATAAAATCGAGAAATTAGATTAAGTTGCGCGCTTGTAGGCCGTTGAATCAAGTCTGAAGCGCCGCGGCTTCTCTTCCTTCTCGTGCGCGTCGATTGACGCCTTATAACACTAGTATATGACGGCGCTCGTGACAGCGCCCCGAGTTAAATTAATTACAGCAGCGCGCGAGATTCGAACACAGTAGAATACCGTGACAATGTGTGGTTACAAACTAAGCCGCACACGTACGATGTAAAAAGAAACGATAAAATATATGTATATATAATTTAAAAAATATATTTTATGTTTTGGTTTTTGGATTTATTTATTATGCAATAATTGATAATATTTTCATAAATTGACGAATATAAAAATTTTCCTACACTGTTGTTTTAATTTTCACTACAAAAAGAAAATCAGTTAAAAACTGTCATTAAAATCTTCAAAATACGCGGCTAAATCCAAAAGCCTGTGCGTTTTTAAACTTTAGTTAAAACCGCACACCTAACTGTGTGAGGACAATTTTTTTTTTTATTATACATTTGTATTTAATTTCTAGTGTAAAAAGGTGGAAGAATTTTTAAAATGAAATTTTGAGAAATTTCTAAATTTATTCTATAACACACACTGCGCTGATCAATCGCCTCGCTTCGAGCTGGCAATTTTGGTGAGAGAGAATTAAAATTCACAGTAAAAAAAAATTTATTATGTGTAAATAAGGTTATGTAATTTAAATTGTATTAAACTATACAAAAAAAAATCTTGACCCTTTAATGTACATACACAAAATTATTTCAACTTTTATTCGACTATATTTAATATTAAAATCAAAAAATTCATTTTTACTTTTATTGAGATTGGATTATTTTTGCATTAAAGGGTTGTTGATAATTTATTTAATTTCAGCTTTCTCGCCAGCTAAAACTAATATTCTCTCTCACTTTATAAGTCAACGAAATGTGACTAACGACCTGATCGAATAGAGGGATGTATATAATAACGCACGTCTCTATTTTCAATAAATTCCAAATGCCTGTTCACTTTTTCTCTTAAAGCGAACGAAGGCATACAGAGTTACAGTTCTTAACCTCTGTATTTCTACTGTATCACTGCGTGAGCTTGTCTGCGCGTCAATAAGTCAAAAATATTTTGTTTGCTGGGGCACGTGGAGATGCAAATTTGAAAAAAAAATTTTATTGAAAAAAAATTATTACTTTACGATATTTTAATTATTTTATTTTTCCAAAAACTATTTAAAATTAAGCTTCTTCTTCGACGAGAAAAAAAAAATTTCAAACTTACTTTATGGCTTAATTTGTGCTAAGACCAAAAAAAAATTTTAAAGAAGAAACAAAATTTCAAAGTTTGTGTGATTACAAAAAAAAATTTTATTACTCTGAACTTCACGAAAAATTCTAAAATTTAAATTAAATCATCTCGAAAGAAAATTTTTAACACGTGCTACAGTTAGTTTCTGAACGCCCTCTATAATATCTAAATTCACGATTCTACATAAGAAAGCGCGCAAGCCATTTTGTAATTTAACTAACGTCCAAAAATCTTTTTGCTTCGCCACAAATATACGTTTGTCGCCATTTTTACTTTCTGTACGAAAGCCTGTTCCCGTCGGGCCCCACGTTGGGCGCCATTTTGTAACATTTATTTTGTGCCCGTTACAAACAAGAATTAGCTTTTAATCTAATATCAATTGTTTGCTAAATCTATAAATTTTATTATATGCGGAGTTGCTGGAATTCGTAAGAAATTCACTAAATATTATACAGCAAACTCCGGTAGTGCTAGCTAGTAATGAACGACAGCTAGCTATTGATGAACGACAAAATCTTATATATTTGTCGCTTGCTGCATTAGCTACGTCTCTGTCCCTTTCTTTCCTACCTGAGCGAGAGACGTGATATCGCGGCTATTCAGTTCTCCTCATTGTAATAACGAAATATAAAAGATTCCAAAATATTCAAATTATATAATAAAACAAAGACCGCGGAGGCGTCGGGGTAAGCAACAGGTACAGGCTTTATATATAATGTTCACGTGCGATAGATAAAATTAAAACTTTACGTAAGGTTTCTACGAGGAAAGAAACCTTACTTCACCAACACACACACAAACACACACACACACAAACACACACACACACACACACAAACACATATACATACAGATACAAATAGCAGCATACACATCAACACATACACACATACACATTCAGACATATACATACACACACACACATACACATGTACACAAGCACAAACACACATACACATAAACATACACACATACACATAAACATACACACATACACATACACACACATACACATACACACACATACACATACACACACATACACATACACACACATACACACACATACACATACACACACATACACACATACAAATACATATATGCACATACGCATACACACATGCACATTCATACATACACTGTACACATACACACATACACATACACGCATACACATACACATATAGACACATAATCATATACACACATACACCCATACACATATGCACATGCATACACACACATACACACATACACGCATACACATACACACACACACATAGACACATAATCATATACACACATACACAAATACGCATATGCACATGCATACATACACATACACACATACGCATACACATGAACACACACATACACGTAACCATACACAAATACACACATACATGTTCACGGATGTACATTTACCTATACGCACATACACATACAAATACACTAACACATACACACATACACATGCACATAAAAACACATGCGTCGATTTTAGCGTAGTGTGCTCGCTTGCCTAAATCGAGTGCAACAGAGTTAAGTTGCAAATGCACTTCCGCACCGCCGTACCGCTGTATCGTCATACCGACCGCACTGTAAATAATAAATTAGTTTAATTTAATATAAGATAGTATTAGTCTGTACCACCGAGCCGCCGTACCAGCCGTTTTGTAAAATAGTAACCTTACTAATTCAATATTAATTCATACTTGATATTAAGGGTGATTCACACCGAACTGTCATAGCATATACCGCCGAGCCGCCGCACCGACCTATACATAGGACATTCTGTCTAAGATAAATTCAGAGTGATGTTAAGGCTGCTTCACACCTATTATAACCATAGTATTTAAGTTAACTTTAAGGGTGTTTCCCTTCTATTGCCGCCGTCCGAAAAAGGCAAGCTAAGATTACTCTACTCATGTGCATCCGCCGCGCATTAGAGAATCATAGGCCTTCAGCCACATTCCGTGCTACCGCATTAAGGGTGCCGTCCACCCACCGTATTATAATAATTAGTTTATTAATATTATATTTTGTTTGTTCATCTGGCAGACCGTCCAAGCCGTTAACCGCCGTTAATCTAATTTGACTTACTTTTAAAGATAAAGTTTATTTCGATTAAAAGAAAGCATTATACATTAATTTGAATTATTTTTGGTTTCATTTATTTCCGTCGCCGACAAGAGGCGCATAAGTCGTCAAGTGGCTTATAATAAATTCAATCTTTATTTCTTTGTATGACGCGCATAATTATTTAAGGTTAGTTATTTGATTTATATAAGTTTGGTTAGTTTATTAATTTTTACTATTATTGTTATACGTCATTGTAAGATATGAGTTCAGAGTACAATAAAGCCCAGGTACTCCCTAGCATAAACAAACGTATTAACCTGTTTACTATCCTTTATCTTTCCACCGTCCGTCCTGACCGACCTCCTGCCTCGAACCCTGGTCACTCACTGAAGCGTCTGGCAACAGGAGGTGAAGACGTAATTTTCCTACCCCCGGAAAATAAAAACGTTACAATATAGATGTATATACATACGCTAAAAGAAAAGATATCTTGATCCTCTTGGATATAGCTTAAAATCTGTGAAGCAAGAAATTAATTTAAACATCTAGTTACCTACATCCAAGCAATTATTTTTCCATTTAAATGATCACATCAAATCGGAGGGATAATGTGTTTTTCTTACAATGTATATACATACGTCATGTCATGCACAATGTAACATTTAATAGTTTAACATACGATTTACAACCAAGCTTTAAGTTGGTTGTAAAATTTGTCGATAAAATCGACTTAGCGCTTCAGTTTAGAAGATTTTTGTCGTGGCGTAAACATGATTTCTGATGACGTTCGCGATATTTGATAGTATTTGATGAAAAATTATTACTGCGCGTGCGTGCATCGCCGTTAAGCTTGCCGTTAGATGTTACTTTATTACTGAATAAGCCCCGAGAACTAATTCTATAACGTTGTTGCACAGCTGTATCATCTAAAAAGATAAACCATAGCTTGAAACCATTTTCGGAAACTTTTCTAAAATTATACAATATTTATATAGAAAAATTGAAATGCGTTTAATCGTGACATTAAGTGTACGTACGTACTTCAAAAGTGAGTATAACTGCATATATCTGTGCAACGTATCTATGTTAGTAGACGATCAAAATATATACATGCACACCTACACATGTAACTTTATTTAAAGTATTATATAGTAGTCATGGCCAGTGTGCGTTCCACGATTGAAATTCCACATGTATACATATTGCAAAACTCTTTTGGTACCCAGGGAATAAGTAAACGTATTGCTACGTGCAGTGCTTTGAGTGATAGAGCAAATATACACAAAGCATTCAATGTTTAGTAGAGCTTATTAAGTTACAACTATTCGTTTTGTGGCTTACTATTTATAATTAGAATAATTTTATATCTAATTTGGCTTTAATAAATTTCTTTTGAATTATAACGATTCTTGATATTATGAAACTGTTTCAATTTTCATTGTTCTAGTTATTTGTTATTGTATAAACTAACGTTACTTCAACTTTAAAATGAGTTTTAATTTTTTTGACGATTCGTTTTCGAATGCATTTGACATTCAAATAAATTTTTTCACCCATGTGTACCTGGTAGTAATTAATGAGTGTAAATAATTAATATTCTTCAAAAAAATTTTAATTCTATTTGTAAAAAAAGATTATTGTTAAAAATAATAGCAAATTTGAATTTAATTTTGTTATAATGTTATTATTTTTTTTTCAGCAAAATATCTATGAATTATATGATATACTAACATGTCTCGACTTTCTAATATATTTTATTAAATATTATGAAAACTGTTAGTTTCCATGTAAATTAATTGAAAAATATTTATGAATTCATTTCGAATTGCGCTAGTGTTCGTCAGCGTTCCGCGAGTCATGCTATTTTTCGTCCAAGTCAAACTTATCTTGCGTTTCTTCGTCGGAGCTCCACGAGTCGTGCTACTTTTCGTTGCAGGTCCATGAGTTGTGCTACTTTTCGTCTTAACTCAGCGAACCGTGCTTTTTTTCGTCGGAGCTCGACAAATCGTGTTAATTTTTGTCAAAGTCTAGCGATTCATGCTTTTTTTTGTCAAAGTTCTACGATTCGAGCTACTCTTCGTGAAATACTGTGAGCTGTGCTATTTTTCGTAAGGGGAACATGAACGGTGCTACTCTTTTTATAAAACTCTTGAGCTATGCTCATTTTCGTAAAAGCCTGGGGAGTTGCTTTAGAGCGATAAACTTAATGTATCGATATATGCTATCTTTGCTCAGCACATTGGTTCCATATGCTCTGTCTCTGTGATCCAGAGTTGTGCAATTTTCTAGAGCAACCCTTCTGAATCGTGCTTTTTTCATACGAGGCGTCGATATATCGGAGAGATTTGACAACAAATTTTTAATATGCCATTTATGGTCTATGTACCCACACAGCATGCTAGGTTACTGCAAGGTTTCAGTAATGAACGCTATGTTGGTATGTGCAAAATATAGGATTCGCCCGTAGAGCATATATACCTGGAGGGAGCATGCAAAGCCAAAAAGTGTAAGAAAAAAAGAGAGAGAAAGGTAGCTTACGGTGAAGTGTTTTCTCTCTTGCGCGGATTTTCATTGGCTGTTGCTTTCTCCCAGCGTGGCTATCTCATACTTAACGCTCATATTTAGTATATGCTTTAAGGGAGAGAGCAACAGCAAATGAGAGAACCCGCGCGAGAGAGAAAGCACTTCACCCTAAGCTATCTTACTCTCTCTTTTATTTTTTACACTTTTTGGCTTTGCATGCTCCCTCCAGGTATATATGCTCTAAGGATTCGCCCCGTGGCAATATGTCAGCGATACACCGGAATACATTGGGCATATATATATACATAGTTCGGCGATAGATATCTGATGTATCGACAAATGTATTTCCGATATTTTGGCGATGGTGATTTTTTGTGCGGGTTACTTACCTTTGAAGTTGTGAGTCTCAGGTACATTACTACTGTAGGCTACTTTATTAAGATTTTCATTTTTTAACTTCGCAGTTTTAGCATCAGAATAAATTTACAAATTATACTAAATCTTAATACGCACGCTACATTACATGTAAAACGCAATCACTCACAAATCGCACTTGGGTGTTTCACCTTTTTATTTTCCTTATATACAAAACTAGTGAACATTTCACCACCTGCGAGATTCAAAGCGACATCTAGTAGATAAAAAAAGCTTACAGCACGAAATTATGCATATTGAATTGATTAAATTAAATATTTTTCTAAATTTTATTCATTAATTTAGCAACGAAGTAAAAATTTGGTCAAAGCAAATAAATATTTTGTTCTGACTATTTATTTCTTTATTTTATTCAAATAAGTGCATTATTTACACAAAATAATTATTAAATTCTTCCTGTTAAATGTTTTTGTTTAGAACAATTACATATTTTATTGATATATTACGATTAGGTCCTTGCATGAAAAAATGCATTATATCCGTCTGGTAGAATACAAGAAAATGAAAGACCCTTATTCTTATATTATTTAAAATATAATAAATTGCAATAGTTATAGCCAGTATAAGTTAATACAATTTTGATAAATTAAAACCGCATTAGATTTCCTCGCATTACAGTGAGCATCGTCTCGATCAGTAGCGAGAGGGGATTGAAAAAAAACCGTACGCGTTTTCACGAGTGCACACGTATACGTCCATGTTAACAACATATACGTGCGGGCTCAGTGATACACGTACGATCTCTATATATAAAGCATAAAAATTCAATGTGCATGAGTCCCTCTCTCTTGTAGCGTCGATAAGGAGTGGGACAGCGAGAGATGGGAGATGATACCAGCGGTATGGCAGCGCCGAAAAAGCAAAGTATCTTGTAAAATTGAAGAAGAGAGCAACGGCACTCTTATGTCAGCGCTCTTTAAATAAAGTGATCTTAAACATACATAACGAGTCAAGTAAATCTCTTTTTTATTTAAGTTCAACGGATAGCAGAAGAGTACAAAATATGTATCTCCGTACCTGTGTGAACTTGAATAAAATAAAATTTATATATTCGCGTGTAAAGTCCGCGATTGAATATTTTAAATCTTAGTGATTTTAATTTGTTAAAATATCGCGTGTGAAGTGTTAGTGTAATTAACTTCACAGTTTACTTGATTAAATAAAATAGCCAAAAAGGCATATTCGTATGCCTTGATTTACGTGCTGATCGCAAAGCGTTGGCTTGGTTCACGCACATCTCTGCAAGTATAAAACATTTAAGCATGCATTGTAAATTTACACGCTACGAAGTCGATGTGAGAGGCATAAACGGATGTTTTCTCCTTTTTCCTACATCCTAATCTCCTTTTCAAATACTTTAAAATTTAAAAAGTTAGATCGAGCGTATGGACCCGAATCTGTCAGGCAAGACGTCTTTCTCAGCTAATTTTCAATTAATTGACCTGAAAATTTCCAGAGATCTTTAATTTATATATCTTCACAAAATAATAGTTCTGGAATTTTGATAAGATAAGTTAAAGTAAATGTTGAACTGAATTACTTGTATGAAATTCACAAAAATATTGATTTTTTTCAACTTTTTCTAAACCAAACTTAGAAATTATTTTTTTTCCTAAAACTAAAACTATTATTTTGTGAAGATATATAAATTAGAGATCTCTGGAAATTTTCAGGTCAATTAATTGAAAATTAGCTGAGAAACTCTACGGTAAGTAAAAAAATTTTAAAAATCAAGTTATCGACAAGAGCAAAGGATTTTAACCAACGGTTGGGGTTTTTTAAAATTATTTTTAGGTCAAAGTCTTGTATTTAATATATATTTAAGGTAAAAAGAAGTTTTATTAATTAATATCATTACAAAAACAAATTATGACTACATTTCAATTTCATTTTTTTTCAGGCTTAAAACTCAGTCTTGATACCTTAAATAAAAAGTACCATAACTGCCTGTAGAGTTATTTTACCATGTAGGGGAAAATTTCAGTGAAAGGTTATAAAAATTACAAACTTTTAGTGCCAAATGAGTAACATCAACCTTGGCGAAGAAAAGTTATTGAAAATCACATCAAAATATATAATGGACCAATCAGAAGATAGCAACTTTGGGATTGGAAAAAATTTGTATAGTTTTTACACATAATTTCCAACAAAAAATGTCTTCATACATTTTTTTCTAAAACCTTTAGTTTTTTAATAAAAAAATATTAAAAATGATGATTTTACAAAAAAATTGAAAAAATCACAAAACTCCATGACCTCTTGCTCTTGACCTCTTTGACCTAGAGCTCTAAAAATTTTTTTGGATATTTTGGGTATCAAATAGAACATTTTCCCAGATTTTTAGCGATTTTTATTTTTTGACCAGGTGAGTTGATATGAAACGCCCCATATATATATATATATATATACCCGGTCTAATAATAATAAAAAGATAAATTAAGTATACTGTAGAAAAACAGTTGGAAAAGCAAGCTGAAATTTTTCGGAAATAATATTTGAAACAAAAACTCACATTGTTCAAAATTTCAAAAGATTATACATTTTTTTAATTTTTATGATCAATAAACTATTGCTGACGACGGTAATAACTCAAGTGTTTGTATTGAAGCAATTGAGGTTTTTTTGATTTCATTAAATTAAAAAATTTAGAAAAATCTTTATCTAATTCAAATCAATATCATTATCAATTAAGTTTTCATTAATATTGCAGACTACTTAATATATTAAGTTTACTATTAAGTTATATTTATGAAATCATTTAAAACTTTAAAAAAATATTTAAACAAGACAAACAAATATTTTATTGTTTTAGTCCCTCTTTGTATCAATGAATTTGTAGTTCGAAAAAGTATTGCATAATATCAATTACATGTAATTTTAATTTCCATAAACCATTAGAGCATCTAATAAAGTATTTCATTACATCAATAAAATATTTATTTATTTTAACATATTATTTGTTTCCATAGAACGAATATTCGCTTAAAGTAATTAAATTTCCGTGAATAAAAGAATAAAATAATTTAATTATTCTTATAATATTACAGAATTGTTTCAATTTTCTATTTATTTAATTCAAATAATTCAGTTCTTAAATACAGAAACTTATTCATTTGAAAATAATTAAAAAAATGTTTAAGTAAATCTACCCTAGCGAAAAAAAGCTGGGAGTAACTAGGAATATCTGTAAATAACTGGAAATAACTGGTAATAACTGAGAATAACTTGAAATTACTGTTATGAAGTGTTTACTTTGAGATAGGAATAAAATTAGCACCAGATGTTTCCAGTTATTCTCAGTTAGGGAACGTTCACAAACCACGTAACCCATTCGGGGGGGACGGGGGGTCATGAAATGCTACATGAAGACTACATGAGGGGGGAGCGGTGATGCTGAAAGGCACGTGGTTTTTATAATGCTCAACGTATTTAAATTATAAATCTATATTTAAATCATCACCTTATAAATTTCAAATAACGTTCGAAAAATGCTAAGGTTTATTATTTTTCTTTATTCCTATCTCTGTTGCATTCTCTGAAAGTCGTCGCCCTTATTATAACAGCAAACTAAAAAGCAATACTTTTCGCGTTCTTGCTTGGAACACGTTGCAGTGTTTTGAGTTTGCATACAACAAAAATACATGAAAAAATTAGCATTGAAAAGCAACATGCAAAAAAGGTTCTTACCAGGACAGGAAGTAAAATATTAATCGAAGTAAATTATTTAGAACCTGAAATAGAATAGTTTGAAAAAGATGTTCAAGTTCATTCTATCGATATAACAGAAGATTGAAAAAGAGATGATTTTTCTATTTTAATTCTACCGTCCAAAGCATGAAACTTGTTAAGAAGAGGTCACATATCTCTGTGCTTTTATAACAAAAGAATTAATTTTTTGTACAAGACCAATAGTTTTATCAAAAAATAAAGTGAAAGCCGCATCTCGTATCACGAAATGCAATAATTTCTTTGATGGGTGTTAAAGTTTTTATTATTATTATAAGCAAACTTAAATAATTATTACACACTTATATTTATAAAAGTAAGAAAAAGATTTTATTTCTAATTAAATTGGACAAAGATACAGGACATAATTAAATGAGATGTTGTCTCTGTGACAAAAGATATCCAACTGACTGACGACGCTGAGCAGACGAGACGCGACTCTTTGATGTTATATAAAGCCACCAAACATGATCAACATGTGGTGACACCAGTATGAGTGTGCTTATATTCATCACTCCCTCCCACACTCATACTTGCTTTAAGTGATGAAAAAAAAATAGTTGCGTCTTCGTCGAATATTTCAAATATTTAGAAACTTGTTCTACCATTTTCCAGTCACTGTCAGTGGGATTGTTTTGATGTCTACTAACCAGGAGAGTGGCTAAGTTGCGGGTTACAGATCTTAATAAAACTTCGGGATAAGTATTTGCGTACCAAAATATAAGTAAAGCCACAGCAGTACGGCTTAACGCTTTGAAAAAGTGAAGTTATGGACGCTTATGGTCTTATTTTCAGAAAAATATGAAAAAAGAACTCCTAATTGAAGTGTAAATAATTCTGTCTAGAAATGTCTTTAATAAATTCACAATAACTAAAATGAAAGCAGAGGAAGCAAGCTTTAATTTGCTGGTTTCCGAATTAAAAAATAATAATTAGAACTAAAGTTATGATTGTTTAAAGTTAAGCATCAATAGAGTACTAAAAATCACCATCCTTCAAAATCTAGACTATTTTTGGTACTCTCTTACTGCTCAACTTTAAACAAGCATAATTTCAGTTCTAATTATTATTTTTAAATTCGGAAACCAGCAAATTAAAGCTTGCTTCCTCTGCTTTCATTTTAGTTATTGTGCATTCATTAACGACATTTCTAGACAGAATTAATTACACTTCAATTAGGAGTTCTTTTTTCATATTTTTCCGAAAATAAGACTATATTCGTCCATAACTTCAGTTTTTCGAAGCATTAGACCGTATCGCTGTGGCTTGACTCATATTTTGGTACCTAAATACTTATACTAAAATTTTATCAAGATCTGTGATCCGCAACTCAGACACTCTCCTGGTAAGTGCGTTAACTATATACGTGATTTCTGGTCTACTTGCATTTGACAGATACATCAAAGTGCCCACTGCTTCTCGGTAAGGTAAATTGTTTGAATTTTCTGTCATTAAGTTTTCTTTTGTCTTTTCGTCATCATAGGAGTTCGTCTTGGATATGCTTCATGAAATCCAAATTTTTCCAACATATTATTAATATATTTTTCTTGTTTTATACTTAAAATTCCTTTTTGTCGATCCCTTTTGATTTCTAAGCCTAAGAAGTTTTTAGGGTCTCCAATTTCTCTCATTTCGAATTCATTTTTTAAGTTTGATTTTATTCTTTCCATCATTTTCATGTTGTTGCATATCAACAAGATATCATCTATATATAAAATCAAAAACAAATAGCCGTCTTTTTCTCGTTGAGTAAATAAACATGGATTATTATTGAATGGTTTTAATCCATATTTTTCAACTGTCTCTTTGAATTTTTCATTCCAACACTTTGGACTAACCTTTAAACCATATAGTACCTTTCTCAACTTGCAGATTTTATTTCTTTTGATTTCTTCTGATACTTACATTCCTTCTGGTGTTTCCATGTATATTTCATAGTTTAAATATCCATTTAAAAATGCTGTATCTGTTTGACATATTTCTAGATCCAATTTATTAGCGATGGCTAATATTGATCTGATTAAAGGCGATCTCGAAACTGGTGCATAAGTCTCTTGTAAGTCATAAATGTTTCTGTCTTTGAAGCCACGTATTACTAATTTTACTTTGTATTTTTCTTCGCCATTTGGTTCCCCATTTAGAATCAATAATGTTTGGTTTTCTGTCGTTATTCAATACAGTGGATCTGTCTACTTGTTTCCATACATTATTCTTGTACATAGAGTATAGTTCTTCGTTAATGGCTTCTGTCCATTTTTGTCGTTCTTTTGACTTCATTGCTTCAGCATATGAACTTGGATCTCCGTTTATTTCAGCCAATAATGCATGAGTTTCATTATCAGTTGCATTTTCTGTGTTTGGTTTTAAGTTTCTTGGTCGTCCTACAGGCCTTTTTATCTTTTCTCCCTCTGTTTCTTGCATTTCTTCATTATTTTGTTCGTCTTCATTAGAAAATTTTATGAACCATTTGTCTGTCTTTACTTCCTCGTATATGTATTCCCAGTTTAGTATATCTGTCTTGTTATATCTGTTTCTGTAAACTAGTTTTTCGTTGAATCTGACGTCTCTGCAACGAGTCCGAATTGCATTTTAATTATTAAAATGAATAGAAAAATTTTTCATTAGATTCGGTCGGTAATGTAGAACAATATTAATATATTTTTGAAAAAAAAAATATATATAGTAATTAGAAAAATTTATTTTTTATAAAAAAGCATTGAAAAATAGATAACGGAATTTTCCATAAAAAGATTTTCAATAAAATATTAAATTTTCTTAATTGTAACAATAATTCAAATTTAAACAAAAAGCCCGCCGGTGGCTCGGTCCGCGTGTTCGAATCTCATTCGCCGAGGGGCCAAGTGTGAAACGCAGCTCTCCTTGTCTTTCATAATGGGTAAGAGAGAGAGGCAAAGAGACGCGATGCTAACGCATTGATACAACATTACACTTGATTCAATCAATTTTTCGAATATTTAACTCAATCAAAAAAAGAGGTTATTAAAGAAACAATTCAATATGAACATTACTTTTTATTTATCCGAGAATTTTAAGAACTCAAATTAATTGATTTATATAGTCATTATTATAAACAATTATACAATTTAAACTAATTTTGAATATCTCATGTAAACGGGGCTTTCAGAATATCTAACTACTTGAAAGACTCTGAAACATGGTTAATTAACTTAAATAATAAATTTTAGTAGTGAAACAGGATAATTATATGATGTAAATTTTTTTTACAAGATAATGCATTCTTTCTGAATAACTTAACATAAAAAAAAAGGAGTTTCATAATAGTTATTATCTAGTATAGTATATAGATGGGGGTATTTAGATACGCTGGGAATAAATGCAAAGAGGTCTCTGCGCATATCTACATGACAGCCCAGATGAATCAAATCATCTAGATAGCTAATCGAAGAAGAGGGGATCAGTGAGCTCGGGCTCACGGAGCGCGAGGATCTCGGGATGCGGGCTCACGGAGCGCGAGGATCTCGGGATGATTCTCTCTCGTACCGCCTCACAATATAAATCTGAATAGATTCGGACTTATTTTTTTTTCTCTCTTTCGATTTTATAAGAGTCTAAAGTAAGAAGGAGACGTAATTATATTTTTTTTTCTGTTTCTTTTTCTTAAGATTCTTCTCTTTATGAAGATTAACAGTGCTATTTAATCAGTTATAAAGACATAATAAAGATTTTTAAGAATTTTATTCTTTCGCGATGGGAATTGAAATCATATAAACTTTTGTTTTTGTTTGAATTAAATAAGTAATCCTGCGTATAAAGTATCCTTTTGCAGGATTACTTGAAAGTAAAAATAGAGTCAGTGTTAATACAATGAGTGTGTACGAACTAACCTATTTAACAAAAATATATTTATTTCGTACTAACAAGGGGAAAGACTAGGCCTTCGGCCGAAAAGCCCCGAGTGGTAGTTCTGTGATTTCGTAGAACCGCTGCGCATTGCACAAAAGCCTGGTGGTGATGGATATAAAAGGGTGCTGAAAAGCTGCCCTTCTCCAGTGGACACCACGAGCATTTTATGCCTGGTGATGCACCGGTTGTCGTACACCAGGGATTAAGGCTATCTTTTTGTTACAGGTTATGTCTTTAGCAAACAATAAGCACGACCTATTTATACTAGGAGTTATAAATATAATAATTTTATATTTTTTACTTTAAAGCTTTATTCATTTTCTTTATTCAGTTTAAAGATTCCATTTGATATTTTTGTGTTAAGAGATTTTAGTTAAAGTTTCAAGTGATAAATTTTTTTTTATAACAATTCATTAATAGATATTTTTTTTGATAGATTGGCATCTAAATATATATAACAAAGAATCATGTATAAAAAGATAAATAAATGAGAGCCATTTTTTTCAAAAGATGTCATATACATGACCATCTCAAAAATAAAATATAGTGTTTTTTATTTCACACACCGCCTTATGTCAATTTTATGTGGGTCCGTAATTAAGTGTCATGTTGCATGCTAATATGTGTTGTCTAAAATATAAAGATATCAAAAGAAATTTTATGTAACTTCAAAAACGAACCCAACGGATATTGCTGAGTCGTAAAGTCGGCGAGTATACTAACTTTACCAGAAGAAGGCAAGATTGGTCTCATTATTTTGCTGCTTACTTAAAATTTATTGTTTAAAGAATAATCGTTAAACATATATATAAATATTCTAGTAAAAAAAGTAGTAAGGTAAGATTGATTAATAAAATAAAAATAAACTATAAAATTCAACTTTACCAATCTTGCTATTAAATTCTTAACATTTTGACGTTACATCTCTGCTCTCATAGAGTTTTTCTTCTTCTGGTTTCAGTAAGACATATCCAGTTTCTTTGTATCCTACTAACTAGGAGAGTATCACATCTCCGGATCACGAATTTTGCTCTAACTTTGAAATAGGTTTTCAGATGTTAAAATATGGAAAAAGCCAGTATTATAGACCCCAACGCTCAATATTTCTCTAGTTGCAGGCAATTAAAGAAAATCACTAAAAAAGTTACTAGATTTTCAAACGCTTATAATTCTTTAGCATTAATAGCTAGACGCTTGCAACTGTTTTTAAATGAAAGCTACGTTTAAATCCTTTCGAAAAAGCACCTAGAGCATATCAAATATTATTTTTTCCCAAAGTTATAGTGTTATGAGAATATGAGCTGAGTTTCCTTTTAAAAATATTAATTAATGATAAATGTTAAAATGTAGTACACTTTTCATAACGCTGTGACTTTGGGAAAAAATAATATTTTGATATGCTATAGGTGCTTTTTCGAAAGGATTTGAACGTAGCTTTCATTTAAAAATAGTTGCAAGCGTCTAGCTATTAATGCTAAAGAATTATAAGCGTTTGAAAATCTAGTAACTTTTTTAGTGATTTTCTTTAATTGCCGGCAACTAGAGAAATATTGAGCGTTGGGGTCTATAACTCTGGCTTTTTCCATATTTTGACATCTGAAAACCTATCTCAAAGTTAGAGCAAAATCCGTGATCTGGAGATGTGATACTCTCCTTGTAAGATGACTCGTTTTGCAATAAATCTGAATTTCGGACCAACTTTTCTTTGCACTTTCATGTATACAAAGCATCCAAAACGTTTTATCTGATTAAGATCTATCTTGTTGTTTTCTTTAAATTTCTGAATTGGTGATATGATGTTATTTGTTGCATGAGGTGTCCTATTGTATATATATATATATATATATATATATATATATATATATATATATACCGCTGCATTCAGAGCTAAGTCCCACATATTCTCTGGTAAACCAGAATCATACATGAGTGCCCTGACTTTCTTCTGTATCGTTTGGTTGAACCTCTCTGCAACTCCATTATACTGAGGCGTATCTGGAGCTAATTGATTTTCTGCTCCCAGTTTTTCCAAAACTTTTTTTGTATATCCACCGGTGTATTCAGTGCTTTGATCTGCTCTTAAATAGTACACCTTAGCATCTTTACCCAACAAATTTCTGGCGCTTTTTATAAATGATTCCAGACATTTTCCTGTCTCAGCTTTTGTTTTCATGGGGTAAGCCATGGTCAGTCTGGAATAGTCATTAATAAATACAGAAATATATCTGTATCTTTTTGGATAAGGTTGTGGACTAATAATACCCATGGTGTCTGAATGTATTATTTGTAAGGGTTTGGTTGCTTTCTGTCTAACTGTCTTAAATGGTAGTTCATTGAATTTTGCTATCATGTGAACTTCACAATTTGCAATTGCATCATTAGATACAGCTATTTTTAAAGTCTTGGTTTCTGGGAATTTTTCCTGTAATGTCTTAAGATACTCAAATGATGCATGGCCCATTCTAACATGCCATAACATAGCATGAGCATTTAAATTTTTATTATCTGACAATTTTGTTTCTTCAATTTCACATCGAGGTTCTTCATTTGTTTCAATTTTATTAGGCATATGTATTAATCTGCCTGAAATAGTATTTTTGAAATCTAGACATTTTTCAGTTACTATGACTGTTTGTTTTTCTTCCAATTCACTAACTTGATCATCTTCCTTGTTTAACTGACTTTTTGGCATTCCTCTTGTCATCAAGTAAGCTATTGTCTGTTTTTGTTTCATGCTGCTATTTTCTTGCTTATTATAGTCTGTTTCGAATTCAATTAGCCAATTTGGTTTTTCATAAATTCCTGTCAAGAAAGATTCATTTGAGGCTAAATTGTATATATCAGTTATTTTGTTGTCCATGTGAATGCTTAATCCTTGATCTGCAAACTTACGCAGTGATAGCAAGTTTTTATTTAAATTCGCCGCACAAATTACCCTGTCTAATGTTATGTGTTTATTGTCTGTCATGTTTAGTTGAACACTTCCCTCTTCCTCCGATTTAAGAATCGCTCTTCTGCCTTTATTTGCACATTGGATTTCGTCCGGTTGTTTAGTAAATGTCTTGAAAATCAACTTTGAATTTGTCAAATGTTCTGTCGCACCACTGTCGGCTATAAATTTAGCAAGTATTGATTCGTCTGAAGTTTCATAGTTTATATTCGTTACGTTGAACGAAGTCATTAGCTTACTGACTTTTTATATTGGTTGATACTCACCACTTTGTACATTAGTCTCCTTATTATTAAATTTTGCTGTTGTCTTCTCATTTTCAAATTTCGACTGATTAGAGTTGACTCCTTTTCGATATTTTCCACTGTTGCATTTTTCATAGTTTTCTTGTCTTCTTTTATAATCAAATTTCGCTTGTTTTTGATTGTCATTATTAATTGGATTAGTTGTCTTACGTTTGAATATTGTCCGACCTGTACTTTCTTTATTTTCATTATAATAATGTTTGGTTTCATATCTTTTTCTGTCGTTCTGTCTCGAGTATCCCTGACGCTTTGGACATGATGATGCCACATGGTCTCTGGTGAATTCCTGACAGTGGAAAAATTTTTTCAAGCCAGTTTTCTGTCGTGGAAAATCACTGGCATAGTGTTCATAACCGTCACATTCAAAGCATCGTACCTTTTGTATGGTCCCTGTTGTGGCTGCCATAGCGTTTGATTTTTCTCTGTCGTTTGACGACTTTCAACCTCCATAATTAATAACTTTAGTTTATCATAAGATAACCTTTTCCCCGTTACACTTTCTTTCATAAAATCTATTCCTTCTACTTGTTGTACTTTATTTATAATAGCATTATAAATGAATCTCTTTTGTCTTCTTCAGACAATGGGTTAACTTTTGGCATGTTATTATAATTTCTTACTATTTCTTTAAATCTGTTTATAAAATTAATTGCTTTTTCTTTCGCTGGATTGTACTGTATGTTGTATAATTTTTTCTTTATACTAGATGGAGTTACATTTACCTCGCTTGATTTAATTTCTTTAATTTCGTTTAGTAATTCAACTAGATTCCTAATTTCCATTACTCTAGTATGATATTCTTTATCAATTCTATTAATTAAAATATCACGAACTTTATATCTATGTTTTTCTTTTATATTTTCTGATAAATTTTCATTCGTTACAATAGTATTATCTACAACATACAGTAGGTCCAGTGATCTTAATTCAGATATAAAATAATCCAGAAAATTTTCGAATTTAATTTGGGTGGTTAATTTATAATCACGTTTTACTTGACCGTCTTTTCCAGTCAGTTCGTTTTTGATAGTTTCTGTCAAATGTTTAGGAACGTTTAAAATACTGTCATTTTGTTTTTTAAATCTCTTACTAACTTCCGTTTGTATTAAACAAGACAATTCAAGTTTATTTAGCGGCCTTAGTTGTTCATCCAAGATTGTTGAATTCCCAAAACCTTCTATATTAAATTCATCAATTTCAAAGTCATTGTTTACCTTGTTTGTTGTTTCGTTAACTTTAGATTTAACTGTCTCTTCTGCCTCATTCATTGTTGTCGTTTTTTGTCGAAACTCTTTTCTCATCGTGTCCAGAGTTTGGGTGTTGAAATTTTGCATCTCATTTCTTTTCTTTATTATTAGAGCCATCAAATCATCAATTCTTTTCTGTTCTAACCTTCTTCTTTTATCTTCGTCTCTCTTATTCTTCGCCAGTTCTGCCTTGACTGCATTAAGCTCGCCATAATAACCTGATCCAACTTTTGAGTTAGATGTAAATCAGAATCTTTATTATAATAATCATGCTCAAAAGAATTACCCTTGTCATTATTTTCTGTTTGTTTTATATTGTATTGCCCATCTGTCGTTTTTCCGTCTTCTCCATCCTTACTTTTATTTTCATTTGTCGCTCTACCTGTCATATTGTGGCCACCTGTCGTGCAATAAGGCATGTACAATTTATCTCCCTTTTCTTCCTTTTCTTTTATGGCTCGTTTTAAGAGCTTGTGCTCTTCCTCCGTGATGAATTGGCAATCTATAAAACCAATTATAAATTAGTATTATAAAACCATATGACTCACTGAACTCAAGTGATGTTAAATGAATTTCCATAGATAGTCATTTAAAAATTAATTTGTGTAATTTTAAAATTCTTCTTGAGTTTTAATTTATCCGAACACAAGCTATGTCACCAGAATTTTTCTCAGTTTTGGTTTAAAATATAAGAAATTTGCTCATTTGCTCTCTGCATATATGATATACTGAACAAAAGTAAATCACACATACAGTGCAATCATGAGAATTTAGCTATAGCTGTTAAAGATTTTAAAAAAAAATTAAAACTTTATTTAATTTTACATGTAACATACCGAACACAGATATGATCACATATATTTTTAATAAAATAAATGAAAATTCATAATTTAGAATTTAATTAAATTCAAGGTACCTAGTTTATATTTCAAATTAGACTCAGTAACAAAAATCACACTTGCCTCTGTCATTTCCACGTGGACTTTCTTATTTGGATGATTAAACCTCAGATCATGTATCGCCTCTTGAGTTTTCAAAAATATTAACAGGCTCATTTCATCTGTTTGCATAATACATGAAAATTTAGTATTTAATTTTCAATCCAGTTTAAATAAATTCATATATATTTATTTTGTTTTAGGTTAGTTTTATTTAACTATTTATATTTGCAAATTTTCAGTTAGCCTTGTGCTGCAGTCACAAGACTAATTTATTTTCTCTTGTGTATGAGAGCACGACATACACACATATACATACATACAACCATATTCACTCATATACACATACACAAAGATATCATTCATATACTTATTTTTTTTTATTTTATTTTAACTTTCTATTATCAATTTATTCACACACGATCACGATTTTAGATAAAGTTAACAAACAAAAAAAATTCAGGCCTTTTTTCTATATATATTTAATATTTAACCGTCACAGAAATATGCCATTTTTTTTATTATTCCTGTCTATACCATCGTAAATTTGTTCAAACTCTGCGCGCGCATTTCTTTCACATATACGTCTACATACATGTACATATACATATAAATTAAAATTTTACTTTATTTTATATCGTCGTTCATTTATCTGTCAAATTTATCGCGAGTGCACGGTCCCCTCTCTCCCCTTATGTATGTCCATACACATATATATATTTACATATACATATATATATACAACAGCACACAGGGGGCGTCCATCAATTACGTACACATTTCGAGGGGAGGGGTTCACAATTTTGTGATGGTCCTGTGACGAAGAGGGGAGGGTATCATGCTTCAAAGTGACATACAAAACATTAAAAAATAATTATTTGAAAATCCCATATATTCACGAAAGATTGATGTAAATAGCATATTTAATGTTTAATCTGCAAAACCTGAAGTATTTACGTATAGTTGACCTTTTTTCATAATATACTTTGACATCTTATTTGACCTGCAGCTTCTTTAATCAGTATGTTTGAAGGTAAGTTAATTTACGTTCAATTACAAATATAAATCATTATTTTATTTTCAATCACACTTCAAAAAGTACATGAAAAAACTATTAGAATTAGAAATTTTATTTATCGTATTAAGAAATTAATTTTTCATATTCAAAATGCATACATGGATGTTACATATTTTATTAATTGATTAATTTATTGGAACTGACATTTTATTTTCATTTTAAAAACATTTTATCATTATAATTTAATTTTAGTGAATTTCGAAAACAATTGATTTATTTGCGTATGAAAATTGTGTGGTTTATATGGATCTTAATTTTTTAAATAAGGCATGCTTAAGTTTTATAGATGTTTGAAAATAAAAATTAAAATGAATTAAAACATTTTAGAATTCAAACATTTATTTTATTTTTCTACTTTGTCTGTATTGTATTGTAAAACAATCAAGTCATGTTATGAATTAATTAGAGTTTTTAATAATTCAAATGTTATCTTATATTAAAAAAATTATTCATAAACGAAAAAAAAAATTATTCTGTAATATTAATCATTTTTACTCCTAGTTCAAATACATGAATTTTCCAAGCTCGCACCGCGTAATATTTGAATTAGATTAAGAATACTGTATAGAAATATTATTTTTTTTTCAATTTATAATTAGTACACTGAAAAGAGAGTGGTGAACTTCCAGTCCCACAAAGTACTTCTGCTTTACCAAACAGTAAGCATGCAAATCTTTTCTCTGGTGGTGAGTGTGATGCCCCACAGAAGAAGCTAACCGTTCTTTTTGCAGGGCTTCTCAGTTCCCAGTCGCGTCAGATGTAGCTCTCTTCGATGTGAAGTAAAGCTCTTTTGCCACAGAGGCGCTACTGTTCTCTTGCAGCGAGACTCCGTGCATACAAACTTAAGAGAGCGTGGTTCGACTACCGGTAATTTAGCTACATTACCGTTTATTTTTCAGTGTATGCAACATGTTAATACTTTAAAATTTTAATAAAGTATTGTTTGAATTTTTACTTTTTGTGAATTTTTAATATACGTCACTTTAGGTGGGGGGGGGGTAACTTCAGTGTGACGGGACCGTGATGATGGGGGAGGGGGGTTGAAATGGACCAAAATTTCCGTGACGTATTTGATGGACGCCCCCACAAAACATGAGAAAATTGTTATGCACGCCCAAACCTGTCACTTCCCTGCTTTATACATGTATATATACACATACACATATATATATATACATATATATATACGTACTCTGCATCATTTCTTTCAACATGGTGCTATAATCCATTTCTTTCTCTTTCTAATAGTATACGTACGCGCACACCGCGTCCTTTCTTCCAATATGGCGACCCACTCGACTTCTCTTTCTTTCTACTTATATACGTATGCGCATACCGCGTATTTTACCCAATATGGCGACCCACTCAACTTCTCTCTTTCTCCCTCCCTTTACGTGAACGTGCGATGCCATTATTTTAATTTTTCTAATAAAAAAAAACGAGATAAAATACCGCAACTAAGTCTTTCTCCACTTACCCGGAGTCATCTCTATTTTCTCATTCTGTCGTCCTCCGTTCTATCTTCCACCTTCTTCCGCCATTTTTGACGTCTTCTCTAGGAAATGATTGAGAGAACAAATAGATGTATGCGAAAAAATAAACAAAGCCAAACACACCAAAACCGCTTCAAAAACCTCCACAGGCCCCCAAGTAAAACAAACAAAAAAAATACGCTTTTATAACAAAAGAATTAATTTTTTGTACAAGACCAATAGTTTTATCAAAAAATAAAGAGAACGCCGCATCTCGTATCACGAAATGCAATAATTCCTTTAATGGGTGTTAAAGTTTTTATTATTGGAATAAGTGCACTTAAATAATTATTACACACTTGTATTTATAAAAGTAAGGAAAAGATTTTATTTCTAATTAAATTGGACAAAGATACAGGACAGAATTAAATAAGATGTTGTCTCTGTGACAAAAGATATCCAGCTGACTGACGACGCTGAACAGACGAGATGCGACTCTTTGATGTTATATAAAGCCACTAAACATGATCAACAGGTGGTGACACCAGTAGGTCTATTCAAGCAGTGATACATATGTGTATATTGCGACGATAGTTGTCGGCAAGAGAATAAAAAGTATGCGCGCGCATACATACAGCGTGATACATACATATGTATCACTGCTTGAATAGCCCCTCTGTATGAGTGTGCTTATATTCATCAATGGGAAAGAATTAATTTTATCGCTTCGTTTTCAAGGAAACCTTGAGAAACCAAATTGTTTACCTTTCTATGTTTTAAGTTTTTCAAGGTTTCCTTGAAAACGAAATCACGAAATCAATTCTTCCTCATCAAAGAAAATATTACTTTTTGTGATACAAAGTACGGCTTTCTCTTAATTGTTTAGTACGGTTATTAGTTTTAGTAAAAAAATCAATAATTTGATTCGAAAAGAACAGAAATATGCGACCTGTTTTCAACTGATATTTTTGACGAAGATTACTTTTTTACATCATTTAAAAGTAGAAAAAATTCTGCAATTTTCTGCGTTTTTCTTTTTTTATTCGGAATAGTAGTTTATTAATTACAAGAGTTTAAAGCACAATAAAATGAAGAAAAATACTAAAATTCGCAAAAAAAAACCTTAACTAAAATGAAAATGGGAAGCGATTTAAGGTACGTCATCACTTCGTCAGGGAGAACAACCATAACTGCACTTACAATCTTTTTTATGGCAAAAGCATCGAAAAGGGTCTTATAATACAAACTTTGGTTAAAAACCTTGAGTGTGGTTACGGTCTACTTGACAAGTATTTCCACTTGACAAAAAAACTCAACTACATAAACTAATAATTGTTATTATAATGCATGGCCTCTTTTTTTTAAATAATATTTGGCATCGTTCATAACCCTTATAGACTGCTTTACAGAAAAACAAAAAAATTTTTTGTAATAAATTTAGAGAATTATAATTTTTTTTTAATTTTCTCAAATTTTATTCTAACGTAATTAACAATGTTTATGCTTTGGACATCAGAATTAATAACTCACATAACTAGCTAGTTTCACCATTTTCACCATTGTAGATGGGTTTGAAAATTTATAATATATGAAAGATTATTTAAAACTTATATATATCATATATAATATTAAGAATATTCATATACAATAATAAAACTTTTATTAAGTTTGATAACAAAAAATTTTTATATTATAAACCACGTGCTTAAAGAGAGGGGGGGCGGGGGGTTACTGGAAAATACTACGATGGGTTTCATGAGGGGACGGAGGGTCAAAAGCACTTAAAATCAGACCACGTGATTTGTGAACGTTCCCTTATTTCTAGTTTAGTTGAGATATGATTTTAGAAATTAAAAGCACTAAAAAAATTATTGAAAATTATATTTTAGCGAAACTGGAAATAACTGTAAATAACTGTATATGACTATAAATAACTGAAAATAATTGGAAATAATTGGAAATAATTGGTGCTATTTGTTATTCCTGACTCAAACTGAGCAGTTTATAATAGTTATTTCCAGTTATTCCCAGTTATTTCCAGTTATTCCCAGTTATTTCCAGATTAGATTTTTACTAGGGTGATTATAATTTTATCGATTGAAAGAAATAATAATACAATCAACTGATTTAAATTTTAGTTCAATTGATTCAATTGAATCAATTGAATTTTTTTCTCAGTGTACAAAAAAATTAAAAAGCACATATAAAAGTACTCCACTACAGCAACATTTGGGAATTCTTTGAGAATCGAGAGTTTGATAGAAAAGCAATTATAAAAGAGTCTTTTAAGGCACATTTTTATGACAAGTAAGCAAAATGTTGGGTTGGATGGGCTAAGGGGTCGGGGTAAGTTCGAAAATATTTCATTATAAAATATTAATTTTAATGTTATAAAATAAGTTTATACTTTTAATTTAAAAAAAAATTTATTATTTTTATTATAGTTGTACATTGTAGTTTGTAAATAGCTTGATTTGATAAATATAAAAAATAGTAACAAAAATTAGAAATATTCAACATAATATTCATAATAATCATAGTACACATGACAATTTATAGTATCATATGAAAATAATATGTTATAATATAATAATTATATTTAATATGTTAATTGCATATTATAATTACATTTTTTATGTAAACTTACAACTTACCACAACCATAATAAAAATTATAAATATTTTTTTCATGCTTTTTAACAATTATTTAAAAAATGCACAATAAATATTGAAACTATAATTGAAACTCCACACTATGATATAGTCGATTTTTTTCTTGAAAGGTCTAAGTGTACAAAAGTCTTGCGCTGTACTACGACTGTTATTTGTAAACTTATTCACGATTTGCCTATATGTCATGTTCCTACTGATAACTGGCCCCAGTCCCCCTTACATACCCAAATGGCAATGTTAATTCAGAATGAATTGATGATGTATTAGTGAAATTTCATGAATTTATTATGTATTCACAATTCAAGTAAAATGAATTCATTTTGAACTTCGATGAATTCAAATCATGTCATACTGATTGTATTCTTGATGAATTCATAAAGTATCGATAAAATTAGATATAAATTCAAGATAAATTGAAAATGTATTAAAAATAAATACTCTATAATACTGTTTGAATTAAGATTAATAAAAATGAATTGAAAATTATTAAAAGACTGATTCCATCCAGATTGCATCCATGCAGGCCGTCAATGATCAAATTTTCTTTTTTTCTTTTAAGTGATAAAATACCTTCCAATACGTATATAAAGATAAAATTTACCTCATAGAACGCTCGCAAATATGTTTTTTTCTCGCTACAGCGTATTAGCGTATTTAGTGTTGGGGGTAAAAAGGAAAATCAAAAAATTGAAAATGAACCTCAACTTTCAAATTGCCGTAGCTCCGTCAATTTTTGCCCTTTTTGGACGTTTTTAATGGAAATGTGCGAAATTAGGTGTAATTAGAAATGCCGTTCCGATTTTTGCGACACAAATTGATCTCTCTGAATTATTCATAAAAAACCAAAAACGCGATTTTTCTCAAAAACTATATATTTTTAAAAAAATTTTTATATGTTCTTTATTATGTTTGTTTATACATAAAAAATACTAACTTTTAGGATAAGTGAGAATATGCGATTTCGCCTCATTTTTTTAAACCAGATTTTTAAACGTTTTTTTTATATTATCCATTTTAAAGCATTGATACCATGGCGCATCATGCATAAAAATCTTTAAAATAAACCCTCGATCAAGTTTCGTTATCAATTAGAACCAAAGTTATTACGATTTTTAGTTTATAAGAATAGAAATTTTTTTTTGTTGAAAATTAAAATTTTTTATTCAGTTAAAATTTTGCGCTTACAATTTAAATTTAGTTTGTATGGAGTTGACATATGCCACTGTTAGGTGGCAACGATTTGCTTTTTGCATTCTTATTAACGACTTTTTCGAAGAGCATAGGATTTTCGCATCTTTATATTGATACTCTGAGGCATTTTAATTGATGACATTTTCAATTCCAAATTATTTGAAGTCTGATTAAACTGTTATACCACAGCCTTACTATAAAAAACTTCTTTCGAAGATTGTTGACTGCTTCAGGTAGATGAAATAGGTGTATTTTTCACTTTATCTAAAAATATTCTGTAACATGAAGGACATACTTTATCCTCTTTAGAAAAAGAAGTATTCGGATACAAGCACTTCAAAGACGCCGTTGGATCACCTAATTCTCTAAACGGATTTTTGGAGCAATCGTAAACAATTTTCTTGTGCCTTTCTTTCAAATCTTTGCACTTAGTCTTAACAACCAGTGATGCCATTATTATTAATTAGTTCTTCGACAGAGCGAAAAAAAATTTTTTGTTAGATGATTTTGTTTTTGATCTTCTTGTCTTATATACTTAAATGCGTCAAGTCGTTAATGAAAACGTAAAGAGCGAATCGTTGCAACCTTGCGGTGGCATATGTCAACTCTCTACAAACTAAATTTAGATCATGGGCGCAAAATTTAAACTGAATAAAAAATTTTAATTTTCAACAAAAAAAAATTTCTATTCTTATAAACTAAAAATCGTCATAACTTCGGTTCTAATTGATAAAAAGATTTGATCAGGGGTTTATTTTAAAGATTTTTTTTAATATTTTTAATCAATTAATAAATAAACGAATTGTAACGCTACTTCTTGTGCACGGAACGCATACTGTATAGTGTTTATTATTATTAAAATTTTAACTTATATTATTTTAAATATTTTTAAATGAACAAATAATTCATTAATAATGATTACAAATAAATAAAGAGGGTTACAATTATTTTTCTTGTGAGTAGATAAGCTATGGGCTTTCTGGATCACACGGATTTTGGATCACCTCCTCTCTTTTCAAAGTGATCTAGAATCCGTACGCATTCTAGATCATCTCAGTGATCAAGAACTCAAACGTGATCTAGGATACTTATAGCGTTTTCTACTAATTTTTTTTCTTAGATTTTTTTTCTTATAAATGGTTTTGTAAGAGGCAAAATAATTTCATAAGTTTGATATTGTGTAGTGCACAAATAGTTTTATAAATTGGATTATGGTTTGTGCATATGGTAACACATTTAAAAGATGGATTTGATAGATAGCCGTATTCATTGATGTTATAAACAGAAAACTTGAATCGTAACAGCCATTTTCGTTTAAATTCATTTATTACAAAAATTTTAGTAGCATCATGTAAATATTCACGAAGTAAGTTTGGAATTTAAGAGTAGTCAAGCACATCAGTATTCCAAGCCATTCCGTGATTATGTTTGAGACAAATGTTTCCTGCTTGCATCTTATCAGAGAGCCTTTTACATGGAAGAGGATTTTTAAATACATTAACAATAGGATTGGCACTTTCATTGAGAGAAATGATTGCTATTTCCTTTAGAACATAATCATCGCCCATTTGTTTAAAACCAATCATCTACTGCATACTCCATTTTGAAATGATAGTTTTTTTTCACGTAGAAGTGAGAATAAAATTTTATTCATACAAGCTTTTTGACGTCTTCATCAATAGGATTGTACTGAACGATGCGATCGTATAAGATCATACAATAAACTGAAGTATTAGCAGAAAAGCCTGTTTTAGACTCAAATTATAGATGTACATCGACAAAAGCACTTTTTAGAGATTCATTTTGTCGTGAACAATCAATAACTATCAGCAGTTCAAATTTAATAAACTGAGACTTTGTCTTTAGTGGTTAGGGATCTCTTCCATAATAGGTTTTCTGAAAATTAACGTACGTATCATAGAGAACAGCAGACTAATTCTTAGATATGACAAGATTCAGATTATTGTATGGATAATATTGGCAATTGAAAAAAAGTCTTACATTATTAATATTACAGAGGTCAAACCTACTAGCGTTTTTATTTCTTATACTTTTTTTCCATTGATTCATTCCATTAATTCCGATTGCAATCCAAGAATTACGAAACGTGGTTTTTCCAATTGAATTGAAGTTTTTACTGTCCAGACGTGTTTATTCGTTGATGGAAGAAGAGGATATTCAAATAGCTCCCAAGAACGATAACTCATAGAGATACGATTATCTTTGCCAATGAAATTCAATGACTGAATTTTTCGTTTGTCAGATGTAATAACATATGGCATTAACCACTCTTCCTTTGATATTTTTATTTGATACTCATCTATTATAGCATATATGTCATTCCTTGATCTTGTGAGAGTGAGTTCATGCTTCATATTAACAACAATTTTCTTGTAATGTTCTGCGAAGCCTAAAATCATACTTAGAGGGATAGAAACGTCAAAATTTACATGATTATCTAGAATTGTATTGTTCCCTTCTTCAATACCAAGCAAGCCTGCATTCTATAATATGAGAATCTGATTTGGATTGAATAAAGTACATTCCTTCATGAGACTACTCAAACTAACATTTTTACTTTTATCTATCTCTACACCATTGATTTCATATCGAATCTCATCAAACAAATGACAAATGCCATTGTTAACGAATTTAGTTTTAGTTACTGCTTGTCTATCTGGTTTTTGTAATTTCCCACATATATGAATGTAACTGCATGATGGTAAGAGACATAAATCTTGATGTTGAATAGAAATATGAATTTCGTCACTGTTATTGAAGCTTAATGTAAAGTATATTTGATGTGCGTGAATCTCATAGCGAGCAATAGACTCATCGAATATGACACCTGATTGAATGCTTAGAATCTCGTCGATTTTTCTAGAAGCAGCAAAAAATGATACAATTTATTTTTTTCCACGTACTTTTAGACCTATGCTTTTGAGAAACAGAATGTTCTCCATGTTAACGGTTCGAGTACCTTTGGACGACTCATAGCGGATTGATATGATGGCTGACTTATATGCACACTTGAATTGTAAACGATTCCCATTATACAGATTTGATGTGAAGTCTAATTAGTAATTTCCTCTCTTCGGATATTCACCAAATTTTTGTCTTGATCAATGATTTGTATTTGAAAATGATCTATACTCTTAACACTAAGTGGTTAATATATGACATGTGATGGAACTTCTATGAATTTATACCCTGGAGGATTTCTCGGGAATCTCTCATGAACTGTGTGAACTTTTTAAATGTTGTTGTAAGCAATTGTAGTAATATTACACTCTACTCTAAATGTGTTAAATTTGTCGGACGGGAATATTATAAATGAATAAATACTTGCTTGTAATTAAGAACTTGCTCCAATTACATTGTTTACGAATCCATGTTAAAACCGTAGATAAATCGGACCAATAATAGATGTTAATTATTTTTAAAAGCAATGATTCTATAATATTTGCGGTCAGCCTTGCACCAAAAGCAGCTGCTAACAACTCTAAACGCGGTGTTTTTGTACGAATAAATGTTAAGGCAGTGTATGCCAATTTGCTAGCATCACAAAACGTATGTAAAGAAATATCGACCGAATCGTCAACCGAACCGAACATGCAACGCGGAAGTTTAATTTCATATAAATATTTGTTTTCTTTTACCCATTTTAAGTAAAGATCTTTTATTGCTTCGTTAATTTTGTCGTCCCATGATATTTTAGCTATTCTGCTATAAAATTTTAGGACACAGCGAAACGGGACATATAAGACCTAACGGATCAAAATTACGTTGACTCAAAGATAAAATTTTTTTTTTGTAACCTTAGTTAAATCAACTTCACTCAAGTCCGCCCCTTCAAAGATAACGTATCCATTTCTTGATCCCACATTATTCCTAAAACTTGAGACATATTATCCGGTCCATTATCACGAGTATACTCCCACCAACCAAAGCCACCTGATACCATTGCCATCTTTGCATCACAAATAAAACTATCTAATCCATGGATATCATTCAAACTAGTCACACAATTATCGACATATAAACTTAACAACAGTCTGAATGTACATTTTAATTATTGCACCTAAAATGAATGCGCTACAAATTACACCAAAAACTACTCTACAATGTCTCAAAGTAATTAAATTTCCAACTGCATCATACTACAAAAAACGTAAAAAATCTCTATTTGCTTTATTAATGCTAATTTGTAGAAACGCTTTTTTAATATCTGATACAACGCTTATATTACAAATTCTAAATCGCAATAAAACAGATGATACTATTTCGATGAGGTTAGGACTTTGGGTAGACACTCGTTCAATGATACACTCTGCTGTTCTTTGGCCGATGCGTCAAAGACGGGTCTAATTGCCGTTGTTAACTGCTTTTTAAAAACAGGCCTGTGGGGTAGATAATGACCCAATCCTTCCACTTCTTCTCGAGGTACTTGCTCGATAATTCCAAGCGCCAACCATTCCTCAAATACATCATTGTAGGCTGTCCTTTTTCCTATCCCTTCAAGCTTTTTAACAACCGATTGCAACTGTCGAAGAGCCATAGAAATTATTATCACTCAGCGTTACATGACCTTCGATTCACGGCAAACTCACTTCATATCAATCGTCTTTATTAACTTTAACTGTTTCTGGAAATGTTTTCTCGATATGCGCGTCACTTTCCTTTTGTAATTTCTGTTCTATAGGATCTTTAATGCCTAAAACGTCCAGTCACCACAAATCTTTAAGGCAATCATTACGCGTAAGCATATTCACGGTATGCAGAGCAAAATTTTCTTCATACTCTTTCGAGCTATTGCTCGAACCACGGGTCTTGGCTAACCGATGAAATATTTGCATATATTAATTCTTCACCCAGTGCTTCCAAATTACACGAGTAACTGCCGTCTAAATTGGCTAGAAATACTAAATACTACTCATGAGTTCTTATACTTGACTCGTTGCCCCCAAAAAGTAGATGCTTTAATTTTATTTGGGTGGTAGGTGTATAATTCATTTCTTTCGCAGCCTCTTGCAACGCATAAGATCTTTGAGACTTATTTTCATTGTACATTTTCGCTTTTAAAGTTTTCATAAAAACATGGGGCACATTAGCAGAATTTTCTAGATTGCGTTCTTTTTGAAGATTTACCGCACTAGTAACCACTTTTACATCTGTATCGCGCTCTTTTTTGTCAAAACACATTATATCTACATGTCTGCGCAAACACTTAGCACATCGGACTCTTACATGACATTTATTAAAATTATGTCCGATTTTTAAACAATTAAAACAAGCGCGTCTTCTTTTAACAATCTCTTGCTTTAACAATCCTTTCGCTTACAGTCATTAATTTGACTTTCTCACAATTGGCACTACTGTGATCCTCTTTTCCGCAAAATATACAAGTATTCAAGAAAACCGTGGAACTGGCTTCATTTTTCGTTTCTATAGTCACTCTATTCCTTTTCTTCTGATTAACCTCTGAACTAGAAGATTCTGCACGAAACCCTTGTACGGAAATTGAAACTCTCAACTTACTCTGTACTTCTGTCTTTAAAAATTTAATAAGTTGAGTTAATCGGTTTTCTGCTTGTACAGGAGAATCACTAGCTTGTGCACTTAAAACTTGACTACTTCGCTGCCATATCCTCAACAATTCTTCTGGTAATGAAGATTCAACCAATGGTTAAATCATAGCAGCATATTTATCAGATGTCACTCCTAGCTCTCCAGTGCTCTTTCATGAGATTCGAGTTCATCGTATAAATAGGAAAATCTAACTTCATTGGACTGTTTAAACGTGTTTTGTAACGCTATTTCTAATAATTTGCGCACGTACACTTCAATAAGAACATCTTCATGTCCAAAACGCCTTTTCAAACTTGTCACTTTGTCATAGTTTTCACTAGTGGGTGGATAACTTTTAACTAGATCTGCAGCGCGGGAGCCAGGTTTCATAGCTTGTATGAGATACTGAAATTTATCTTCTTTGGCAAAAGCTGTGTCTTTGAGTATCTTCTTGAATAGGCTCCAGAATTGTAGCCACTCGATGACATTTCCGTTAAACTTCACAAATTCTATTTTAGGCAACTTGAAGGATCTCTTAGCCTCACTATGATTAAAGGGAATCGTCTCGCGGGAACGTGTAACAACAGGCTTGTTCGATGGATTAGAAATTTCTTCAAACTCAATGCGTGCAGCTAGTAGTCTTGCATTATATTTATCAGCTTCATCATAATCCTTTTCCGCTACATCATTGGAAACACTATCCACTAACAATAGTATGATTTTCTCTTGACATTCGCTTAAACTTTTGTGCTTCTCTTCCAAGTACGAAAAGCAATTTTTACTTCCGAAAGCGATGCTTCACTTTGACCGATAAGAGTGTTATACTCCGTTAAAGCTTTTGTGAATGCAGCACGATACACGCTTCTTATTTTCTTCAAAGATTCCATGATACTTCTCTAAAATTTGTATTTAATTCACAACACTAAAAAATATTCAAATTCCTGTCACGGTCGCCAGATGTTCAATTTGTTGGACGGGAATATTATAAATGAATAAATACTTGCGTAAAATCAAGATACTAAAAACCTTTATTAAGATAACAGAAATATAAAATATAAATAAAGTGCACGACAAAGGCAAGTAAACACACTTTTCGGTGATCTTTACAAGACTGAGGGCTATGCCTCCCTCAAACTGCTTCCTAACTTCGTACAATCTAAGTAAAACATACCTGAATTTTACGCATCTATCATATTAATTTTATTATTCAAAAATCTCGGCAAATACGTACATGAAAATCTGTAATTTCTGTAGGACGAACACGTATACAATATTAACGGCACATGCAATAAAAATAATAATACACTGTGAGAAAATTCATGTTAATAGAGCATTTAGTTTACGTATCCAAAGTTAGTAAGTGATATCCTATGCCTTCATAACAGCGCCATATACTCTTACGAGGTTTATGCTATCCAAAAACTGTTTGTTTACATGCTTTGGTAACTCCCCACTCTAATATCCTTCGATAGCTGGCGCTGTATCCTCTCATGGGACGTGAAGGGAGTAAACGTGGCTTGTCCACAATTCTTTCTTTACTGCTAACTATGGCATTCTTCCATTACTCAAGTCACTTCCTCTTTTGGGTTACGACGCGAGCCAACACGGCTGGTCTATATCCAAAATCATATCGCAAATTTTGCTAACGTATTTTCGTAGCGTGAATCTTTTTTTCTTTTTATTTTTTTTTTTCATAAAGGGAGAGACATGATAAATATAATCTGTTAAACTTTGTAACTATTAATAATTAATTTTTGAACTTAAAATTTAATTATTTTAAACAGCCGGGGGTAGATGAGCATGTACGATTTTACGCCACAAATGTCTCGAAGTAGCGTTGGTCTAGTGCATAACGTTCGCGCTTTTTATTTTGAGTGCACGAGTTCAACTCTTGGTTAGAACCACTTTTTTTAAACTTTTTTTTTATTATTCCAATAGTTTTTATTACTTTTTTTCATTTTTTTTTATATTTTCTATTTTTTTTTATTAATTTTAAAATCTATTTTTTCACAAGTTACTTAAAGTATGCTCGTTTTTTTAATTAATATTTTTAAATAAATTATTTCATACACAAAATAATTAAAAATATTAATAAATAAATAATAGTGATTTTGACAATAATATAGTTCAATTTTGTCTTTATAAACATATATCAATATATAATATATATTATAACATAACTAAATACCTCAGTTTTATTTATTTATTGTAATTTATTGTAAATTTCATAAACTAAATTATAAATAAATTAATCTATACTATTATAAAATAAACATCACTATTATTTATTTATCAATATTTGTAATTACTACGTATAAAAAATAATTTATATTTTAAAAATTTTCATTGAAAAAAACGAGCATACTTGTGAAAAACTAAATTTTAAAATTATTAAAAAAATACAAAATCTGAAAAAAATAAATATAAAAAGGAATACAAAATATTGAAACAATAAAAAAAATTAATAAAAGTGACCCTAGACGAGAGTTGAACACACGTACTCAAAAAGAAAACGCAAACGTTACGCACTAGACCAACGCTACTTCGAAACATCTCTGGCGTAAAATCGTACATGCTTATCTGCCCCCCAGCTGTTTAAAATAATCAAATTATAATTTAAAAATTAATTATTGATAGTTACAAAGTTTAACAGATTATATTTATAATGTCTCTTCCCTCTTAAAAAAAGAAAAGAAAAGAAAAAAAAGATTCACCTAATGAAAATATGTTAACGAAATTTGCGACATGATTTTGGATATAGACCAGCCGTGTTTGCTCGCGTCGCCACCCGAAAGAGGAGGCGACTCGAGCAAACAAAGGATATGAGAGTGGGCAGTCATCGAAGTATACCACGTGAGTCATCAGTGAATGCCGCTCATGCTTTAGTTACTTTCCATACCATCTTTTTTAGTATAAGGTTATCCAATACTGATAGAGCTTCTCATGCATCTCATATTTGTATCAATATTTTATATGCTCGCGTAGATGGTAGTTCGCAATCTCTATTAGCATGAATTTTCTCTCAGTGTATATATGTTTTACAATCATTTCATCCGTAAGCAAGTTATTTTTATAATTTAGGTTTTTCCCTTTTCCCATTTTTAATGCCTTACTATCTTTGTCTAATATTCAACAAAATGCGTTTATTCTCAATATTTTCACAGGTAGAGCTGTGATGAATGTTTTTATTAAGAACGCGAGGAGTGGAACCAAGAAGATGGCCTATTGAATTGCGAGGTCTAAGATACATCTGATGACTACAATTAATTTCACTTCTGAAAGTATTGTTGTTAGCTTTCAAGGAAAAATCGATTTCTTTAGATTTCAAATCTTTTTGCGAAAATTGATTGATAGCATCAATTTTTTAACTGTCGGTAGGAATAGTAATAATCTTCTCTCTATTAAAATGAAGTTTATTATTCGAATTGTTAATATTGGGAATCGAGTTGAATGTTAAAAGTTCAACTAAACAAAATTCTTATGCTGTGGTAGTTCTATTGAACCCAAAACAAAATTCTTATGCTGTGGTAGTTCTATTAAAGAAAAATATTGCGCTTTTAAGACGGAATATTTGCCTGAAAGTTTCAAAGTGAAACTATCTTCCATGACTGATTGAAAAAGAATGACCCTGTTTGTCTTCAAACTCTTCTTTTATAGTTTTTCTCACACGGGTTGAAGACAAAGATGTCCAAAAATATATGAGTCAAAATTCTGATATCTTTTATAGTTGTATTTCATTTCTTTTACGTTAAAATATAACATGAAATCCATGGGGGATTTTAGATCACCAAAACCATAAAAAATAATTACTTTAGAACCTCGTTTTCGATGACATACCCAGTGAGTGCCTTTGTTTTGAAAATCATCTAACCAGGAAAGGCTATGAGCTTTGGGTCACAGATCTTGATATAAGTGTGGGATATGTTTTAAGGTACCAAAATAGAGTGAAGCCAGAGCGGTACGGTCTAACGATTTGAAAAACTGAAATTATAGACGTTTCCAGTCTTATTTTAAGAAATATGTAAAAAAAGCTCCTGATCAAAGTGTGAATATTTCAGTCTAGAAATGTCTTTGATAAATTAACAGTAACTAAAATAAAAGTAGAGAGAGCAAGCTTTTATTTGCTGTTCTCTAAATCGAGAAATAATAATTAGAACCAAAAATATACTTATTTAGAGTTGAGCAGCAAGAAAGCACCAAAAATCATCTAAATTGTGAAGGACGGTGATTTTTGGTGCTTTCTTGCTGCTTAACTTTGAACAAACATATCTCTAGTTCTAATTATTATTTCTTAATTCTGAAATCGGCAAATTAAAGCTTGTTTTCTGTACTTTTATTTTAGTTTATCTTAATTTATTAGAGACATATCTAAAATAAATTATTCACATTTCAATTAGGAGCTTTTTTCACATTTTTCTTAGAATAAGACTAAAAACGTCTATAATTACAGTTTTTCGAAGCGTCAGACCGTACCGCTCTGGCTTTACTCACATTTGGGTACCTTAAAACAGATCCTAAAGTTTCATCAAGATCTGTGACTCGAAACTCATAGCCTCACCTAGTAAATATTTCTCATGAAAACACCTTGAAAATATGGGATTTGCATCATGCGAACATACTTCATAAGATCATAATTAATCATTGTACGATTTGGCAAAGTTAAATCAAAGTTTTTTTTATAATTTGACCTTGTCCGATATGAGGTTTCATAAATAGTACCATTCCAGTTTTATATGGTTTAAGATATAGACCTCTTCCTAGAGCAATAGCTTTCATAGTTTTACTATGCCTCTTGCTATCTTTATAATTTTTCTGTGCAGCTATAGCGTCATTTACTGCTTTAGCTATTCGAACAGCTCCTGTAGCCAAAGCACTACCTATTTTTGATAGAACAAGTAGAACACGTAGAATGATTTTTTTCTTACCGACAACGATCTTAAGAGCTTTGCGTGCACCTTTTAAGGCGGACTAAATAACTTTGCAAGAATGTTTACTTGGTTTTAATTATTTTTAACTGGCAGTTACTAACTCACTCAATTTCGCACCCATTCCTGTCTTTTCTTTTAATTTTACAGCATTTGCAACAGCAAAATCAGTTGCTTTTTCGGTAAGACTTGTATCTTTGGCTCTAACACGCTGCCAGCTGTTTTTCGATCAGCATTTTTATGAGAATAAGCTATGACATTTTTTTTGCATGCTTGATCAAATCGATTGATTCCTGTATCACCTATCTTTAATCGATTTTTTAGTTTTGTTCTGGGACTACAATATTGATATCCAAGAATATGCATTTCAATGGGTAAGTTATTAATTATCTTATCAAGTAATTCTTTACCCTTAGGGTGCTTTTGTGTTTTATGTACAAGCATCTCTCTTTGAGTGCTGATTTATAACTAATGATCAAAATATGAAACAAGCGTTTATATTTTAAAAAAGTCAAACTTAGATTTGACTTTGTTACGCAAACATGGATTTTACTGAGCAGAACGTCAAACTTCCTGTCACTAACTTTGATTTTGAAAAAGCGAAAAGGAAAAAGCGACTTGGGGAGTTACTTTCAGATAAGATACGAGCAGTATTATGTGGCCCATCGAACTGTGAAAAAACTAATAGTTTATTGGCTCTAATTATACACCATAATGATCTTAGATTTAAAAATTTGTATATTTACTCTAAATCCTCAAATCGACCAAAACACCAATTTTTTCAAAAAGTTTTAGAACCAATTAAAGGTATATTATATCTACTGTTTAGTGAGCATGAATCTATAGTGTTGCCAGATGAAGCCCTATCTAATTCAATTATGATTTTTAACGATGTGGCTTGTGAGAAGCAGGATAACAGCAGAGCTTTTTTTGTATGGGGAGACACAAAAGTGTAGATAGCTTTTATCTATGTCAGCTATTTGCTCATATACCGAAACATCTCATCAGGGACAATATTAATTTGATGGAAATTCATCGTCAAGATGATGTTAATCTTAAACATATCCATGAAGACCATGTGAATACTTACTTAACTTTAAATGAATTTGGAAATCTTTGCACTAAATACTGGAAGATTGACAGGTATGGATTTGTTGTTATTGATAAAGATACAGCAATAAATGATGGTGGATATACAAGAGGATTCAACTGTTTCGCCATTCAGAAGAAAGTATAAATCTTAATCTTTGCAGTTCGATTGTAGACAGCATTTTGTCAGCATGCCTGAGTTTACGAAAGAAAAAAAAATGTTCAGAGAGCTCTTACGAGCATGTGAGGCTATTAAAATACAATACTCTTAATTGAAAAAAGAGAGATTATTTTGAAAAGGTTATAGGTTATATTTTAAAACCAGTTATTACACTACTTAAAAAGCTTGTCGATTCGACAACTGAAAGTGTGTCACATTCTAATCACGTTTTGGCTATAGACAGTAACAGGAAATTGGCAAAAAAATTGAGGTTTGATGAATCATGTTCTATTGTAAACGATATTAATGAGTCGGGTTCTGCATTTGATAATGATGCTCCTCATGATAATGATGATGCTTTTTCTTAGATTAATAGCACAATGATGAATTCATCATTTAATTCTGCAAGTTCATCATTCAAATCTATAAATTCACCATTTGTATCTGCAAATAAAGAAAATAAATTGACAGACTTTTTATCAATACTAAATGGAAGCCGCAGCAAAATCGATAAAATATACAGAGTGAGAAAAGTCAATGGAGTATACATGATAGGTGATTCACAGATTCAATTTGATGATAAAATAATAAAAGTGGAAGATTAAAGTTTTCCTAAAAGCTGTAGTCTAATGGAATTCGTTTACAAAATAGAACCGGATGATAATCTCCTAAGTGCAACAGATTGCAAGAATTATCGCACTATCCTGTAAGTAACCAATGCCTATAGAAAAAGACGTAGCAAAGATGAGAATATACGCTCTTCGAAGAGTAGAAAATATTCAAAAATTATAGCACCAATTTCCTGCAGTGATCGCTGTAGAATGTCCACCAACGGAGAGGGTCTCATACCTAAGTATAAAATAGCAAAAAAGAATACTTTCATGGATCAAGTCTACTGGGATGATCCTTATAAGCTTGTCGAGAGACTTGAATTATTAATAGCCGAACGATCTGCTGGAAATAATAATCAAAACAATGAAATCCAATCAATTATAGAGGAACTACATAAAGCCAGACATATATATAATAAGCCAGACACACACAATTTTCAAATCAATAGTAGTTATATGAGTCTCAAATTTTGATTTAGAAAATAAGCGGCTTTGCAATATTAGAAAGGCTAATTATCCAAATGATGCGATTAATTTGAATTTATTAAATAATATCTTACGGAAAAAAGTTGATTTCTATTCTTCTGAAATTATAGAAGTTGCTCAAGCTATACAAAAATATGAGAACAAAGTTGAAAAATATAAAGCAGAAGTATGCATGAAATTAACTTATCTTTATGATATGACTCAACAAAATTTTGCTAGTATTGAACACATAATTAAAGTAATGAATAGAAAATTGTTCAAGCGAAGACAATATGAAATACGCGTATTAGATGAGACTCGGCAAGCTGATCTCGTTGAAATGATACCTTATTCTAAGGAAAACAAAGGTTTTCGTTACTTACCAACTGTTATAGATATATTTTTAAAGTATGCATGGGCTGTCTCAGTCCAATCGAAGAGTGGCAATGATGTTACTCTAGTTATGAAGTCAATATTGAAAAAAGGACGGGTGCCATCGAATTTACAAACTGACCAAGGAAAAGAATTCTACAATTCAAACTTTTAGGATTTTATGAAGAAGTTCAAGATAAATCAATACTCTTTACATAGTGATCTTTATGCAAGCATATGTAAGCGCTTTAATGGAACTTCGAAAAATGCAATATGGTTAGAATTCAGCAAACAAGGAAGCTACATATGGTTGGATATTCTGCCTGAGCTAGTGGAAGCATACAATTCAAGAAAACATCAGACAATGGAAATCGAGCCTGAAAAGTGCGAATAAGCAAGATAAAACAAGTTTTTGAAAAAAGTTATACATCAAATAGGTCAACTAAAATTTCCACAGTAACAAGAGTTGTTAGAACCAATCCTATAACTTATCATGTCAAAGATTATTATGATGAACCCGTCTCTGACGGCTTTCATAAAATGGAAATTCAGAAAACTATATATCCATAAACTTTATTTAGTAGAAAAAGTTTTAAAGAAAAGTGGTACACGTGTGTACGTTAAGTGGTTAGGTCTAACAAGGAGATGTCCTCACCTCCGGGAAACGGATTTGGCTGAAACTGCAGGACATGATTTTTTAGTGAAAAAAAATAGACTCGTGTTTTTTTTCATCGAATAGGCCCCCTAGACTAAGATATAGACATTTTTTCGAAAATATAGTAAAAAGGAGCCTTAATAAGATTTTAAATATCCAAGCAACTAAGACTCTTACAAAAAAAATACATAAAGTGCAAATTAAATGCTTTAATTTAAGCTTTGTTGCATTAAATAAGCTTGTGTGGTTCAAAAGTTATGCTTTATTAAAAATTACTACATATTTGTAAATTTTTCAAGCATATAAAGAATCATCAATTTTTTACGCTATTTCATTAGCATATTTTAATTACCTGTAACTTTTGAACCACAGAAGCTTTTTTAATGCAACAAAGTTTTAATCAAAGCATTTTATTTGCACTTTATTTCATCTTTTATGTATTTTTTATAAGAGTTTTAGTTGTTTAGATATCCAAGTTCTTATAAAGGCTCCTTTTTATTATATTTTTTAAAAAATGTCTACATTTTTGTCTAAAAGACCTATTCGACGAAAAGAAAAAACACAGGTTCATTTTTTTTCATCAAAAAATCATATCCTGCAGCAGAGTTGTAAATGAGGGAACGGTTTTTTATTTAAAATGGTCAAGTAATTGAAAATGCTCCCACCATTTACCATTTACAGAGCAAGTTAATGGTAAATGGTCTGACCAGTTACAGAGCAAGTATCTGGTAAATGGTCTGATCAGTTCCCAGTTACAGAGCAAGTAACTGGTAAATGGTCCGACCATTTCAAGTTACTTATCTAGTAACTACCAACTGGTCTGATCATTTACCAGTTACTCACCCAGTAACTGGTAAATGGTCTGACCATTTACCACTTACTCACCCAGTAACTGGTAAATGGTCTAACCATTTACCATTTACTCACCCAATAACTAGTAAATAGTTTGACCATTTCCAGTTACTCACCTACTAACTATCAACTTGTCTGACCATTTACCATTTACTCACCCAGTAACTGGTAAATGGTCCAACCATTCCCAGTTATTTAACCAATAACTGGTAAATGGTCTCACCATTTACCAGTTATCCACCTGGTAACTGCTAACTGATCGATTCGACCATTTACCAGTTTTCCACCTAGTAACTGCCAACTGATTGATTCGGCTAGTAACCCATGTAGTAATTGCGGACTGGTCCAACCATTTCCATTTCCTCATCCAGTAACTGGCAAATAGTTCGACCATTCACCAGTTCTTTAATAGTAACTAGTAAATGGTCCGACCATTTACCAGTTACTTGCTCTGTAACTGAGAACTGGTCAGACGATTTACTATTTACTTGCTCTGTAAATGATAAATGGTGCGAGTATTTTCAATTACTTGACCATTTCAAATGAAAAACCATCTCCCCATTTACAACTGTGCTCATAATATAACATTATTTCATATGAATATCAGAAGATACAAACACGTACACTCGACGGAAGCATATTCGCTTGCTTTTCAATCAAACGTTTTTAAAAAAAAAGTCGCAAACATATTTTAAAAGACAAACGACGACCCTCACTACGTTTAGAGTTCATAGTTAATCGCGTTCAAAGCCTTTAAAAAGAGGTTTAGTTCGAAATATGTTTGCGACGTTGCACTTTTTTTTAAAGACGTTCGATTGAAAAGCAAGCGAATATGTTTCCGTCGAGTGTACTAACACGTACAAATACATACAAACACGTACAAACACGCACAAACATGTACGCACACATGCCTACACGGCCTCTATAACACGTCATATATATATATATATATATATATATATGTATGTATTGCATCATATGGATGCGTTTACAGACTTTTCATTGTCTTGCTTACGAAATTACGTTCGCATACAAATGGCTGTGTTAAACACGCTTTTTGAAGTTGCGCACCAGTGATGCTTAGTATATTGCTGTGTCCGAAAATCTACTGCATATACTGGGGGTTTCTTTATAGATAAGCTGTATCGACCAATCGGAAAGCTTCTTTAGAGCTATTTAACGCGTGATAAATTTTGTGAACACAGCGTGCGCAACCCCGAGAAGCATTTGGAACAAAGCCGATGTATAAGAAGAGTACGAAAAAAAGATACTCTTGCGTCTTTTGTGTCAGACGATTGTGAGGACTTTGATAATAACGGATTTCACTTCGTTAAAAATAGAGAGCCAACATTTTATTTCTTGCAGGTAAGATAAAAATATTTCAACCTTCACTATGAATTATATAAATTGAAATTATTTTCATTATTTAAGAGGCCGCTGTATCTCTGTCCTTTTTTAATTAAAAAATTGACTTTTTTCCCAAAATTAGTAACAAGAGGCAAAAATAAATAGATGGTTTCGATGTGTTTAATAAAATGTAACATTTTCTTTGATTGGTATAAATTAATTTTATTGCTTCGTTTTTAAGAAAAGTTGGAATAACTTAAAAAATTAGAAATTAGTGTCAAATAATGGGATTTTCAAGTTATTCCAACTTTTCTTGAAAATAAAGCGGTGGAATTAAATTATTCTTGTCAGAGAAAATATTGCTTTCTATTACACGAATCGAAACCATCTCTTTATTTTTGCCTGAAGCTATTAGTTTTTATAAAAAATAAATTTTAAATAGATTCGGTAAAACAGGTAACTGTGTCGGTATACGGCTGATTCTTAAATAAGATTAAAAGTATTATTTCGAGATAAATTAAAAGTATTATTTTCATTGTTAAAATATGTTATAATAAATTGCTCCGTTTTTAATAAAATTTATTATAATTAAAAATAGACTAAAAAATAAATAAGAGAAAATTTTTTTTCAATCAACTTATTATTTCTTAATGGAAAAAATAGTATTTATTATTTAATCTACTTTGAATATATATTCCAACCATATAAATTTTCATTATCATAGACGATCTTAGACTCCTATTCATATACCTAACTCAAGTAGCGGTTGTTACTTGAACCTAGTTCTATCTTTGTCGCTCCATGATGAGAATAAATGATAGATGATAAAACCGTTACTTGAGATCTAATAGCTACACTGGAAAAAAAATTTCTTTGTAACGAAAAAAATTTTATTGTATCGAATAGATTCTTTCTGGTTATCGGTGAAATACTTTTTATATCAATATCATTTATTCCGTCAGTGAAAATAACATTTTTAAATATCAATGAAATATTGCTCAGCATACATAAGATATTTCTTAAACTTAAAAATATCTCATACTGGAAGTTATTAATTTTATTTTAAATTAATATTTCGTGATAAAAATAAAATTTTTTCCCTCCAATAAAATATTTTTATGCATATAAAAAATATTTCGAATTAATTAATTTCTTCGTACCAAATATTGGCCAGGGGGAATTTTTAATTGGTTTCTCCTGGTCTCCTAGTTCTATTTCACAGAGAAAAATTCAGAAAAATTTTTCTAAAATTTTCCCGGAGATTAAACCCCGGTCTACTACAGCATGAGCCAAGGGTCTTAGTCCCTTCGCTACCACCGATTCCACTTATAGGTAGATAGATGTAGATAGATAGTATTTTATTTTGTAAAAGAGTACAAAAACGTGTAATACAATTTGTAAATATAGAAACAATAAATATTGCACAAAAAGTATAAATATATATGTAAATGTTAATATTGCACAATTAATATCACAGTCAGTCAATAAATCTAATAATACTGAATAAGTAAGTCACAAACTAAAATAAATTAAAGTGGTATCACAAAGTAATCATAAAATACACGCAATATAAATAAAAATAATCATATAAATAAAAATCAGTCATACAATATCTATCAGTCACAATATTAAAATTTAAAAGAATTAAATTTAATACATAATAAAATAAAATAACAAGCGTACGCAATAGCATGAAACGCAGTCAAGAATAAAATCAAATAAAAACTCTCACTCACTAACCATTCAGCCAACACTCATACAACAAATACACTCACACCTTAAACCTATATAGAGGACGTTACAAAAATAAATTAAATAAATTAATATAAATTAACATAAATTAATAGTAAAAAGTATTAATCTAGGTCGAGCATGTACCCTCTCACCGCTGATTTGAACCTACTGAAAGATGGAAGATGTTTAATCTCAGCAGGCAGGGAGTTCCAAAAATGCGCACCTTAAACTTGGAAGGAATTCCTGCCAACCTCAGTACGCATAAAGGGCACCGCTAGATCCCTGATTTCTCCCCTAGTAGCCACCCTGGGTACACATCTAGTAAAGAGACCCATTAGATGCTCCGGAGTATTCATATGTATGAACTTATTTTAAATAAATGTGAATCTGAACAGTGTAAATATGTTTAAATATAAAGAACAATCCAAGAAAAATCACACCTACTAAAAATATTGTATGAACTCTCATGTGAAATCTCATATGAAATCTCATATGAAATCTCATATATATTCGTTGAATTTTGAAAATAAAATAAATATATGTGAGATCTCATGTCAGATCGCACATATATTTTTTTTATTTTAAAAATTTAACGAATATACATTGGATTTCATATGCGATCTCATAGGCGATTTCATGTGACATCTCATATGCAGTCTCGTGTGCGATGTCATATGTGATCTCACATGGGATCTCTTATATATTTTATTCAATTTAAAAAATTTGAAAAAGATATTTATTACTTTTTTATTTTTTTCGGCTTGTTCTTTAAATTTTGACAAATTTTGACATTAGCTATATTAATACCATTATTTTAGTTAAAATAAAAAATCCTTTGGAGTTGTTAATTTTTTATAAACTCAGATCGCAAATTAGACATCGAAGTTGACAAAACTAACCTCAAAATACTATAAATTGAAAACTTGTATATAACTTTTCAAATATAAGATTTCGGTAGATTTCTTTAGTTGTCCGCACTCAAGTTGAATCCTACTACTTTTTTCCTTGAAAGGAAAAAACCCGATTGAATTCTCCATTTACTCATAAAGTTAGATAACAAATATTATCACAAGGGGGAGCTTCATTATGCCCTCAATGTATTCAATTACATTAATATTATAAATATGTATTCAAATACAGAACATCATCATATTCGATAAATTTAGTGGAGCCACTAGACCCAATACATCTTGCCCGGGGTTAGTATTCCTTATTTTAGCCACTTCATTTAATTTGAATTGTATTTCATGGCGTCACTTTCCACTTCGGATCAGCTTTCGACTAACTTTACCGATCGAAAATAGCTAAAAAAGATATTTTGTTTTTATTTATTTTTTTGGCTTATTCTTTGAGTTTGGACCAATCTACGCACTTTCGCTTCTCATTTGTTAAAATAAATAGATATTTACAAGTGAAAAAATTTTGATACGTATTTTTATCAAAAGTAAACGAAATTACTTATTTATCTACTTTTGATGGGTAAAAAAGGTCTATACCTCATCTTCAAGAGTAAGCTGGAGTAAATGTGGTTACCGACCGAGAGGTAAAAATATTATTTAATCATAAATTAAATAATTATACTGTTTTCAAAAGGAATTATTATCTAGCGCAATTTTTTATTCATACATGATTGTATAATAGATGTTTTTTTCATAATATTCATCATATTTTAAACAAAAAGTAAGTAACCGTACTTACAGTTTAATAAACAATTGTAGTATAGAATTTTTTAATTTTTAAATTTTCCTTTAATTATTTTGGTGAGTGCAATAGAGGAATAAATTTCGTGAATGTATTTGAAATTTTAATGCATTCCATTACGTTTAGTAGGAGAAAATTAAACAACGGATGTTCAATTCTCGGTCAGTATCGAATCTGCTTCGACCTGCTCTTGACGAATAGCATAATAATAAGATCAATTTATCATCTTACTTCTAATGTTTGGACTTAAATTGCATGCAATTATAATTCTTACTATAGAAACTATGTTAATAGTCTGTATGAATATGATTATATATCATGGTTTATAATTATATTCGAACACGATTTTGAAATTTTTCAGATTACGGTAGATTCACGACTGAATTATGAAAAGAAGCAATAAGATTAAGATAATACTTTAAAATAAAAGTAAAATCAATAATTTTTGAGTCAGAAGAACCTATATTGTTTAAATCTGTAAGACGCTATTGTAAATGATATGTAAAAATAATTTATCAGTATGATAAAAAAAAGATAATGAGTACTAATTTACTGTCAGTTCATTGAAGGTAGTTTTTCACAATGTTCTAAGACATAAATGAAGCTGCAACTGTTTTTACGGTGACATGCAAATTGTGTAACAATTGGTAGGACGTGTTATGCCGTAAATCTGAACTAGATGCAGCGCGCGTCATAGAACGTGTAACGTGGAAAATACCACGCAACAACAAAAAAATTTTCGAAATAAAATTTTTCTCCCGTCGGCACAAACCACCAACCACCCATGGGCCCGAACGCATATGAGATTTTTTTTAATTTTATTAATTCCCTTAATTTCTTTTTGTTACGAGATCACAAGACGAAGATTTGATTTTAACTGACGCGCGCGGCGGCCATTACACACACATCGATAGCTAATGTATGTGAACATCGGTGCTGCTGTAGCAGCCAGTTGAGCGACTAAGTATACACCAATACTTAGCAACGACCGCGCGTGCGCTAGGAGTCAAGGATTCAAGAAGATGAGGTACAAGAGAGAAGAATAAGAAATAGATAAGGAGGAAGAAAGATGGGGAGATCCGCAAGCTGGCAGAACGAATTGAAAGTGCTGGCGCGTCGATCTCTCGCGCATTAAGCGACGAGAAAGAGAGAGAGGTATGAGCACCGTACTTTCTCTATATATGTATGCTCTCTATATATGTATAGAAGGAAGCAGCATATAGGCGCCTGTCAAAGCGGATTCGAACGCAGGGCCCTCTTTATTACAGGAAGTAAGAAGGAGCCAATGAGAATTATTAAAATATAAAGGAAAAATAGTAATTGGTAGAGAAAGAATTAGAAAAGGATAGAAGAAAGAAGAGAACTAGAGGAGAAGAAGGAAGTAGCTTTTAAGAAGAGGAGATTCACTGCTGGTCTTTGCGCTGAGTCGCACGCATTTTTGATTGTCGTCCTCGTGTCGCACCGAAGCCTTTCTCCTTTTGTAATTCGCCGCAACTTTCAAGAGTCACTCTTTTCTTCGCTGTGCATATTTAGGCAGGAGAAAACTTATTGGACCTGAGAGGATCTGCAGCTGAGCCACAGAGGTAGAGAAATAGGAAAGTCCTGGCTCTGGAGACGAGTTTGAAGCAACAATCAACGTCGCTGGTAGCGACCACCAAGACCCGAAAGAAGCTAGCGATCGAGCGGCCATTATCGCCAGCCAGCCATATTCGACTAACCATTTTAAGTACCATCGTCGACTGTATCGACCTAGACGGAACTTTAAGTACATCACTGGTGAGTGGGCTGCGCCCGATAAGAATTTACATTTCTTTTTGTAAATCAACGGCTCTCGCCGGTTGATTTTCGAGTCAGTGAAGTGGTTTTTCTTTTATTTGTGCGCGAGATTGATTATATAATTGAAGTGATTAACGTAAAAGCGTGATAGAAATTGAAAGTTTGTAAAAAGTGATTGAACGCGACCGAAAATAACTAAATAAGAATTCATTAAAAAAATTGTTAAGCGAAGTGAAATAAAAATAAAATTTTTAATTGTTGTATTTGACTTAGATTAGACCGTGAGTGCCGGAAGTGTGTGCCACGTGGCCACGTGTTACCAAAGCGAATCTTGACCGGTTGAACGTGTTTATTCGCTGGTTAAGCGAATAATAAATAAATTAAATTATAGAATAAATATAATTCATTTTCCTTTAATTTATTAGTAATCGCGTATTGGATAATAAAAGAAATCTGTTCATTTGGTAAAACGTGGGCGCGTATTGAGCGCTGTGAGTGAGAGAGAGAGAGAGATAGAGAGAGAGCGAAGCGAGCCTAAACGGCGAAACAATTTCCGTAATTAAATTCTAAGATAGTAAATTCATTTTCTCGAATAAATTAAAATAAACATTTTTTTTCTTGTTTATTAAGAGACGAGTAAATAAAGACATTAAGTAAACTTAAAAATTTTTTTTGTGTAAGCTAAATTTTTCTGTGTGTGGGATATGAGAGAGCGCGGATAGGTAGAATTCTAAGTAAGGTTTATTATGACCAAATGTAAAATAAGTTTATTTCTTTAATATAAGTGGAAGTTGAAGTTAAATAAAAGTTTTTTTGTGTGTGTTTCCCCCTCCCGTTTCAGGCAAGAATTCTGTTCGAATAGAGCCATCTCCCGATCCAAGGCAGCCTGAGACTCGTGTTTACTGCTAGCTAGTTGGTGGTGTATCTGGCGCCCTTTCCACAAATAAATTCTTTTGATACACCGATTTTGCCTGTGAGAATCGGCTCACGAGTAGATTAATATATTTATTTTAAAAGTATAGAATATTAAGTTTACTGAAATTCTCGCATCGCAAACGACACTACCTATTGATTAAAAAAACTGTCATTATTCAGTGAACTGACCCCGAGCCTCGTATACATGATTTCGTCTGTGATATGAAATAAGTATCTCAATTTTTGAATACACAAATTCTGTACAAACCTTTGTATACGAACGGCATCGCTCCAGATCTCACTGAAAAGTGACGGCCTTCTCGAGTGTAAAAGGCGATATGCATAATTGTAGTGACTAGTATCTTAAATATTACTTGTAAATAACGTCTAAATCTTCGTAAAAAATTTGTTTCTATTATTATTCAATCGCTAAGTATAATTACGCTCGAATATAGTTTAAAACCATAATCTATAATAGCATGCTTTAGATAACGATTGTTTTGTAGATGTAGTGTAGAATCATTTAATCGTAATTTTATTAATATATATAATATATAAATAAATTGAATTATAGACCAAAATTTAGATTTTATATTTGTTGACATTAATTACAACTATAAGTGTAGGAAAAAATCAAATTTTTTTGCACATGAGATCTCACGTGAGATCTCACGTGAGATCTCATGTCCAAAAAATTTTAATTTCAGTTCACACGAGATCTCATATGAGATCTCATGTGAGATCTTATGTGAGATCGGGTATCGGGAAAAATTATACTTTTCGCGCATGAGCTTTCACATGAGATCTCACGTGAGATCGGGCATCAGGAAAAATAAAATTTTGCGGCACATGAGATCTCACGTGAGATCTCATATGAGTTCTCATATGAGATCTCGCTTCATTTTCAATCGTGAGATCTCATGTTAGGTCTCGTGTGTGATCTCACATGAGATCTCACGTGAGATCTCATGTCATTTTTTTCAGTAGGGAAATATGCTGTACTTTCCACATTATATTCTAGTAACCGTAATCCTCAAAGAGTAGATGATTATCTTCCGCATAATAATAAGTTGCGGTTTGATAAAATTGAATTTCCAATAGAAGTTAAAGATATTCCAACATTCGAAAAATTAAATAATAATATTTTAATAAACTTATACATGTTGAAAAAGTATGGTCCGAAGTTTCAAGTATCTTCGTGTCATATTACATAAAAAAAAAGGTACAACATGTCAATTTGCTCATTATTCAAGATTCCTAGATAGATGAGGATGAAGATAATAACGATGCTGATGATGGAGGCATGCCTCAATATCATTATATTTGGATTAAAAACTTGTCTCGACTTCTGGGATCTCAAGTGTCTAAAAGCCATATAAAATCTTACCATTGTGAGAGGTGTTTACAAATTTTTAATAGTGAAGAAAGGTTCGTAATTCATGAAAATAATTGTGAAAATTCAAATAAATGTAGAATAAATCTGCCCGACCCAAAGAATAATATTCTCAAATTCGAAGATTACAGCGAGAGTGAAAAAGTTCCTTTTGTTATTCATTCAGATTTTGAATGTTTATTGAAACCTATAGACAGTGAGAAAGCTTTTCAACTTCATGAAGCATACAGTATTGGATACTACATGAAATGCAGTTTTGATGATGAATTATCTTATTATAAAACATACAGAAGGATTAACGAATGTGAAGAGACACCTGCAGAATGGTTTGTTAGAGAATTGAAATCAATCGATGAAAAAATTGATGAGCTCTACAAAAATCCGAAACCAATGAAACTTACAGATTTAGAAGAATTGTCTTTCCCGAGGTCAACTAATTGTCATATATGTAGAAAACCACTCCGTGCCAAAGAACTTGCAGTACGATACCATTATCATCTCACAGGACGGCAAGTATTCCAATTAGTTATAACTGAATAAAGAAAATTAACTTGGTTATTTTACATTTATTTTTTTTTAGTTTCATAGGTGCAGCTCATAATTTATGTAATTTGAATTATAAGATTTCAAGATTCATTTCTGTTATTTTTCACAATCTGAATTACGACACCCATTTTATTCTAAAAGAAATCGGGACTCCTACATTGATGAAGGGACGAATGACTTTAATATCTCATAATAAAGAGAAATACATTTCTTTTACTAAATATATGGATAAATGTGACATCAATTTTTAATTTATAGATTCTTGGCGTTTTCTACCATCATCATTGGAGAAGCTTGCATCGTATCTTGAAAACGTGCCAATAGCAATGAGAGAATTTTAAACAGATGGATTTACAGATGCTAAGATAAATTTTCTTAGACGAAAAGGTATATTCCCGTACGATTTATTCCGTGGATGGATTAGATAAATTGATGTCTACAAAGCTGCCAGAAAAAAAGGACTTCCACTATAAACTAACGGATTCTCATATAGCTGAAAAAGATTATAAGCACGCTGTTCAAGTTTGGAATGAATTCAATATAAAAACTTTAGGAGAGTACTTGGATTTATACTTGAAAACCGATGTTTTGCTATTGGCTGACGTGTTCGAAAGTTTCCGAGAGACCTCTCTTAAAGCCTACGATTTATGCCCTGCTCATTTCTACACAACTCCAGGCTCAACGTTTTTAGCAGCTCTTAAAATGACGAAGGTAGAATTGGAACTTTTGTCAGACATTGACATGCTAATGTTCATCGAAGCAGGTATCCGTGGACGAATAAGCCAGTGCTGTAACCAGTATGCAGAGGCAAACAATCTATACATGGGTCCTTCATATGACAAAAATCAGAAAAAAAGATCCTTCTATACTTTGATATTATTAATCTTTATGGTTGGGCGATGATACAACATTTACCGATAGGAAAATTTAAATGGATTGATTATGAAACAATGCCAGATTTCTATAATACACCGCCAGATTCGGATATAGGCTATATTGCTAAAGTGCACTTAGAATATCCTGTGGAAATCCATGATGAACAACGGGATTTACGTTTTTGCACAGAACTTCGTCCACCACGAGGCTCGAAGCAAAAAAAACTACTTACTACTTTGAACAATAAGGAAAGGTATGTCATACATTATCGGACGCTTAATCTAGTTCAGTTAAACTAACTCAGTTTATCTCTAAGAAGATTTTTTATATTATCGCATGGAATATGTAGGATTTTCAAACACGAAACGCCAAGCACTTACTACACACCTTATAAAAAAATTGGTGATACGAAAATTTCAATGTCTGGAAAACTGTGGGAAAACTATAACTACAAAAAAAAGCGTTTGAGAGATATAGCAATGATTGCAGATGTTTCTAAAAAAATGAGCATAAAGTTCCCAATAGACGTGAAATAACCCTGGTAGAAATTCCACCAATAAAAATGGTGTATATTTTACTTGTTGGCTAACTTTATAGGTTACGGCTGTGTTTTAAACTGATAGTCAACGGTTGGCGAAAAATTGGTGACGATTTCTACCAGGGAAGTGAAGAAGGTAAATTATATTTAACTATTTATAATTAATATGCATATACTTTGAAAAAAATATAACCTTAAATGTAAATTTTTCATATATAACTTTAATAAAAATTAATAAAAATACAATTTTTATAATTGATCTAAATTCAAAATTGTAAAGGTATAAAAAACATTAACTTTTCATCTCGCATATTATTTTGTAAAATTGTGTTCTTTCATAAAAGATTTATTTAGGATTGTGTTTTTTATAAAATTTCATAAACATATGTTTGTTGTTTTTTTAAATGTGTCATGAATTTTTTTTTGATAGAACAAGAAAAACTGTATTGTTTAAAATATAAGGTTGATAATTGGACTACTGATAGACAATACAGCATTGATACCTTCGAAGCTCGACAAAAACAATTATTAATTGATAAAGTATCTACAAAAGAATACATAAGCAGCTACTTATGTTTACAAATGTGTGGGTTAGAATAGGAGTAGCATGAGTCACATACTTCTAATTTCGAGATTTTCGATATTAAAGTTTTAAATTAATATACATTTATATTAAGTACTATTTTTACAGTGCTTATAATATTAAAGAAAAATAAACAAAAAAGCCACTCTATTTTGAAAAATAAGTTGTTTTTATGTTAAAGAAATGAAATATACCATTAACTAAATTTTTTTAAAAATATGACTTATGCCACTCTCATTCTCACCCACACGAATGGAATCTGAACATTTATTGGTATATTTATATTATTCTTAAGTTTATTTATAATTTTAATGATAATAAATATTTTATTTTAACAAATAATTTATTAACAGATCGAAAATGATTTTAAAAGACTGCATCCTGGTTCCAAATTAATTTCATCTGCTAATTGGGAAATTTTAAGGGATTGTTTAAAATATCAACTGAAAGTACAAACAAAAATTGGTGTAGAAGATCGAGTCTTAATCTTGACATTATTATCTGACTTGCTTACTGGAGGTAGAACTAAAAAAATATATTTAGTGTTTAAAAAAATTATATATTTCGTAGTTTGTTTACACACTTTCTTATTAACTTAAAAATAATATATTTATAGATAAAGAAGATTTTATCATATTTCATTTTTTCCCATATGTTATAACATCTCAAGGTCCAAAAAAACAAAAAAGTACGGAGAACAAGACTGATGAAATTAGTGCAAAACTTGTAAATTGTCTATTCAAGAACGTCGAGAAACTTTTATTTTACATTTACAAGTTTGATAAATTTAATAAAATTTTTGAAAAAAAAGATTTATGTTTTTATTAATTTTGCTTTTATTATTCTATTCATTTGAATTTGATATTAAATTTTTTATATTCTATTATTTTAGACAGTCAGTGACTTAAAGTCGTCAGTGCAGAATTTACAAACGAAACTGAAAAGAAGTGGTCAAACTTTTTAGCCCTTGGTTGTGGCTATCGGAGAACTTATAAACATGAATGAATATCACGTCAGAATAAACGAAGAATATTATAGAGAAAATACATGTTTGGAAGCGATAAGTTTTGCGCTTAAAGTCTTTTTTGTATTCGATTGCAATTATTTTCAAGCTTCATTAACTTTATGGTTTTTTGTTCAAAAATGTTTATTTGATATTAGTTGACCTTCAGATGTCAATGATCTTTCATTAAATATTTTAATAGGACATACTGAGAAAAATGTCTGGATAAAGTTAACTACAAAAATATGTAAAATTACTATATAATGAAGTAACGTAGTTTTATGAGATATATTACTTTATTTCGACAAATAATTCTTACGTATGTAATATTTTTTACTCGAAAACCCATGAAAAAGTAGTATTGATTTTCAACAAAAATTGCTATATAATATAGTAAAAATAATAGAAATAATTTTTACTACATAAGTTAGTAAATTTTGTTAACCGACTTCAAAAAGGAGGAGGTTCTCAATTCGACTGAATTTTTTTTTTTTTTTATGTCTGTTACCTCATAACTCCGTCATTTCTTAACCGATTCGAAAAAACTTTTTCTTATCTGATAGAGAATGTCTGCAGGAAGGTCCCATGCGTGTCCTATAATTATTGGGCCAATATTCGGTTTGTATGACCCAATTATCAAATTAAGAAAACTGGGAGTTTTGTTTTCTCTCTCTCTCTCTCTCTCTCCCTTTCTCTCTCTCTCTCTCTTATCTGAGCTTGAATATGTATACATGCACACATAACGACACTGTGCTGTTGAGCCTTCTTTCTTTCCTGCAATATATTGCTTGGTGGTGTACTAATGCATGCGTTATGAATTAATAATGAAAGTTTAATGTAATTAGTGGGTCTACCTATATTTGCGTTTTTAGTAAGGGGATTCACTAGAAGATAGAAAATAAAAATTTTTTAACAAAAACAAACAATTGAAAAAAATTTTTTTAACAAAAAACAAAACCGATTTCAAAAAAATGCACTAAACAGTTACAAATAATTTTTGATCTTCAATAATTATACGCATACTACGCATCTAACTCAACACATGTGTAGCAAACATTTTATAGATTATCTAATCATTTGTAAACAGCACAAGCAAATCATATTTTTTTGTGAATTGAAAAAAAATATAATTTGCTTGTGCTGTTTACAAATGATTAGATAATCTATAAAATGTTTGCTACACATGTGTTGAGTTAGATGCGTAGTATGCGTATAATTATTGAAGATCAAGAATTATTTGTAACTGTTTAGTGCATTTTTTTGAAGTCGGTTTTGTTTTTTGTTAAAAAATTTTTTTTGATTAACCTATTAATTATATCTATAAGGATGCCGAAATTTACTTCTCTGATAGTAAATAATAATGTTAAATCGAAAAGCATAATTTCCTTGGAACATATATAGTAAAAAGTTTTATTTTATGTAGTATTGTGGGGCGTGGATAATATGTCACGTCCACAATTACGTTATGATGGCAATGTAAGAAGTTGGAACAAGTGGAGAACTGGATGTTCCGGCGTTTCGTCCCAGGTCCGACTACGGGAACTCATCAGTGAGGCTATGTAGTCGGACCCTGCCTCAGACGCCTTGAGAGCGAGAGAAGTTTGTCGGTCTTATATACAAACTGAGACCAATTCCCTGCGCTTGCGAGAATGTGGGTTTTCGGGTTCCGCCCAGCGGCTGTATGCCTTACTGGTCAGCCTTCTCCTGTCAGTTACCCAATGATGATAAATCGCACAGCTGGCAAGTACGGTCCCCACAGTATACTCGATTCATCTGATTTTTAATTCGAAATCTTAACCTCAAAATTTTCAACTAAATTCAAAGTATCCTCTATAACATATAAAGATGATTCGAAGTATCTCGCGTAACATGTTAGCATGGCGCAGTCGGTAACGTTCACGCTTCACAATCTCGCGATCAGCGGTTCGATCCCAACCAAGGTAAGATTTTTTTTCTGAGTTTTCTTTCAAATATTATTTAAATTAATTTGATAAATAAAAAAAAAATTTTTAAATTAAATGTATTGTTTCACATGTAATAAGTGAATTAAAAACGAATTCGAAATGAAAAAATAAACGACTGAATATTTTTTTCTATATATTATCTGCTCAATCAAAATTTACTATATAAAATAGTAATTTTTCTTACAAAGCGATTATGTCACAGCATTACTATATTAAATAGTAATTTCATATATGTTTAGAGTAAACTATGTGCAGACATTTTTCTCAGTGCGTTTGACTGAAAAATTAAATTCTGTAGAAAATCAATAAAATGACAAATTGTAATTTTTTAATTGTTTGAACATATAAAAAATGTTCATAGAAATGCAGAATAATCTTAGTGCTTTTTTAAAAATTGCTATCGTTCGTATACAAAATTCCATTCATTTGAGAATCATATAAAAAAAAACATAATTTACTTGACTTAGAAAAACTAACAAATAATTGTGATGCTTCAGATTTATGCATGAACGAGCAGTCTGTGATGATAGATTTATATGAAAAAAAAATTAATATATTATGATAGCGATAAGGATGAAAGCTTCAATAATATTCCCTGTGAAATTTATAATAATTTAAATGAAGCAAATATGGACGATCTTGCGGATGATACTTTAGATAAATTAGGGATACTTTTTGTTGCGAATATTAACGAAAATTCGAATTTAAATAGGCGTATGGCACAATCTATTACTAATAATACACAAAATATTTGTGAAAAAGTAGTAAATTATATTATTAAGAAAACTGAAAAACTAAGTATAAATAATGAAGTAGAATTTTAAAAATCTCAAATCATTGTGCTACTTTTTTAACGCCATTCAGCACTGAACAAAAATGTTTAGCTCGTTTTAAATTATTAAAAACTTACGTTGAGCCTAAAAGTATTATCATTGGGCAAAGACAAGAAATTAAAAAACGCTTTAATTAAAATTATTATTCACGTGCCAGTTACTATACAATTTATTCCTCTTCGGGAAAATTTCAAATTATTTTTTGAATCACCGAAAATATTTGATGACACTAAATATCTTATTTAAAATAATTTAAATTCGTATAATGACACTGAAATAATATCTAATTTTGCCCAAGGTGACTATTTGAAAAATAGATCATCTCAATTTAAAGATAAAATTGTGTTGCCTATGATTCTATATCTTGACGATTATGAAAATAATAACCCACTGGGTTCTTATAAAGGAATAGCGAAAACTGAAGCAGTATATATTAACATTTCATGTTTATCGCCAAACTATCAATCAAAATTAGAAAAAATATTTGTATTTGCATTATAGTAGATAAGCTATAGGCATTCTAGCACACCCGGATTCTAGCAGACCCTCCTCCCTCCTCTAAGTGTTTTAGAATCCGAATGTGATCTAGGATGCTTATAGCGTTTTCTACTTTTTCTACTTTTTTTTTCTTTTTACAAATGGTTTTGCGAGAGATAGAATTTTTTCATGAGTTTGACATTATGTAGTGCACAGACAGTCTTATGAATTGGATTATGGTTTGTACACACAGTAACACATTCGAAAGATGGGTTTGATGGATATCCGTATTCATCGATGTTATAAACGGGAAATTTGAATCTTCGCAACCATTTTCGTTTGAATTCATTCATCACAAAAATTTTTATAGCATCATGTAAATGTTCACGGAGTAAGTTTGCAATTTAAGAGTAATCTAGTCCATCAGTGTTCCAGGCTATTCCATGATTATGCTTGAGTCGAATGTTTTCTTCTTTCAATTCGTCAGAGAGCCTTTTCCATGAAAAAGGTTTTATAAATAGATGAACGATGAGATCACTACTGTCGTTGAGAGGAATGATTGCTATTTCTTTTAGAACATATTCACCACCCATTCGCTTAAATCCAATCATGTCGAGCGCATATTCCATTTTGAAATATTAATTTTCTTTAAGTAAAAGTAAAGATAATTTAGACAAGCTTCCGAACATCTCCGCTAATAGGATTGTACTAAACGATGCGATCGTGTAAAACCATGCAATAAGCTGAAGTATTAGCTGAAAAGTCAGTTTTAGACTCAAATTCTAGACGTACATCGACAGGAGCGCTCTTTAGAGATTCGTTTTGTCGTCAACAGTCAATAACTATGAGTGCTTCAAAGTTGATGGACTGAGACTTTATCAACAATGGCTGTAAATCTCTTCCGTAATAGCTTTTCTGAAAATAAGCGTACATATCATAAAGAATAGCAAACTGATTCTTAGATATGTCAAGATTGAGATTGTACGGATAATATTGCAAATTCAAGAAAAGTCTCATATTACTAATATTACAGTGGTCAAAGTGACTGGCATTTTCAGTTTTTGAACCTTTTTTTCCCCATTGTAATCCAAGAATTACAAAACGTGGTTTCTCCAATTGATTTGAAGTTTTTACCGTCCAGGCGTGTTTATTCGTTGTTGGAAGAAAAGGATATTCAAATAACTCCCAAGAACGAAAACTCATAGAAATAGGATTATCTTTGCCAATGAAATTTAACAGCTAAATTTTTTGTTTATCTGATGCAATAACATATGGAATTAACCACTCTATCTTAGATATTTTTATTTGATAATTTTCATATGTGGTTACAGTGTTGGCTACAGTACCTTCTTGGATTATAGCATTTGAGTCGTTCCTTGATCTTGTGAGAATGACTTCATGCTTCATATTAACAACAATTTTCTTGTAATCTTTTGCGGAGCCGAAAATCATACTTAGAGGGATAGAAACGTCAAAGGGTATCCTGGGTCAAGATAGGCGAAATGCCCCCAATTTTTTTTTCGCTCCAAAATAGGATAAAAGCATTTGTTTAGGCACAAAATGAAGAATCAGGGTGGTCCGCGAATCTAAATAATTTTTCCTCTAGCTAGAAACCCTAAAAACCCCATTTTTCACATTTTATTTTATATCTCGCGTTCTAATTAACGAAACAACTTGAAAATTTATATGAGTATAGTTTATCTCACTAGTTTAAAGTATATTTTTTTGCTAAGTAATTAGAGGTCAACATAACCTCAAAAAATATCATTCAACATTTAAAATGCAATTTTGACCATGTAGATAGATTGGAACAGCAATTTTTTTTATTTTATCTTATAGAGCGGAAAAAAATACAAATTTTTTATATTTTCGTCGATTTGATTCTATTGGTGCGTCATGTTGAAAAATGAGAAAAACCATTTTTCCCTGATTTAAGCACTAAAATACAGCATTATGTTTTTTTTCTTGCGATCTAATAACTGAAAACAATTCTTCACAACATATGAGATTATATTTTAGTGGAATTTTTTTCTTTTAATTCAGAGCCCAACGTAACCTAAAAAAAAATTACTCGCTCTTCAAAATGCGATTTTAATCACTTAGATAAGCCGGAGCACGAAATTCAATTTACTCATCTTAACAGCAGAGAATGATATATTTTATTGCAAAGTATCTGCGTGAATTTTTACAGATTTTTCCGTGAGGTGCGCCACCTTTAAAAACTCGGAAAACCCTATTTTTGGCCATTTTTAGCGATTTTGCGGTCATTCAAAGAGCGCCAAAGGCAAAAATCAGCCTAACTTTGATTTAAAATGATTTAATTATATCAGTCAGATTATATATATCAATAGCAGAGAATCATATATCCCAGTTCAATACAGAAGCTAGATAACAATTTTATTACAAAGATTCACAATGATATTTTTATTTTTCTCTCATAAGTTTTTTTTCACTCTGATATAAATGCCTTCAGAATTTTTTGACATGAAAAAACAAAATATTAGGGCTGTCACACATCAACGAAATAAACATTAAGATTTGCTGGAATAAGGAACTGAAACAACTGTTATGATTGACTACTGGAAGTAACTAACAATTATTTTTTCTATTTTTAAACGAGCTTTTTTATATGGATAGTGCATAGTTTCCTCTTTCCAAAAATACTAAAAACATAATTGTGCACTTTTTTTATTATAAAAAAAATCGACATTTTTATATATTTATATTATTAAAAATATATCGCCGCTGTCGACGCTGTCAACGCTGTTGCCGTCTAAAATACGCCGCTCATTTTTGGCTCGTAAAATAAGCTAAAAGTCAGCTAAAATTTTGATGAATTTAGCTATAATTTAGCTGAAAGCAAGCTAAAAGTCAGCAAAAAGTTACCTATAAGTTAGTTAGAAGTTAGCTAAAAGTTAGCTGGAAATCAGCTTAAAGTTGGCTAAAATTCAGCCAAAAGTTAGCTGAAAATCAGCTAAAAGTTAGCTAAAATATAGATATATTTAGCTGTAATTTAGCTAAAAGCTAGCTATATCTCTCTATATTATAAAAAGATTCCGCGCCGCCGTTGTTGCTGTGTGTAAGAATTCGATTTGTCCTTGGTTAGCAAGAATTCAGCTAGAATCTAACTGAAATTTCGCTAAAAGTTAGTTAAAAATTAGCTAAAAGGTAGCTTAAAGTTAGCTTAAAGTTAGCTGAAGTCAGATAAAATTACATAAAAGTTAGCTACATTAAATCAAAAGTTAGCTAAATTCAATGTTAAAATTAGCTAAATTCATGCAAAATTTAGTTGGAAATTAGCTGAAATTTAGCTAACAGTTAACTAAAATTTGTAGTAATTTTTAGCAATTTTAAATATTGATTTGTTTTTAACTGAATTTTAGCTGTATTTTAGATCTATTTATATTATATACTCTCTATTCGGCGATATACTATTGAAAGTATATCGCCGCTGTCATCGTTGTTATCGTCAGAAATGTGCCCCTCATTTTTGGACCTACATTACAGCGTTAAATTTAGCTGGATTTAAGCTAGTAATCAGCTAGGAAATAACTAAATTAAGCTATATTTGAGCTTCAAAATAACTGAAAATTAGTTGATTTCAAGCTTGTAGTCAACTTGGTAACAGCTAATTTTAAGTTTTGTATATAACGATGTATGATAACATATAAGTTTAAGATTTATAATAGATGAGAAATAGGTAACAATATTTTTTTCATGATTAGCTAATCATCCTGTAATCATATAAATAATTATTAATTTTACGATTTTATTTAAAGTATAGGGTTGAAAATATCATTATGAAAAAGCTAAATTGAAGTTTATTAATCAAATGATAAGATTTAAATTTTGTTAAGTCAAAATCAATATCTAACACTTAAATATAGTCTTTATAAATTAAATTAAATTTTTATTTAATTTTGTAAAAAAACACCGACATTACAGTTTTCCAAATTTTTTATTCTTAATCCAAAAATGTTTCAAATATCTATTACTGCCTTCCATTATTAGTTCATTATAAAACTATCAAATATAAAACTATCACTATATTCAGTTTATTATAAAAGTATCATTTAAAATCTCTATAGTTAAATTATTAAATCAAGTGTACTTATTCACTGTCTGCCTGTATCTACTTAGCTGAATCATAGTAAGATTATTACAATTATATTTCTATATATTTCTTTCAAAATTGCGAATTCTTAGATATTTTTTTAAAATTATAAAAGCAAGATGGGGGTAGGCGTGCATGGGGCATGCCCCCTAGTATTTATAAAAAATAATCGAAATAATTACTATAGAAAAAAATGGCATCTCGAATGAAATCTAAATCATTGATTGATTAAGAGGTTGCACCGGTGAATCTTGTTCAATCTGACTGATATAATTAAATCATTTAAAATCAAAGTTAGGCTGATTTTTGCCTTCGGCGCTCTTTGAATGACCGCAAAATCGCTAAAAATGGCCAAAAATAGGGTTTTTCGAGTTTTTGAAGGTGGCGCACCTCACGGAACAATCTGCAAAAATTCACGCAGATACTTTGCAATAAAATATATCATTCTCTGCTGTTCTCTTCTGAACAATAACCCAATATTAATAATTCTGTATTTTCAAGATAAGTAAATTGAATTTCGTGCTCCGGCTCATCTAAGTGATTAAAATCGCATTTTGAAGAGCGAGTAATTTTTTTTTAGGTTACGTTGGGCTCTGAATTAAAAGAAAAAAATTCCACTAAAATATAATCTCATAATATGTTGTGAAGAATTGTTTTCAGTTATTAGATCGCAAGAAAAAAAACATAATGCTGTATTTTAGTGCTTAAATCAGGGAAAAATGGTTTTTCTCATTTTTCAACATGACGCACCAATAGAATCAAATCGACGAAAATATAAAAAATTTGTATTTTTTTCCGCTCTATAAGATAAAATAAAAAAAATTGCTGTTCCAATCTATCTACATGGTCAAAATTGCATTTTAAATGTTGAATGATGTTTTTTGAGGTTATGTTGACCTCTGATTACTTAGCAAAAAAATATACTTTAAACTAGTGAGATAAACTATACTCATATAAATTTTCAAGTCGTTTCGTTAATTAGAACGCGAGATATAAAATAAAACGTGAAAAATGGGGTTTTTAGGGTCCCTAGCTAGGAGAAAAATTATTTAGATCTGCGCACCACCCTGATTCTTCATTTAGTACCTAAACAAATGCTTTTATTCTATTCTGAAGCAAAATAAGAATTTGGGGCATTTCGCCTATCTTAACCCAGGATACCCTTTCCTTGTTCATCCATTAATTTTTTGTTTTCTTCTTCAACGCCAAGCCAGCCTGCATTCTCTAATGTAAGAGTCTCATTTGAATTAAATGAAGCGCATCCCTTCATGAGACTACTCAAACCAACATTTTTACTTTTATCTATCTCTACAGCATCAAGTTCATATCGAATTTCTTCAAACAGATAACGAATTCCATTGTTAACGAAATTAGTTTTAGTTAGTGTTTGTCCATCTGGTATTTATAATCTTCCATATACATGGATGTAACTACATGGTGGCAAGAGGCATCAATCTTGATACTGTATAGAAATACGAATTTCATCACAGTTATTGAAACTTAATGTGGAGTATGGTTGATGTGTGTGAATCTTATAATGAGCAATAGGCTCATCGAATGCGACACCTGATTTAATGCTTCGAATTTCGTCCATTTTACTGGAAGCAGCAGAGAATGATACAATTTATATTTTTTTACATACTTTGAGACCTATGCTTTTGAGAAACTGGATGCTCTTCCGTATTAACGGTTTGAGTACCTTCGGACGACTTTATGTCATGATGGCTGTCTTACATGTACATTTGAATTGCAAACGATTCCCATTATACAGATTTTATGTGAAGTATAATTGTGATTTCCTCTCCTCGGGAATTCACTAAATTACCGTCCTGATCAACAATTCGGATTTGAAGATGATCTATACTCTTAACATTGAGTGGTAAATATATGACATGGGATGAAACTTCTACGATTCTATATCCTGGAGGAACTTTCGGGGAAAACTCATGGATCGTGTGAACTTTTTTGTCGTTGATGTAAGCACCTGTAGTAATATTACACTCCACTCTGAGTGCGTTTATTTTCAATATCTACACAGGTAAATCAGAGCTGTAATAAATGTTTCCATTAAGAACGCGACGAGCGAAACAGAAAAGATGGCCTATTGAATCGCGAGGTCTAAGATCTATCTGATGACTACAATAAATTTCATTCCTGAGAGTATTGTTGTTAGCTTTCAAGACAAACTCAATTTCTTTAGATTTCAAATCTTTTTGCAAAAATCGATTAATAGCATCAATTTCATTACTGCCAGTAGGAATAATAATAATCTTTTCTCCGTTTATATAAAGTTTATTATTCGAATCATCAACATTGGAAATCACGTTGAATGTTAAAAGTTCAACTTAACCCAAAACAAAATTCTTATGCTGTAGTAGTTCTATTGAAGGAATATATTGTGCTTCTAAGACAGAAGATTTGCCTGAAAGACTCAAAGTAAAATTATCCAAGGTGTCTACAAATAAATGAGTCAAAATTCTAATATCTTTTATAGTTGTATTTGACTGCTTTCACGTCAAAATATAACATAAGATCTATAGGGGGTTTAAGATCAGCAAAACTATCGAAATAAATCACTCTTGAACCTCGTTTTCGATAACATACCCAGTGAGTGCCTTTATTTTGAAAATCACCTAAGTTAACTATAGCAGATTCGTTATGCCATAGACCATTAGAAGATAAATTATTTCTCACGAAAACACCTCAAAAATATGGGATTTGCATCATACGAGCATACTTCATAAGATCATAGTCAGTCAGTGCACGATTTGGCAAAGTTAAATCGAAGTTTTTTTTTAACTTGACCATGACCGATATGAAGTTTTATAAATAATCCCATTCCAGTTTTATATAGTTTAAGATAAAGATCTTTTCCTAGAGCAATAGCTTTCATAGTTTTATTATTCCCCTTACTTTCTTCATAATATTTCTGTGCAGCTTTAGCATCATATACTGCTTTAGCTATTCCAGCAGCTCCTTCAGCCAGAGCACCAGTTGCACTTAGTGCTGCGAACAATGGTATAAGAAAACGCAGAGCACCACCAATTTTTGATAGAACAGGTAGAATACGTGGAATGATAATTTTTTTCTCACTGCCAACGATCTGAAGAGCTTCACTTGCACCTCTTAAGGCGGACTGAATAACTTTGCGAGAATGTTTACTTAGTTTTAATGATTTTTCACTCGCAGTTACTAATTTATTTAATTTTACACTTATTCCTGTCTTTCCTTTTAATTTCATAGCATTTGCAACAACAAAAGCAGTCGCTTTTTCGGTAAGACTTGCATCTTTTGCTCAAACACGCTGCCAAGCTTCATCAGCAAGCTTCATGTCAGCTACTTTTTTATCAGCATTTTTATCAGAATAAGATATTTCATGTTCTTTGCATGCTTGATCAAGTGGATTGATACCTGTATCACCTCTTTTTAGACGCTTTTTCAGTTTTGTTCCGGGACCACAATATTGATATCCAGGAATATGCATTTTAAGAGGTAAGTTATTGATTTCTTTATCAAGTAACCCTATACCCTTAGGGTGCTTCTGTGATTTGTGTACAAACATCTCTCTTTGAGTGCTGATTTACAGATGATGTTCAAAATATAAAACGAGCGTTTACATTTTGAAAAGGTCAATCTTAGATTTGACTTTGTTACGTAAACATGAATTTTACTGAGCAGAACGTCAAACTTCGCCAACTTTGATTTTGAGAAAAAGAAAAGAAAAAAGCGATACGGATAGTTACTTTCAGATAATATACAAGCAGTATTATATGGCCCATCGAACTGTGGAAAAACAAATAGTTTATTGGCTCTAATTACACTCCCTAATGGTCTTAGATTTGAAAATTTGTATGTATACTCTAAATCCTTAAATAACCCAAAATACCAATTTCTTTACAAAGTTTTAGAACCAATTCAAGGTATATCAGATCTGTGGTTTAGTGAACATGAATCTGTAGTGTCTCCAGATGAAGCCCTACCTAATTCAATTATGATTTTTGACGATGTGGCTTTTGAGAAGCAGGATAACGTTAGAGCTTTTTTCTGTATGGGGAGACACAAAAGTGTAGATAGCTTTTATCTATGTCAGTCATATGCTCATATACCGAAACATCTCATTAGGGACAATATAATTTGATGGTAATTTATCGTCAAGATGATGTTAATCTTAAGCATATCTATGAAGATCATGTAAATACTGACTTAATTTAAAATGAATTTTGAAATTTTTGTACTGAATGCTGGAAGAATGACAAGTATGGATTTGTTGTTATTGACAAAGATAGAGCAATGAATGATGGTACATATAGAAAAGGATTTGACTATTTTGCTATTAAAAAAGAAGTATAAATCTTGATCTTTGCAGTTCGATTGTAGAGAGCATCTTGTCAGCATGCCTGACTTTAAGAAAGAAAAAAATGTTTTTAGCAAGCTCTTACAAGCACGTGAGGCTATTGAAAAAATACTGTTCGTTAAAAAAGGAGAGAGATGATTTTGAAAAGGTTATTGGTGATACTATAAAACCAGTTATTACACCACTTGAAAAGCTTGTCGATTCGACAACTGGAAGTGTGTCCCGTTATCATCACATTTCGACTATAGATAGTAACAGAAAATCGGCAAAAAAAATTGAGGTTTGATGAATCATGTTCTATTGTAAACGATATTAATGAGTCGGGTTCTGCATTTGATAATGATGCTCCTCATGATAATGATGATGCTTTTTCTTAGATGAATAGCACAATGATGAATTCATCATTTAATTCTGCAAGTTCATCATTCAAATCTATAAATTCACCATTTGTATCTGCATATAAAGAAAATAAATTGACAGACTTTTTATCAATACTAAATGGAAGCCGCAGCAAAATCGATAAAATATACGGAGTGAGAAAAGTCAATGGAGTATACATGATAGGTGATTCACAGATTCAATTTGATGATAAAATAATAAAAGTGGAAGATTAAAGTTTTCCTAAAAGCTGTAGTCTAATGGAATTCGTTTACAAAATAGAACCGGATGATAATCTCCTAAGTGCAACAGATTGCAAGAATTATCGCACTATCCTGTAAGTAACCAATGCCTATAGAAAAAGACGTAGCAAAGATGAGAATATACGCTCTTCGAAGAGTAGAAAATATTCAAAAATTATAGCACCAATTTCCTGCAGTGATCGCTGTAGAATGTCCACCAACGGAGAGGGTCTCATACCTAAGTATAAAATAGCAAAAAAGAATACTTTCATGGATCAAGTCTACTGGGATGATCCTTATAAGCTTGTCGAGAGACTTGAATTATTAATAGCCGAACGATCTGCTGGAAATAATAATCAAAACAATGAAATCCAATCAATTATAGAGGAACTACATAAAGCCAGACATATATATATAATAAGCCAGACACACACAATTTTCAAATCAATAGTAGTAACATGAGTCTCAAATTTTGATTTAGAAAATAAGCGGCTTTGCAATATTAGAAAGGCTAATTATCCAAATGATGCGATTAATTTGAATTTATTAAATAATATCTTACGGAAAAAAGTTGATTTCTATTCTTCTGAAATTATAGAAGTTGCTCAAGCTATACAAAAATATGAGAACAAAGTTGAAAAATATAAAGCAGAAGTATGCGTGAAATTAACTTATCTTTATGATATGACTCAACAAAATTTTGCTAGTATTGAACACATAATTAAAGTAATGAATAGAAAATTGAATAATGCTAAGGTTGAAGTTTATGATGGAACGTCAAAGAGTAATTGAAGAGCTCCATAAGCCAGCACGTCTCAAGTTCAAGCGAAGACAATATGAAATACGCGTATTAGATGAGACTCGGCAAGCTGATCTCGTTGAAATGATACCTTATTCTAAGGAAAACAAAGGTTTTCGTTACTTACCAACCGTTATAGATATATTTTTGAAGTATGCATGGGCTGTCTCAGTCCAATCGAAGAGTGGCAATGATGTTACTCTAGTTATGAAGTCAATATTGAAAAAAGGACGGGTGCCATCGAATTTACAAACTGACCAAGAAAAAGAATTCTACAATTCAAACTTTTAGGATTTTATGAAAAAGTTCAAGATAAATCAATACTCTTTACATAGTGATCTTTATGCAAGCATATGTAAGCGCTTTAATGGAACTTCGAAAAATGCAATGTGGTTAGAATTCAGCAAACAAGGAAGCTACATATGGTTGGATATTCTGCCTGAGCTAGTGGAAGCATACAATTCAAGAAAACATCAGACAATGGAAATCGAGATCTGATAAATCAAGTTATTTTGTAAACGATATTCATGATCCGGGTTCTGCGTTTGATAATGATGCTCCTAATAAAGATGATTATTTCGATAAATATCATAATGATGAATTTGGAATTCAATTCTGCAGATTCATCATTCAAATCTATATATTCACCATTTGTATCTGCGCATAAAGAAACTGAACCGACTGACTTTTTATCAATGCTAAATGGAAGCCGCAGTAAAATCGATAACATGTACGGAGTGAAAAAAGTCAGTGGGGTATACATGATGGGTGATTCACAAATTCAATTTGATGATAAAATAATCATTAAAACTGCATTTTATGTAGTATCCAACACTGTATGCTTCATGAAGTTGAAAAGTTTTCTCACTGTCTGTAGGTTTCAATAAACATTCAAAATCTGAATGAATAACAAAAGGAACTTTTTCACTCTTGCTGTAATCTTCGAATTTGAGAATATTATTCTTTGGGTCGGGCAGATTTATTCTACATTTATTTGAATTTTAACAATTATTTTCATGAGTTATGAATCTTCCTTTACTATAAAAAATTTGTAAACACCTCTCACAATGGTAAGATTTTATATGGCTCTTAGAGACTTGAAAACCCAGAGGTCGAGACAAGTTTTTAATCCAAACATAATGATATTAAGGCATGCCTCCATCATCAGCATCATTATTTTTTTCATACTCATCTATGTAAAAATCTTGAAAAATGAGCAAATTGACATTTTGTACCTTTTTTTCTGATGTAATGTGACACGGCGATACTTTAAACTTCGGATCATATTTTTTCAACATGTATAAATTTATTGAAATATCATTATTCAATTTTTCGAATTTCAGAATATCTTTAATTTCTACTGGAAATTCAATTTTATTAAACCGCAGCTTATTATTATGCGGAAGATAATGATCTACTCTTTGAGGATTACGGTTACTAGGATATAATGCGGAAAGTACATCATACTTGAAACACTGATTGTCATTATTGCGAACATTAATACACGCTCTCTCATTTTCTATGATTTTTGGAAGAAGAATGTAAGAACTTCCCTTCAAAGGAGAATATCTTTTTATATTTATACACAAACTTATTATACTCTTCAAAGTCCATCCTGAATCTTTTTCCTAAAATTCTTCTATTTGCGTAAGAATAGGATCTTTAATATTATCTCTGAACAATTCCTCTAAATATGTTGACATGTATACTGTAGCACTTTCACTTGTAAAATATTTAGTATCATTTAATTCCTTAGTATTTTTCTGCACAGAAAATTCAGAAATGAAATCAGAATTTATTTTTAACGCATTATATTCTTCTAAGCACGCCTGAACCTTAACTTTGAAAAGTTTTTATGTATCACTCTAAAAACTCAGAATGTCCGCATGCTTAATATTCACCACTACACCAGTTCTAATTCGATTTTGAAAAGCTAACTCTACGTCCCGCTTCTGTTTCTTTAGATTGTAGATTACCTCCTTGATAAAGATGTTGTTTCAACTGAACTTGCATGCGCGAAAGATGTGTCATACAATTTTGACATTTCTGTCTCTCTCCTCTTGTGAGATTAGGTTGATCGATTTTTTCGTTTAATTTGATAACAGCAGAACTACTCATATCTAACCAATAATGAATATCATTATTGCTCATGTCGTTTATACTTTGTAAAGTATCATAAAGTAATTAAACAAGACGTTCAAAAAAATCGACTGAAGTTATCTTTACTTTTTTTATAACTAAAATAGTACTAGAGCAACAGTTTCAACTCACATAATATTTAAGGATAAATCTCACTGATTGTTATATATGAAGTGTAGTCATCTAAGAAAAAGCTTCTCTTATTATAGGTAAAGACAACGTAAGAAGGGATATAAATTTTAAGGTTAATCTTATAGTAAAAAGAAAAGTTTGTGAAAATGTGAGAAAGGATACAAATTTAAAGATTCGTCTAATAGTAAAAAAGAAAAGTTAGTAAAAATTTAAGAAAATATACAATTTTAAAGATTCGACCAATAGTAAAAAAGGAAATTTAATTAGAATTTAAGAAGGGATACAAATTTTAAGATTCTACCAATAGTAAAAAGAAAATTTAAGAAGGGATATAAATTTCAAGATTCTACCAATAGTAGAAAGAAAATTCAGGAAGGGATACGAATTCCGAGATTTGACCAATAGTAAGGAGAAAAGATTAGAAAAAAAGAAGGGATAAGTTTTTTAGGAAGGGATAAATTTTTCTTTTGCACCATCGGAAGGCTGTGAAAATTTTTCTATTTAGTTTCTCAAATTACTTCTGTCTGAAAGAAGTTTAGAGTTTTAAGATATCTAGAAACTGTGACTATGATACAATGATTAAAAATGCAATATTAGAATTTCCTGAAGAGAACGTTTATATTTGCGACGTACAAGGATTCCAAGGAATGTCTGGGGACTCTTTTATTTTTGAAGAAGTCAGTTTTCTGAATTTTAGAAAAACTGCTTTCCTAACTGCGTATCTTTTTAAACCTTCGATGACATGGAGAGAATTGAGTCAAGAAGAAAAAAGCACAACACAATAGCTGGAAAATATCACCATGGAATACCATGGAACTCTGGAAATATACCTTACCATCGTCTTCAAAAAATTTTTGAAATTTGTTTGCAAGGAGTCAAGATAGTATCTGTCAAGGGTGAGCAGAAGGCGCAATGGTTAACTGATCTTTCACCAAATGTGTAAGTAATACATTTATGTTTCAACTTTCATACTTTTCATACTGTTTTGATACTTTTTTAAACTTGTTTGATACTTTTTCAAAGCTGTTCGATACTTTTTGAAACTTGCTTGATACTTTCTCATACTTGTTTGATACTTTTTTATACTTTCCCATACTTGCTTCATTCTTTGTATACTTTATATTTTAAAATCATTTTCATACTTTATCATACTGTTTTTTAAACCATGTTAATACTTTATAATATTTTATTTCCCATGTTGTATATACTTTAATTTACATCACCTCTTTATTTTTTATAGCAATCATCAGAATTGAAGACTTCGGATGTCCATCATTAGAAAATATAATGAATTGTAGACGATACACATGTTTTAATCACAACCTCTGTTTAAGGCGAAAACTTATGTGCGCTGTTATCAATTCTATTTCAATACGAACATGGTTACATGATTACCTAGATGCTGAATTTAACAAAGATGAAGTAGACAAAATTTCTAATTATGATACATATATGAAGTTTTGTTGGGAATAAAGTGAATCGAATATAAAAAAAAAGGATTCTGGATTTTTCTCAACCCTTCTTATGATCCTTATCGAAAAAATTAATTATAAGTTTAATTTTAAACAGTAAAAAAAAATTCCAGAAAATAAATTATTATTAAATATAAATAAGATAAAGATATGAATATTTAAATCAATAATAAATTGTTTCACATATAAAGTTATATTCATTTTATTGTACTAACTGAATTTTTCATGTAATATTTATACCTTATTTCATTTTATTACTTCGTCAGTTTTTTTCTTTATATTCATACACGTATTTTATTATTTTATTAATTTGTGATATTGCTTTCTAGTGACTTCTGAAATATTATTAATTTTAGGTATTTATTGTAATTCTAAATATTGCTTTATGTATCTACTTATCTTTATTTTTATATCTATTTATATATCTATATTTTTAAAAGAGAAGGAAAACAAAATTAATATTCATTGTTTTTTTATTTTTTATTATTTTTTTTGTTTTATGATGTCTTATAATCATACGTATTACAATTAATGAATAATGATGAAAAATTCTAAATATATATATATACATACACATATATGAGGATATCTCTACAATTTTTAATCTTTTTATGATGTTTTTAAAAATTCATTTTACAGGCGTTACTGGTTTACCCAATGATGCACACTGTTTAAACTAGGTTCATACTTTTTGTACAATCCGGAAACTCTATTTTTTATGTATTTAGTGAATGTGCCACCAATGATATAGTAGATATTTCTATAAAACGTAAATTTTTATATGGATAAAATTTCGGAAATTTTATCATAAAAAATAGAGTTTCCGGATTGTACAAAAGGTATGAACCTAGTTTAAATAGTGTGCATCATTGGGTAACCCAGTAATAGCTGTAAAATGACATATCACGGAAAGATTAAAAATTGTAGAGATATCCTCATATATATGTTATTCCAAAATAATCCAAGTTTCCCTAAAATACTAAAATATAAAGTTTTAAATATAATTAATTTATTATAGTTATATTCTCGCGCATACGAGGTCGCACTGCTGCTGATGGTGTGCTGGTAGTAGCCGAATGTCGGTCTGCTGTTGATGGTTGGTTGGTAGTAGCTGAATGTCGGTCTACTGTTGATGGTGCGCTGGTGGTAGCCGAACTTTTATTTTTTTCAGCAAGCTGTCGGCCAACTTTTCTCATCTGCTTCCGTGCTGAAGTTGATTTTTGTCTTGCTGAACTTTTTTTTCTCTTTTGCTTTTTATAAAATGAAATCTAAAAAATAAAATAATATGAATATTTTTTTTATTTATTTATTTTAAATAATTTACCTTTTGAAGTAGACGGTGTCGATTGCTCAAATTCTTGACCCGCCAAGGAGATGGATGGTATTGGTTCCGTTGCTCTATGTCCTGAAGAGGTAGAGGGAACCGATTTATCTTCATGGCGATATCTCTTGTTTTCAGAATCATTCGTAAACGAAAATAAGAAAATAATATTAAATAAAATTATATGTAAAATTAAAAAAAAAAAATTATTAAAAAAAATTAGTTTAGCATCTCTTTCTTCGTGGAGATCGGTCCAAGATCATTAATTGATCTTTTTCGTCCCTTGCTGCTCTGTTTTGCTCCTCTGCTTGATGTGGTTGAACTCGAGGATGAACTCGAGCTAGAGTTTGAGGATGAACTCGTGCCAGAGCTTGAGGATGAACTCGAGCTTGAGCTTAATCTGCGATTCCTCGACCGCCGATTGATCTGTATTGATGTCTTCAATGTCGACTGCTGTGTTGACTGCTGATTTCTTTCAGCGGAACTCTTTGATGAAGTTCCTGATGTAGATTGATTATACAGCTGCTGCATAGCAGCCGTCGGAGGCAGTGATGGCACTGAAAAAGAAAAAATTAATTTTAAAAAAATTAATTGAATATTTTTATATTTTATTTCATACTTACGCGAACCCACCCATCGCCCATGTCACATTTCCCACCATTTGCTATTAACCATCTAATGCTATCTTGTACTGCTTTGATATTTTCAATTTTGTCTTGAGCCATTTTTTCTTTTAAATTGATTGATCTTCGAATGCTTTTTCTGTGGTTAGGAAAAGTTGAAGATGATCCTCGAACTGACAAAATGTGGCTTGAAACGAGGTATTTATACAGAAAATTAAGATACTTATTTTACAATTTTTTTTTTATGAAAATCTTACGATTGGTGAAAATTTTCTTTTAAAAAATTTGTCACCTCCCTCAGAGAAAATTTAGTTCATCCTTCATTAGTTTTGTACACGCCTAAGATTTTAATTTTTATCGTCGTGGAACTGACCCTTGCAATAAATACCGTTTTTTCTCAAAAACTTACATAGACCTGTGACTAACAAATTTAAAAAAGGGGGAGCATTTTTAAAAGTGAATTCATGTATATATTTCCTGAAATAAGCAATCCTTCTCTTAAAATAATTGATCCCTTCAATAAATATCTTTTTTCTTAAGAATACTTTTAAACACCTGAGATAGATCAAGCTTTCCTAATTTTTTGTTTAGTAAATTCAAAGAAAAAATAAATGCACCTGCAAGATAACTTTTTTCCCACACACACGCGTTACGAAAAAATGGTTCTTAAAGAAAAGGAATTCTCCTTTTAACAAAAGAGGTTCTCGTGAATCTTATTTTAAGTATCCATTCCTTTTTTCAAATAAGAAAAAAAAATGCATTAGACCCTTTCAATAAATAACTTTTTTCTTAAGAATACTCTTAAACACCTGAGATAGATCAAGCTTTCCTAACTTTTTTCATAGTGAATTCAAAGAAAAAATAAATGCACCTGCAAGATAACTTTTTTCCCACACACACTAATTACGAAAAAATGGTTCTTAAAGAAAAGGAATTCTCCTTTTTACAAAAAAGGTTCTCGTAAATCTTATTTTAAGTATTCATTCCTTTTTTCAAACAAGAAAAAAAATGCATTGGACCCATTCAATAAATAACTTTTATCGCAAAAAAAAAATTTCGTTCTTCAAATTTTCGACCACCTGCAAAAAGCTGTTTTTGCTTAAGGAAACCGACACACACCTGAGACAGAAAAAAATATTTTTTAAGAGGAAAAGAATTTTTTTTTTCAGAGGTGGGTCTCGTATATCTTCTTCGAGCATTCATTCCTTTTTTTTAAACATGAAAAAAGAATATGACTGACCATTTTAATAAATATCTCTTTATCTCAAAAAACAAGAGAACAGGTAGCTGACCCTTTCAATAAATCTTCTTCTAAAAAAAAAGATTTTCTCTAAAAAAAAAGACGGGGCATAACAAAGTGACTTAAATAGATTAGAAGGCAAATTCATAGTTTGCTCATTTATTATATCCTAAATGTTGCATGATTCATTATTTTCATGCACCTTCGACACAAAAGAGAACACACACGTAGTTTACTGCATTGAGATAAAGGTCATCCCTTTTCTTCTCTTCTGAAAGCAGGTAAATTTTCATGCAACGTTAAAGAAAACACACAGTTGGCAGCGCAGCGAAAAAGGTCTACCCTTTCCTTCTCTTTTAAGAGTGGGAAAATTTTGCTGCACTCTCCAAAATAGAACATATTGTGGGTGGCCCTCTATCCTTTCTTTAAAAATAAAAAGGGACAGCCCTTTCTCTCTATCCCAAAATAAGTATCTAATACATTTTTTAAGGAAGGGGAGACTCATAGGTATTTTAAATGGTCTGGATTGTAAAACACTTAGTGTAGAGAGAAAAAGTGTTTTATCCTTTTTCATTTTTTAAACAGGGGAGGAATTTATAAGTATTTTAAATGACACGGATTCTAACACACTTAGAGGAGGAGAGGGGGTGTGCTACAATCCGGGTGTGCCAGAATGTCTATAGCCTACATTGTGAAAAAAATGAGTAAAAATTACTATACTTTTTGTAAAAATTACCATACTTTATCGTAAACCAACCACAGACTGTGATTTTAGCAAAAAATTACTATACTTTATAATAAAATTTACTAGAAATATTATAAAAATTCCTAAGTCGTATAGGAATTTTTACAATATATCTAGTAAGTTTTATTATAAAGTATGGTAATTTTTGGCTAAAATGACAGTCTGTAGTTGCTTTACAGAATGGATTGTAATTTTTGCTCTACTTTTTTCTCAGTGTATCTACTCATTATTTAACACAATAGACAGAGAAGCTTTATATGGCAACGAAATAGTATTTTCCAAAATAATTGATGAATTGCTCTTTTTACAAAATAATGCTATTACTTTAAATCTTCCTACAGGCTCTACAAGAATTTACTTTGAATTAGCTTTAACTATCAGCGATAACCTTGGGCAAAATTTACTTTTAAGTTTCGTAGAAAGTTTTCATGCGCAAATGTTTTGGAATAAACGTCTTACGAAAACAGTAATATACATAATAAATTCTCAGAAAAAATATGCCTACGTCGAAATGAAGAAAACAATAAAAAATTGTTGCGTCTTAATAATCTAAAGGCATGTGGTATAAAAAAGGAATGTGTGTTTCACAGAATAAGTCATTTTTATGCTACTCGTAATATCCCACACAGCATGGAAGATTTGGAATATTTCCGGAATATTCCTATGTCCGCAAAATATTCCAAATCTTCTATGCTGTGTGGGATTGCAGTAGATGCCATGCATGATGTTTTGGAGGGGTCGCACGATATGACATGACCCTCATTTCATATAAATTTATTTATGTTAGCAAATTTTTTTCTTTAGATGATTTAAATTTTCGAATTTCTGCTTTTGATTACGGGAACAAACATAGCATTAATAAATCTCCGACTATTAGTGTAACACATATAAAAAATGGTTATATCATTATGTCTTCGTCGGAAATGTATTGTTTCTTAAACAACTTTAATTTTATTGTCGGGCACTATATACCAGAAAATAATTATCACTGGGAATGGTATCTTTTATTAAGGAAAATAATTAATGTAATTTGGAGTACAGAGATACATAAAAATACGCATATCTATTTAGGAACTTTGATTGAGGAATATCTTACATTATTAGTAACTTTATTTCCGAGTTGTATGAAGCCAAAACATCATTTTTTATTACATTTTGCACGATGTTCATTCTTATTTCGTCTATTATGTAAAATGCGTTGTTTGCGAGGTGAAGGCAAACATAAAATAGGAAAAGATGTATCCAAGTCGACAACAAGCATATTAAATATTAATCGTACCGTAGCAATTAAGTATCAAATTTTGTTTATAGCAGTATAAAAATCTTTCCTTATATAAGTTTTATTGAAGATTATAAACAATTTACTACTTTATTACTAAACCAAACGACAAACATGACTTTATGTAAATGGGTTGAAGTTAATGGAAATAGATCCATTAATGATGCAATTTTAGTTTTATTTTCAGAACAAGGAATTGAATCCTATATGATTTCTAAAATTTTGTTAGAAGAAAATAATGTTTTTATTTTAACTCGACAATTCCTTGATTGTTACTTTGACGCACATTTTGTTGTGTATAAAATTTATGATTATAGTTGCGTTAAGCTTAATGTATTAAATTTAAATGATGTTCAAAATTGTAAAGTTACTATGCAACTTGTTTATCGAACAATTTTTATTATATTCTAAAATGCTGGATATAATTTAATTTTATATGTTATAAAATAATATATATATATATACTATAAATAATATATATAAACTTCATATGCAATAACAGTTAACAATTAAGTGAGTACAATCGCTGCTATATAAATTCATGCTCAATTTAAATTTAAGTTTTATGCCATAACAAAATCAATAAAATTCAGAATTGAAAATTGATTAAATTTCATCCAATTACAACTACAATGAAACTCAGCCTGTACCAGTCTTAAGTTGCTACAACTCGCATTCACTCAATAAAAGTCTATCATATAAGGAATGCTTAAAAGAGAGGGAAGCCTCAGGAGAAAGGCAAATGAGTGTTGAAAAGCGGCAGTACGTACTTTTGGACAGATGAACAACCTGGGTGGTAGTGATGATGATGAACACACTGATGCATCAACATGTTGCATTATAAACCTTGAGGCTAAGTATGACGCAGAATTATTAGATATAACATTAAAAGCAAGAGACATCTTAAGATATAAACGTCTGTTATGAACAGACAACCATCGGTAATCAAGTCTATAAGGTGTAACTTTGCTACGCCAACCAATATGGCCATAAGCAAATCTGATACAGGCATCGAAGGCTCTATGCAGTCGTAAATTTTGAGTTACAGACAGATCATCATAAGCAACTGATGCATAATCAAGAATTGAAAAAATAAGAAACTTCACTAATTGCTTACTCGTATTCAAGGCCAGTGCATGTTTATAGAACTTAAGGGATCTTAAGGGGTCCAGTGTGGAAGAAATCCACAAACCAAGATTTTTAACAACAGAGAAGTAAGAAACAATGGTATTCCCAACATATATAGATGGAATAGAAGTATTGTCATTCAAGTGTGAAATAAATTTCTTACTGCCGATGAAAATGGCCTGAATTTTACCTGCATTTAAAGGAAGCCCGTTGTCCTCTGCCCTCTTAATAACAGATGCAACATCATGGTTGATAAGATTAATCTCATCTTCCAAATTTACAGGCAAAATGATACTAGCTTCAAATTCGAGAAACCATGGAGGAGAAACCTCATCCTGTTTAGGAGTCTGGTTCTGTTTAGGTGGCATTGAGCCGCCAGCTATGAGATCACCAAATTTAAGAAAGAGAGGTACAGTCGACTATTCAGAACCAGCCTCTATTGCAGGCAAAGATTGAGCGTCAACGAATACCGCTGATGATTCAAGTAAAGTAGGCGTGGACGCCCCATCCAGCTGTGAAGAGAGATTTAAGTGAGAGGAGCTATCCTCCGTACTGGGGCAACGTTAACGAGTCAGAGGCTCAAGAGACGTATTAGACGAAGCCACGCCCCTCTTACCTTTACACTGAAGCGTAGAAGCAGCAGGTACGCGCGCGTACATCTGCCCTGCTTCAAGAGAAAAATTATCAAAGCGAGATTAACGTGGCTTGTATGCACGTGTATGACGAGTGCTTACGTTCGTCTGAAAACCACTCTGATTTACAGCAGGAATAATGGTTAAGCGTACTGAAGTTAACACACTGCAGACAGAGATCAGAGCAGTTTATCTCAGATATACACACTACACGTGCAACCATTACACACATACTCACACATGTCATGGCGACTAGAGAAATAGCACAAAACTCGTCACACAGCAGATAAAATGCAAGCCTCCAGCAATGATGCTTCAACAAGCACAGACGTTGATATAAAATATTAAACAGCTACGGTTGATTCCCACGTCAGCTGTCGTTAAGGAGTAGAAAGCGTGAGTGTAACGTTGTAGGCGGGCAATATAGGCAAATATCGAAAAAAAATACTTTTTTTCACTTAACCTCTATAAATGCAGCCCAAAAAAAACGAATAAATTAATTTGTAAGGCACAATATAAAACTAATGTCTAATATATCAATTGATGCCCAGCAGTTTTGCGCGCAAGTTACCTGCGCCAAAAACCCCCGTAGGCAGAATTAAGCAGCAACAAGTATTAAATGGAGAGAAAGCACTATGCAGCACAACCAACTATAATCACTCGAAAAGAAAGAAAGAAAGGGAGAGAGAAATATGAAGAGAGAAAGCAAGAGAGCGAGATAGAGTGAGAGAGAGAGGAGCAGAGAGGGAGAGGGATTTAATTTTAATTCTTAAAAATTTTATTAACTTTGGGGTACAGCCCCGTCAAACTCAACAAGATTAAAATACAATTTGTTATTACATAAGTATTTAAATATGGAAAGAAAGTAACATTTGAAAAGTTAAATAATCATGTAAAACTGTAGAAAAATAACATTGGTGAAACTACTGATAAAACTACTACTGAAGAAATACTACACCGAGAGACTTTTGCACCATAAAAGATAGTGCGTTTTAGAAACGCTCTACAAGGTGGCGCGCATGCACAATATTTTTGGAATATGCAAGATAAATATCGATGCGGCGCCACCTTGCGCTGTGTTTTACGATTAATGCACCAAAAAAAGTGATGCATGCATTATAAAATGTAATATGATTTACGTAGCAGAAGGCATCACTTTTTCTAGTGAGGGCGCGCGTCAAGTTTATTGAGGCAAAAGTCTGTCCGTGTACTATTATATTAAAGTAAAGACTTAAGACTTTTTATTTCTTACGTAAATATCTTTTAGTTAATGGTTATAAGTTTATGGGTATATGGTTTATGGATTATGATTTATGGGTTTGTGGTTTATGATTTAATAGTTTATGGGTTTATAGTTTATGGGTTAATATGTTTATAGTTTATAGGTTTATGGTTTATGGGTTTATAGTTTATGGGTTTATGGTTTATGAGTTTATGGTTTATAGGATTATGGTTTATAAGTTTATGGTTTATGGAATTATGGCTTATGAGTTTATGGTTTATAGGTATATGGTTTATGGATTATGATTTATGGGTTTGTGGTTTATGATTTAATAGTTTATGGGTTTATAGTTTATGGGTTAATATGTTTATAGTTTATAGGTTTATAGTTTATGGGTTTATAGTTTATGGGTTTATGGTTTATGAGTTTATGGTTTATAGGATTATGGTTTATAAGTTTATGGTTTATGGGATTATGGTTTATGAATTTATGGTTTATGGGTTTCTGGTTTATTGGTTTATGGTTAATGGACTTATGATTTATGAGTATACGATTTATGGGTTATGGCTTTATGGTTTATGAGTTTATGGTCTATAGGATTATGGTCTATGGAATTATGGTTTATGACTTTATGGTTTATGGGTCTATTAATTCTAGGTTTATAGTTTATGGGCTTATGGGTTTATGGTTTATGAACTTATGATTTATGGGTATATGGTTTATGTGTATATGGTTTATGGGTTTATGGTTTATGGGTTTATGGTTTATGAGTTTATGGTTTATGGGTTTAAGGCTTATGAAGTTATGATTGATGGGTATATGGTTTATGGGTATATGGTTCATGAGTTTATGGTTTATGGGCTTATGCTTAGTAAGTTTATGGTTCATGGGTTTCTGGTTTATGAGTTTATGGTTTATAAGTTTATGGTTTATAGGATTATGGTTTATAAGTTTATGGTTTATGGAATTATGGTTCATGAGTCTATGATTTATGAGTTTATGGTTTATGAGTTTATGGTTTATGGGTTCAAGGCTTATGAACTTATGATTTATGGGTATATGGTTTATGGGTATATGGTTTATGGGTTTATGGTTTATGGGTTTATGGTTTAGGAGTTTATGGTTCACGGGTTTAAGGCTTATGAACTTATGATTTATGGGTATATGGTTTATGGGTATATGGTTTATGGGTTTATGGTTTATGGGCTTATGGTTTATGGGTTTATGGTTTATGGGTTCATGGTTTATGGATTTATGGTTTATGGGTTTATGGTTTATGGGTTTATGGATTATGAACTTACGATTTATGGATTTATGATTTATGGATTTATGGTTTATGGGTTCATGGTTAATGAGTTTATGGTCTAAAGAATTATGATTTATGAGATTATGGTTGATGAGTTTATGGTTTATGGGTTTATGCTTAGTAAGTTTATGGTTCATGGGTTTCTGGTTCATGGGTTTATGGTTTATAAGTTTATGGTTTATAGGATTATGGTTTATAAGTTTATGGTTTATGGAATTATGGTTTATGAGTTTATGGTTTATGAGTTTATGGTTTATGAGTTTATGAATTATGAACTTACGATTTATGGGTATATGATTTATGCATTTATGGCTTATGGGTTTATGGTTTATGAGTTTATGGTCTAAAGAATTATGGTTTATGAGTTTATGGTTTATGGGATTATGGTTTATGACTTTATGGTTTATGGGTCTATAGTTTATAAGTTTATGGTTTATAAGTATATGGTTTATGGGTTTATGGTTTGTGGGATTATGGTTCGTAAGTTTATGATTTTCGGGTTCATGGTCAATAAGTTTATGGTTAATGGCTCTATAGTTTATGGATTGATGGTTTATGGATTCGTGGTTTATGGGTTAATGGTTTAAGATTTAATGATTTATGGGTTTATTGTTTATAGATTTATAGTTTATAGGTTTATGGTTTATAGGTTTTCAGCTTATGGGTTTATGGTTTATGAACTTATGATTTATGGGCATATGGTTTATAGGATTATGGTTTATGAGTTTATGGATTATGGATGTGTGGTTTATGAGTTCATGGTTTGTGGGTTTACAATTAGTAAGGTTATGGTTTATGGGTTGATAGCTTATGGATTTCTGGTTTATGGGTTTATGGTTAATGCTTTAATAATTAATAGGGTGCTGGTTTATAGACTTATGATTTATGGATTTATAATTTATGGGCTTATGCGATTATGTTTTATGAATTTATGGTTCATGGGTTTATGAAATTATGGTTCGTTAGTTTATGGTTTATGAGTTCATGGTTTATAAGTTTATGGATTACGGCTCTATGATTTATGGTTTATGGATTTAAGGTTTATGGGTTTATAGTTAATGGGTTCATGGTTTATTGGTTTATAGTTTATGGATTTATAATTTTTAGGTTCATGGATTATTAGTTTATGGTTTATAGGTTTATGGTTTATGGGTTAATGCTTTATGAGTTTATGGTTTAAGGGCTTATGGTTCATGGGTTTATAAATTCATAAGTTCATGGTTTAATGGTTAATAGCTTATGGATTTATGGTGTCTAGGTTGATAGTTTATGAGTTTATAGTTTGGAATTGTATAGTTCATAAGTTTATGGTTTATAGGTTTATGGGTTATAGGTTTATGGTTTATGAGTGTATGGTTTATGGGTTTATGTTTTATAGGTTAATAGTTCATGGGTTTATAGTTTATAAGCCTATAATTTATCGGACTATGATTAATGGGTTTATGGTTCATGGGTTTATAATTTATTGGTTTATAAGTTTATGAGTGTATGGGTTTATAATTAATAGGTTTATGGTTTATGGGTTTATTGGTTTTTGGATTCCTAGTTAATAGGTTCATGGGTTTATTGGTTTTTGGATTTATAGTTTATAGGTTCATGGTTCATGAGTTTATAGGTTTATGGTTTATAGGTTTATGGTTTATTAGTTCATGGTTAATGTGTTTATGGTTTATGAACTTATGATTTATAGGTATATGGTTTGGGGGCTTATGGTTCATGAGTTTGTGGTCTATAGGATTATGGTTTATGAGTTCATGGTTTATGGGATTCTGATTTATAACTTCATGGCTAATGAGTCTATGGTTTATGGGTTTATGGTTTATAGGTTTATTGGTTTACGAGTCTATGGTTTATGGGCTTATAGTTAGTAAGTTAATGGTTTATGGGTTGATGGTTTATGGATTAATGGTTTATGGGTTTATGGTTTATGATTTGATGATTCATGGGTTTATAGTTTATAGTCTTCTGATTCGAGGGTGTATGGTTTATGAGTTTATGCGTTTATGGTTCATGAGTTTATGGTTGATGGATTAATAGTTTATGGAATTATGGTTCGTAAGTTTATGGTTTATGGGTTTATTGTATATAAATTAATGATTTATGGGTTTATCGTTTATGGATTTATAATTTATAGGTTCATGGTTAATGGGTTTTTGGTTCATTAGTTTATGGTATATGGGATTATGGTTTATGGGTTCCTGGTTTATAAGTTTATAGTTTATGGGATTATGGTATGTGAGTTTATGGTTTATGGGTCTATGGTTTATCGGTTTACGGTTTATGGATTTATAGTTTATAAGTTTATGGTTCACAGTTTAATGGTTTATTGGTTGATGCTTTATGGATTTATGGTTTAAGGGCTTATGGTTCATGGGTTTATAAGTTCATTAGTTCATTGTTTGAAGGTTAATAGCTTATAGATTTATGGTGTATAGTTTGATAGTTTTTGAGTTTATAGTTTACAATTGTATTGTTTATGAGTTTCTTGTTTATAGGTTTATGAGTTATAGGTTTATGGTTTATGAGTGTATGGTTTATGGGTTTATGTTTAATAGGTTGATAGTTCATGGGTTCATAGTTTATAAGCTTATAATTAATCGGATTATGATTTATAGGTTTATGGTTCATGTGTTTATAATTTATGGGTTTATAAGTTCATGAGTGTATCGGTTTATAATTAATAGGTTTATGGTTTAATGGTTCATTGGTTTTTGGATTTATAGTTTATAGGTTCATAGTTTATGGGTTTATGGGTTTATAGTTTATGGGTTCATGGTTAATAGGTTTATGGTTTATGGGTTTATGGTTTGTGCGTTTGTGGTTTATGGGTTCATGGTTTATGGATTTATGGTTCATGGGTTTCTGGTTTATAGGTTTATGGGTTTATGGTATACAGGTTTACGGTTTTATCGGATTATGGTTTATGGATTTATGGTCTAAAGGTTTATTATTTGTGGGTTTATAGTTTATGGGTTTATCGTTCATAGTTTTATGGTTTATGAGTTTATGGTTTATAGGTTTATGGTTTGTAGGTTTATGGTTTATGGGTTCATGGTTTATGGGCTTATGGTTCATGGGCTCATAAGTTTATGGATTTATGGTTTTTGGGTTAATAGCTTATAGGCTTATGGTTTCTAAGTTTATAGTTCATGGGTTTATGGTTTTTAAGTGGTAGGTTTATGGGTCATAGGTTTATGGTTTATAAATGTATGGATTATGGGTTTATGTTTTATGGGTTTATAGCATATGCGTTCATAGTTTATGGGCCTATTATTAATCGTTTGATGATTTATGGGTTTATGGTTCATGTGTTTATGGTTTATGGTTTATGGGTTTATGGTTCATAAGTTTATGGTCTATAGGTTCATGGTTTATAGGCTTATAATTTATGGGTTTATGGTTTATGGGTATATGGTTTATGTGTTTATGGTTTATGGGTTTACAGTTCAAAGGTTAATGGTTTATAGGTTTATTGTTTATCGGCTTATGGATTATGGGTTTATAGCATATGCGTTCATAGTTTATGGGCCTATTATTAATCGTTTGATGATTTATGGGTTTATGGTTCATGTGTTTATGGTTTATGGTTTATGGGTTTATGGTTCATAAGTTTATGGTCTATAGGTTCATGGTTTATAGGCTTATAATTTATGGGTTTATGGTTTATGGGTATATGGTTTATGTGTTTATGGTTCATGGGTTTACAGTTCAAAGGTTAATGGTTTATAGGTTTGTTGTTTATCGGTTTATGGATTATGGGTTCATGGTTTATGGGTTCATGGTTTATGGGTTGATAATCTATGGGTTCAGGGTTTATGAACTTATGATTAATGAGTATATAGTTTATGAGTTCATGGTTTATGGGTTTATGGTTTATGGATTTATGGTTTGTGGGTTTATGGTTCATGATTTGATGATTTATGGGTTCATGGTTTATTGACTTATGATTTACTGGTCTATAGTTTATGAATTTATGGTTTATAAGTTTATGGTTTATAGAACAATGGGTTATAGGTTTGAGCTTTTGAGTGTTTGGTTTATGGGTATATGTTTATGGGCTTATAGTTTATGGGTACATAATTTATGGGCCTAGAATTAATCAGGTTATGATTAATGGGTTTATGGTTCATTGGATCATAATTTATGGGTTTATGTGTTCATGAGTTTATTGTTTATGACTTTATGGTTTCTGGGTTGATGGTTTATAAGCTTATAATTGATCGGGCTATGATATATGGGTTCATGGTTTATGGGCTTAAAATTTATGTATTCCACACACACACACACACTTGTTACGAAAAAATAATTTTTAATGAAAAGGAATTCTCCTTTTTACAAAAAAAGGTTCTTGTACATCTTATTTTAAGTATTCATTCCTTTTTTCAAACAAGAAAAGAAAGTGCATTAGACTCTATCAATAAATAACTTTTATCTGAAAAAAAAATTTCGTTCTTTAAATTTCCGACCACCTGCGAAAAGCTGTTTTTTCTCATGGAAACTGACACACACCTAAGACAAAAAAATATTTTCTATAAGCAAAAGATTTTCTCTTTTACAGAGATGGGTCTCGTGTATCTTCTTCGAGCATTCATTCCTTTTTTTAAAACATGAAAAAAGAATACGTCTGACCCTTTGAATAAATATCTCTTTATCTCAAAAAACAAGAGAACAGATGGCTAACTCTTTCAATAAATCTTCTTCTCACAAAAAAAATTTTCTTCAAAAAAGAAAAGACCGGGCATAACAAAGTGACTTAAAAAATATATATATATATGAGCCATTCCAATACTTTTTCTTAAAAGTGTTCGCAGTGGGTCTCCAGAATTTTCCATTGACCATGGCATCTTTTTGTACTATGAAACTTAGAAACATATGCCAAATTTTAGCCTTCTAGAGCCAATAGATGCCGAGAAATGGCTATACAAAGTCCAAAAATGGGCCCTTTTTAACTGTTTTTCTCTAGTTTTCGAATACTCCTCATTAATCCAATATTGCACCAAAATGATCTCAGAATACGTCATTTCCTTCATTTTGAACTAAACTTTTAAGAAATCATCAGCACATTTGGATTTATGAAAAGGGCTTTGCTACATAACCTTAAAGACAACGGGCGTTTTTTTGACTTTTTTCTACTTTTCATCCTTCCATAACATCACGAATTTTTAATATTTCCACAATCGGCAAACGGTGTTGGATTTCTCTTAAAAAGACCTTCAATTTAACATTCTAACCGTTTAAAAACATCAAAAATTAATGGAGTTATTGAAGGTTGAAGCTCACAAAATTCGTAAAAAATACGTTTTTGGCCATTTTTGAACCCTTAAAGCTCCAGATAAGGTGTCTTTTTTTTTGTTTTTTTATTACATAAATTTTTAGTTTGAATATAAATATATTAAATAAAACCGTTTCCAGAGCACCGTTTTTTGATTTTCGAATTATTTTTCGTGCATCTAATTATTGCTTTTTTAGACATTTACAATGCTATATGCTCGTATGTATAGCGTTCTATACATACGAGCATAGGGTATCCTACTAAATTGACTTTCTGAATAAATTCTTATATTTTTCCAAATGTCTTAAAAAATATTTCAACACCGAACTCAGATTGAAAGTTTTTCACCGACCATGGAAAAAATACAAGTGGCGGAAAAATATTTTTTAAATAATGAAAAATTGCCTTTTTTCAAACACTGACATGAAAGTTGTTATTATTTTGACGCGCTGCTACAGATTTAGAGAAAACATATTAATTAAACCATAATAAACTACAGGAAGTTAAAATTTTATCTATATTTTAATATGCATTTTTATCATTTTTATCAATTTCTTTTATTTTTATTAATGCACAAAAAATATCTTTTTATGTTTGCAATTTTTAGTTTCATACATTCATTGTATACTAAAAAATTTATTATAGAGATGTTCGTTATGCATGAAAAAAACTTACGTTATAGGAATACCTAGAAAATATTCTGTGAGAAACTTGTTAAAAAAAATATATTTCGAGTAAGACACTTTAAGAACGTTTAGAAAGGCTAAAAACTATATTGCAATTTCTTTTTTATATCATTTCTGAAGTTCTTATCATATGTTTAAGTTATCGTTGGCTATTCTACATCGTAAAATCGATGCTTCAATAAAATAAAAAATTAATTAAACAAATTTTTGTTGTTAATTTAAAATTTGCGAACACATTTGTAGGTTATTTTGAAGTTTTTTAGCTAAATTCCGATCCATGAGAATATAGGGAAAAAATTTGACGGAATACAATGATACGGAATTGACGTACTATGACGTTCCGTAGCCGATTTTCCCTTCCATCTAATTTCACCCTTATACCAAAGAAGATAGACGCTTATAGAAGGATTCTTCTGGGTTAAATTTTTCGTCCGAAAACCTGGGCAACACTTTAACATTGTCTGTATATCTATACATATGAAAAATATGCTATATACATATATATATATATATATATATATATATATATATATATATATATATAAAAAAAACAAATACATGGAATAGTGGCGCCCTCCAAGTTGCTGGGTAACACATTTTTGGACGAAATTTCCCATTTAGAAGTACGCTTCTATAAACATCTATATTCGTTGCTTATACTCAATATTGAAGTCACATCTACGAATTTGGGCCATGGTCATAGCGTACAACCGAGGTAGAATATGTTGGGGGTACAGACTCTGTGTTCAATAGAAAGTTGAAAATGTTTCATCTAGATTGCTCTTGTTTCATTTCATTATTTACAGTACTATGAATGCACATTCAATAATGTTTATTTACGTCTATATGTTATTTTTGAATGCACTAATGATTTTCTCCATGCTTGCCATTGTATAGCGATAATATTTGTTTAAGTTCAAATTGCTCTTTATTTTTGTACTAGCGTAGGCGTTCTCATATTTACTTGATTACAGCGTATTTTCATTTTCAAGTGTAGTTAAACAAATATATTCCCCTACTTGATTTTACATATACGCAAATATAGCTTCTTAACAAAAAATAAAATATATTGTAAAAGTTATTGATGTAAATGTGTTTTTAAAGAATTTATAAGTGGTGAGAACAATATAAATTCAGTTTGTTATTTTTTTATCATGTATCTAATCTTTAGAACTTAAATATAAATTTCAAACATTTAAATACAATCCTACGTTTCTTTATTCAATTTGTAACTTCAAATATTTCTTATAATTTTATATTCATGCAAAAAAATCTTCTGACATGTTTACTTTTATTTATTTCTATTATTGTAAACATTGTATATTTGCAATACTGAAGAGTTTTTAATAGTTTTTCATCGCATAGGTACTATAGTAATTTAATAGTTTAATCACTCGTACCTTAACATTTTGTAATTACATGTCTTTACAAGCATGCATTCTATACATCTGTATTTTTACCGAAAATCATATTAATTTATAAATATCATTAACTATTTTTACATCTAATCAATTTAACTTTCTATAAATTAAACCTAATAGTTTTTTAAATTGGTAAGAATACGTATTTATTTCACTATCAATTGAACAATTTGTTAATGTATTAGTTGTCATTTTTAATATAAAGTGTCTTATATACAAGGAAATTAGCAGCTCTTGTTTCTAATGTATATGAATAAATTAACAATTGATTCTTCATATAACTTTAAATTTTGCTATTGCATATAATTTTGAATTGCATATTTTAAATAAATTATCACATTGACATTTAACAAAAACAATAATGGATCCGTCACTTGTATTTTTTCTATGGTCGGTGGAAAACTTTCAATCTTAGTTCGGTGTTGAAATATTTTTTAAGACATTTGGAAAAATATAAGAATTTATTCAGAAAGTCAATTTAGTAGGATACCCTATGCTCGTATGTATAGAACGCTATACATACGAGCATATAGCATTGTAAATGTCTAAAAAAGCAATAATTAGATGCTCGAAAAATAATTCGAAAATCAAAAAACGGTGCTCTGGAAACGGTTTTATTTAATATATTTATATTCAAACTAAAAATTTATGTAATAAAAAAACAAAAAAAAAGACACCTTATCTGGAGCTTTAAGGGTTCAAAAATCGCCAAAAACGTATTTTTTACGAATTTTGTGAGCTTCAACCTTCAATAACTCCATTAATTTTTGATGTTTTTAAACGGTTAGAATGTTAAATTGAAGGTCTTTTTAAGAGAAATCCAACACCGTTTGCCGATTGTGGAAATATTAAAAATTCGTGATGTTATGGAAGGATAAAAAGTAGAAAAAAGTCAAAAAAACGCCCGTTGTCTTTAAGGTTATGTAGCAAAGCCCTTTTCATAAATCCAAATGTGCTGATGATTTCTTAAAAATTTAGTTCAAAATGAAGGAAATGACGGATTCTGAGATCATTTTGGTGCAATATTGGATTAATGAGGAGTATTCGAAAACTAGAGAAAAACAGTTAAAAAGGGCCCATTTTTGGACTTTGTATAGCCATTTCTCGGCATCTATTGGCTCTAGAAGGCTAAAATTTGGCATGGGTTTCTAAGTTTCATAGTACAAAAAGATGCCATGGTCAATGGAAAATTCTGGAGCCCCACTGCGAACACTTTTTAGAAAAAGCATTGGAATGGCTCATATATATTAGAAGGCAAATTTATAGTTTTCTCATTTATTATATCCTACAGGTCATATAATCCATTATTTTCATGCACATGTGACTCAAAAGAGAACACACACGTAGTGTACTGCATTGAGATAAAGGTAATCTCTTTCCTTCTCTTCTAAAAGCAGATAAATTTTCATGCAACGTTAACCCTTTACTTAAGCAAACGCCCAAACTCGCCCGAAGCCATCTTCGTGGAGACGCTATGAGTAAATGAAGACTTAAAGAAGTGAGGATATAGCAGCTTAAGTAAAGGGTTAAAGAAAACGCACAGTGAGCAGCGCAGTGAAAAAGGTCTGCCTTATTCCTCTCTTCTGAGCGTGGGAAAATTTTCCTGCGCTCTCCAAAATAGAACATATTGTGGGCGGCGCTCTATCCTCTCTTTGAAAATAAGAAGTGACAGCCCTTTCTTTCCATCCCAAAATGAATATCCAATACATTTTTTAACGAAAGAAAGACTCATAGGTATTTTAAATAGACCAAATTGTAAAACACTTAGTGGAGGGAGAAAAATGTTTTATCCTTTATTTTTTAAATAGGGGAGGAATTCATAAGTATTTTAAATGACACGGATTCTAACACACTTGGGGGAGGAGAGGTGGTGTGCTACAATCCGGGTGTGCCAGAATGCCTATAGCCTATCAACTCAAAACTAGCAAATGCTAAGGCGTTATTATATGATCTTATGCATTTTTTAAAATTATTCCTTATCATAACATTTCCCGTAAGTGATTTCTCAATCTCTTCAGGATATTCTGGATCTTCTTCTAATGTTATATTTCCTTGTTTATAACATGATGTAAATTTCTTATTGTTTGACATTTCAAATGCAAAATGTCAAGCACCACAAAAATCACAAATAAAATCCAAATCACCAATATTATTTTCTATGATATAATTTTCATTATTATTGGTCAATGTATCTTTAGCTATTTGGTGATAATTTATATAATTTTGATGTTCTTTTGTATGTGTATGTGTATTGTCGTGTGTGTGTGTGTGTGTGTGTGTGTGTGTGTGTGTGTGTGTGTGTGTTATCAGTATATTTGTGCTTTAGTGAGATTTTCAGTGTAATTGTCGGTGTATGTATATTTATGTATGAATGTGTATATGTTTTTATATCTGTCTGTATATGCGCGCATGTATATCTGAGTGTGTGTGTGTGTGTGTGTGTGTGTGTGTGTGTGTGTGTGTGTGCGCGTGCGTGTGTGTGTGCGTAGGTGTGTTTGGTTGTGGGCGCGTGCGTGTGTGTGCGCGCGTGTGTGTGTGTGCGTAGGTGTGTTTGTGTGTGTGAAATAAAAAATATATATTCAATTAATTGTTTTATTTCTGTTTTCCGAAACGCTCATAGTCAACTTCAATTTTTTTTCTCATATTTATACATTAACCTATCATTTTGCAGATTCTTATCGATGGGAATATATATACATTCAAAAATAAATGTAAAATAAATTTAAATCAGAACAATTATTATAAATTATAATTCAATACCAGTTTTTTCAGTGCTAACACATCACAAAATTTCATATTCAATATAATATTTCATATTCATACATACAATATGATTTAATAAAAGAATACTTATTTTATTTACATACAGATAGTATTAGTTTATTAGTGATTAAGAAATGATCGTTAAATTTAGTCCAACGAATAACATATTTATGATTTCAATTTTTAAAGTTGGAAAAAAAATTAAATACATATTCTATATCAAAATACTATTGTCAATGAAATTAGCAAATTTATATATAATAATATAATATATGAAAATGCAACCGAGCGACGTTAGGAGCGAGGTAAATTTTGCTATTTAAATATTATTTTGTTATTATCTAGACTAAATATTTAATTATAATTGAATAATTTATTGATTGTTGAAACAATATTTTAATTTTGATAACTGTTAATTGAATTTCAAAATAATTAAGATTTTCGAACGCAATATAAATTTGTATAAAATGAACAATATTATAGTTTAAATTAAGTAAAAGTTAGCCAATTTACGTTAATCAAACTTAATTGTGAGGGTATTGAAATTAAGACTATGAATATTTTATAAATGGTTTTCTATTTTAGGTTGCAAAGTATTTAAATAGTTCCAAATCAAAAGAAATTTGTCAAAAGTCAAGGCTTTTTAGCTTAGCAAGATCGCATTTTTGGTACTTTTTGAACTTCTTTATATGATCAATAGGCAATAGAAAAAATGCATATATATATATATATATATATATATATATATATATAAGGCATTCTTTGTGAATCGGTACCCCCCCCTTCTCCAAAATTGTAGTAGACTGAAGAAATTGTATGATGGCTTAAAATCTTCCTTTTATTATCCAATTTCAGATGCCCAGTAGTGTTTTTGAAAATTAAATATGGTGGCTCCAATATGGTGGCCAACACTTGTGAAGTTCGTAAAAATTTTGCGAAATTCGATGATAATTTGCTCAGTTTTGAATTTCTCGTTTTTTTCTTACTAAAAATGAATAGAGCACAAAATTTTACATAGAAATATGGTATTATGGTCAAACACCTCAATTGAAATAATATAATTTTTTTTACTTCTGATTCTGAATGAACAGAAAATTCCACGTCGAGATAAGTTTGGATCTCATAATTTGCGAACTTATATTCTAATGTTGATAGTGTAATCTTAATAAAATGAATATCTTAAGCAAGTAGCCTGCAGTAGTAGTGTTATATCTAAGACACAACTTAAGAGGTGAGTAATCTATAAAAATAATGGACTGTATGAGTATCTGCGAATTTCATTATAAAAATAATGTTTAAAATAAATATTTTGTTGAAACATAAATGTAAAATATTTTTCCACACAGCGTGTGGAAAGTTCGATTTTCTACACGATTTTCCGTATGGAAAGTGTCCTATTCCCGCACGAAAAAAAGCGTGCGGAAATAGTACATTACATAACGGGTATGGAAAGGCTTTATTGACGAAACGAGAAGTTTACGGCCTGAGCTGAAGGTGAGGGTCGTAACGAGATTCTTAAAAAAGCCTTTCCATACTAGTTGCGTAGTATATTTTTCGCTAAGAGAGCAAGAAAAAGAGTAACCCAGTTGAGATTTTAGGGTTAGAATGGCGAAAACAAATTCCTACACGGAAAAAAGCGTGCGGGAAAGAAAATTCCCGCACGCTGTGTAAAGTATAAAATAAATTTGTAAAATGTTTAATATTATAAAAACGAGAATCTAAAGTTTTCACGTAAGTATTGTAAGTAAGAAAATTATTAAAACAAAGAAAAAAATATAGAAGAGCGGGGTTAAAATTTTAACAAAGAAGAATACCATTTATGAGATGTTGAATATTATAAAAATGTAAATCTAAAATTTCCACATATGCAATGTAAGTGAAAAAAAAATAAAGTGAAAAAAATTATATTATTCAAATTGAGGTGTTTGACTTCCGTTTGACCTTAACCGAAACATGCTGAAATCGTATGGGCATGAGGATCGTAAGCAGCGATCTCAAGAATGTGAGAGCTTACTGTTTCAAGACCCGTTTTTAGTCGAAATAATAGCTAAGCAATTCAAAATAAGGATCGCAAAAAATAACTTTCAATAAGTGGTTTGACCTTGACTATAATACCATATTTCTATGTAAAATTTTGTGCTCTATTCATTTTTAGTGGTAAAAAAACGAAAAATTCCAACTCAGCGTTATTATAAAATTTAGAAAAATTTTTATGAACTTCCTAAGTCTTGGTCACCATATAGGAGACACCATAATGAATTTTCAAAAACGCCACTCTGTATCTGAAACTAGATGATAAAAGGAAGATTTTAAGCCGTTAAACAATTTTTTTTGTCTACTACAATTTTCGAGAAGGGAATGGGGGTACCGATTCACAAAAAATGCCCCATATATATATATATATGGGACGTTTCATGTCAACTCGACTGACAAAAAAATCGAATTTGCTGAAAATCCGTAAAGAGGTTTCATTTAATACCCAGAATATACAAAAAAAATTTTAGAGGCATAGGTCAAAGGGATTACAAGTTATAAGTAATAAAATATTATGATTTTTCAAATTTTTTTGTGAAATTACCAACTTAATTATTTTTTTCCTCAGAAACTAAAGATTTTAGAGATTCACTTATGAATATATTTATTGTTGCAAATGATGAGTAGAATCTACACAATTTTTTTTAAATCTCAGAATTGCTGTCTTCTGATTGGTTCATTTTGTACTTTCATGTAATTTTGAATTTCTGGTGTTCGGCCAGGTTGATTTCACTCAGGTTGCACTATGTTATGTCTTTTTATAATATCTTGAAGTGAGCTTTGTCTTATCTTAGGCATAGAACTGAGAGAAGAGCTATAGAACTTTGAATATTAAAAAATAAAATAGAATTTTCAATTTCAAACATATATACTGTGGATTTGGTTCTTCGATTATAGATAATGCAATATACGAATAAATGATTTTTAAATATCTTAAAAGAGATCTATTTCTTAATAATTTAAGTGTTAATTGAGAATCTAAATTGAATTATCAACTGTTAATTATGTAGACATCCTCAAAATACACTCGTAACCAAAACATATTTATGTGTTTCAAGAAATTGTTATTATAATGATTTTAAATATGTGTTGAAAAATTATTTTAATACATATTATATATTTAAAATGAATATATATATCATATATCTAGAAGTAAAAGAAATGAAGTAAAATAAATTCTATATGCATGAAATTTATTTAATATAAAAATTTATTACGAATTTGAAGAATGTTTTATTTATAGATTGTGGAATTTTTGGCAAGTATTTTTTGATTTCATCCTCATTCTAGTAACATTTTAATTTTGCAAATAGACTATGAATTGAGAAAATTCAAAAATATATTTAGGAATTAATATTTATATCATATATCTGGAAATAAAAGAAATTAAATTAAATAAATTCAAGATGCATAGAATTTATTCGTTATAAAATATTACTAAATGAAAAAATTTTTTGACCTGTGAAATATATAAGTTATAACACAAACACAAAAGCTCCAAGAAACATAGAGTTAATTATAGAAAAAGAATTTGGAGAAATTTAAAAAATGTTTATCTAATTAGTATTCACGCTTGTGGTGATCTAAGTGCGTATACATCTCAAATATATTTGGAGGTAAAAATGGTCCATCTTCTCATTTTAGTATCTTGTTGTTATCATAAATTTGAAGAAATAAAAAATGTATGTCTAATTAGTTTTTTGCTTGTGGTGATCTAAGTGCATATAAATCTCAAATATATTCAGAGATGAAAATGGGTCATCTTCTTATTTTAGTATCTTGTTGTTATCATAAATTAACTTTTGAAAACACAAAATTAAAGAAAGTGACGAGAAAGAGTATTTTAATTATTTTCCATTGTAAAAAAATTTAAACAAGCTATTGAAAGTGTTGATGTAGATATTGGAAAATTCTTCAAACGACTATTCTTAAGACTTGCTTGTCAAGAAACATCAGATGGATGGCTTACAATGAGCGTTGAAGCTCATAGTGAACATTATTTTTATGTTCTTGCAAGAGCTGTTTTGGAATTATATGGAGCTAAAAGTAAATACTTGAAATTATAAATTTTAATAACTCTCAATATATGAAAATTTTATTTTTAGATAATCTTTATTTAAAAAAGCTTGTTCAAAAAGGTACAAAAAAATCACAGTGTTCCAGTTTTAAAAATTATTTAGAAGATTGTATCAATCGATATAAATAAATAAAGAATATCACTTGCGATAACAAACTAAAAAACTGTGAAATGTCTTGGAATGATAAAATCTTGATGAGATTAAAATATGAAATCTACATCTAAGCTGCAAACCATTGACAGAGTAAATTCTAAACTGATTAAAAATGTAACATATTATTATTTTTTAAGGAATTTGTTGATTTCTATTTGAGTTATATTTTAAAGTTAAAACTAAAATTTAGATTTAAAATAATTCTATACTTTATTAGTATAATTCATTCTTCACATGAGATTTTTATATTTTTGTAATAATTATTACAAAGTAAAATTGAAACTTGCGTTACTATAATTATATTTAAACCAACCAAAATTTTATTATTTTCTTTACTAAAAAATATCAACTAATACACATTAAACTTTAATGAACATAAGAAATCAATGATCAAACATGATTTTAAAATTTTTTCATGCTTTATTTTAAGCATTTGACATTTATAATTAATATAAGATTATTTGTCAAGTATGTACAATCAATTACATATTTATATCTGCTTGAAATTATCTTTATATCAAACAAAGTATGAAAAATAAAGTACAATTATTGTTTCAAAAATGAAATTTAACTTTGAATATTAAAAAAATAAATGTACCTTGTATAATAAGAAAGGAGTAAAATTTTTTACAATATTCAATTATTTATATAAATAAAAATTTAAACAAAAAAGTTTAAAATTATGAGGGTGAAGAAATAAACAGATTTGTATTTATATTTCAAAATTGAATACTGTAAAAAGCTTACCTTTAAAAAGATATATAGTGGGCAAGTATGCTTAGCGATTTATTTTAATTAATGATTTTAAACATTTTGATGTCTTTAACATATTGTAAACTATTCTTTGTAATAAAATCAAACCTTGACATTAGAATTTCATGAAATCACGAAATAAATGTCAAGTATATAATAAAGGTAACAAATCGATGAGATCTCACTATAATTTTTAACAAAAGATTTTTCAATTTTTTTTCTTTATAAATTAACATTGAATTTTAGTAACAAAATTGTATTATTTCTTGTTATCTTTTTTTTTATCATTTATTTGAAAATGTTCTGAAATTTTTCAAATCTTATTAAATATTTTTGCCAGGCCCGTGGGTAAATATTTTATGTCGATGTTTGAAGTAAAGAAACTTGTACATAACATATGTACATATAAACTTTCATTTTATGTAACATTACAGATATAATGGGACATAACATGTAGGTATTAAAATCATTTTCTACTTATAACACGTTTCTAATTTTCAATTAAACGGATATATAATTCTGTAATAATATTTTAATCAATTATTGGAATTTATAGTTATCGAGATCGAATAAGAAAAAGGATCTGAATATTTTAATACATAATATTTATGAAAATTTTAATTTATTAAATTACATAAAACTATTATATAAATAATCATTCCCAAATGTATAATACGTATTAAAATAATTTTCCAATACATATATATTATATATTTATAAATTCATCTTATTTTAAATATTTAAAATCATAATAACAATTTATTGAAGTACATAAATATGTTTTGTTGAACAGTTGATAATTCAATTCAGATTCTCAATTAACACTTAAATTATTAAGAAATCGATCTCTTTTATGTATACGCACTTAGATCACCACAAGCGTGAATACTAATTAGATAAACATTTTTTAAATTTCTCCAAATTCTTTTTCTATAATTAACTCTATGTTTCTTGGAGCTTTTGTGTTTGTGTTATAACTTATATATTTCACAGGTCAAAAAATTTTTTCATTTAGTAATATTTTATAACGAATAAATTCTATGCATCTTGAATTTATTTAATTTAATTTCTTTTATTTCCAGATATATGATATAAATATTAATTCCTAAATATATTTTTGAATTTTCTCAATTCATAGTCTATTTGCAAAATTAAAATGTTACTAGAATGAGGATGAAATCAAAAAATACTTGCCAAAAATTCCACAATCTATAAATAAAACATTCTTCAAATTCGTAATAAATTTTTATATTAAATAAATTTCATGCATATAGAATTTATTTTACTTCATTTCTTTTACTTCTAGATATATGATATATATATTCATTTTAAATATATAATATGTATTAAAATAATTTTTCAACACATATTTAAAATCATTATAATAACAATTTCTTGAAACACATAAATATGTTTTGGTTACGAGTGTATTTTGAGGATGTCTACATAATTAACAGTTGATAATTCAATTTAGATTCTCAATTAACACTTAAATTATTAAGAAATAGATCTCTTTTAAGATATTTAAAAATCATTTATTTGTATATTGCATTATCTATAATCGAAGAACCAAATCCACAGTATATATGTTTGAAATTGAAAATTCTATTTCATTTTTTAATATTCAAAGTTCTATAGCTCTTCTCTCAGTTCTATGCCTAAGATAAGACAAAGCTCACTTCAAGATATTATAAAAAGACATAACATAGTGCAACCTGAGTGAAATCAACCTGGCCGAACACCAGAAATTCAAAATTACATGAAAGTACAAAATGAACCAATCAGAAGACAGCAATTCTGAGATTTAAAAAAAATTGTGTAGATTCTACTCATCATTTGCAACAATAAATATATTCATAAGTGAATCTCTAAAATCTTTAGTTTCTGAGGAAAAAAATAATTAAGTTGGTAATTTCACAAAAAAATTTGAAAAATCATAATATTTTATTACTTATAACTTGTAATCCCTTTGACCTATGCCTCTAAAAATTTTTTTGTATATTTTGGATATCAAATAGAACCTCTTCACGGATTTTTAGCAAATTCTATTTTTTTGTCAGTTGAGTTGACATGAAACGTGCCATATATATATATATATAGGCAAATTTTTGATAAAATTAATTCTATAAGATTTTTTTCTGTACAAAAAATATTTTACTATAATCAGACTTTAAAATTTGTAATTGTTGAAAAATGAATATATTTGTAGTGAACATTATGATAGCAGATGTGTTATTAATTGAATTTTAATGTTTTAACACGTACAGGTTTCATTTTTTATACTTAGAATACGTACGATTCATTAAAAAACTTATAATACTCAAATTTATACGTTCTTGTAATTAAATTATTGTATGAATGAATAATCAATTTTATTTTATTATGATGGATATAGGTAATTCTATTCGAACGGGTCAAATTCAAATTTTACAATAATAGAAAATAAAGGTGTTCATTTTTAAAAATTTTACTCAGATTTTTTTATAGTTATATCTAATAAAACAATATCCCAAAGTAGCCAAGCTGTCCATAGCTTATTTCCAGAAAAACTGATAGATAAAAAATATACTGATACAGAGGAATTACTTTTATTTCAGGGGAATTACTTTTTTTATTACCATCACTTGATATATTATTTTCTAATAATATTTATGTCGAACAAAGATTCTAAACTATCTGAAATACTTTGAAATTAGCTATTACCATATATGGATGAATATTTAAAAATAAAAAACGACGAGTTACAGCAAAAATATGTATTTTTAAACATTATTAGAAGAAAGTTAAAGAACAAATATATCCATACTTGAGAAAGTTTGCTTTTTCAAAATATATAATAACATCATTTTTGTGTTTGGGAGTGGAGTATAGTGTACTTGATGATAAAGGATTAGTAGGAAGTTCGCCACGTCCATGTGTAGAAACCATTTTATTACCAATACAATCTAAAATAATATATTATCAATTTACAGATTTTCGAATTCAGATTTTTCAAAGACTTTCATTTAAATTCAAATAATTATATACTTACTTTGATATCAACGACAAACTCTTCATCAAGGCTAATGACAAACTGATATTTTTATTTTCTAAATACTACGATGTAACCTTTGATTTCGCTTTATTTATTTGTTGTATATACATAGTATATAGTGTAGTATGTGAATATGACTACAGTGATTGTTTACAAAAAGATTTGAGAATGTGCTTACTCGGAAATTCTCCACAAATATATATATATATATATATATATATATATTCAATTTTGAATATATAAAAATTATAAGCAGTATAATATGTATTAAATTTCAAGTGTACAAATAATTTAACACTTTATGGTATGAAATTCAGGAATAAAATTGTTGACTTTATTATTTAATTAGAATTTTGTGAGTGCATCTCAAAAAAGGCAGGGGAATTATATGCCAGGGGAGATTACCTGATAATTTGAATGAAATTTTTACCGAGTAAACGGTCTCCAACATTCACTGCTATACAAACTTTTTTAGTTGTACACCCACCGTTAATGAATTCTTTCCGAATATTTTAAAATCCTGAACTTTCATTGGACAATTCTGTTGTTTTCTTTGTTTCTATTGGAACATTTTAAAAAATTCGGAAAGAATCAATTAACGTTGGGTGTACATTACTACTTTCTTAAACGTCTATTACGTGTTTGAATATGCGCTTATATCGTCTGTGACAATTAAATGTTTAGAGACAGGGGAATTATCGTAGAAAAGGTAACTTAGCTTTCATAAGTGAAATGATGTTTACACGTAAACAAAAATGTATTTTATGATCAACAAAACAATTTTTTAGCGAAATAAACATATAATAACAACATTCCCATGTGATAGGAATAGCTTATATTTTCATAAGATTTAAATATAACATTTTTTATTATTATTGCTTTTTATCTATGAAAAAATATACATTTTTTTTTTATAATAACAGAGGGTCAAAGAAAATATTTTTTTTTCAACCATTCTGCTGAAATGTATGTACGGATGGAATAAAATATTTTTTGATCTCTCAGAAGTATTAATTCATCTATTCTGTATCTCTACAACGTTTCAAAAAAATTTATATATGATTACAGACAGGGGAGATTACTTTTTATACTTTCTAAGGGTCCCTACAAAAGCTACATTGAAATTAGCGATTAAAAAGTCAACGGATCATAAAGTTACAAGCTGAAAGTATATGAAAAATTTGTTGTTAATAATATTTGAACCTTGTATTGATAGTTTATTAAACGATTACATGTGATTACCCGTTAGAATAGAATCACCAATATAATATTTACCTAACATTTAACAATAGGGTGTTTACATTTGACACATTTTCTAATTAGTGTAAAAAAAATATTTTGAAACGTGTAATCTGAGCGTTAAACATTCAGAACATTCAAAGATCCTTAATGGTTTTAAAATTATGATTTGAAAGATTCATTATAAGTTAAGGAGCGCGGTGGCGTAACGGATAGAGCTCTTGCCTTCAACGCGGTGGGCACGGGTTCGAATCCTGGCCAGGCAAAAGAGCGCGGTGGCGTAACGGATAAAGCTCTTGCCTTCAACGCGGTGGGCACGGGTTCGAATCCTGGCCAGACACCTCTGACTTTTTTTCGAAAGAAAATTAGTGTATGTGCTACCCATATCGCGACTCTTAAAAAATCCGACCTCATTGAGTATCGGTTTATTGTTTGTCACAAAAGTGGCTGACCATCCATCCGTAGTTAAAGTTTTCGGTATGGTGGGTCTGACAGTCTAACCTGATGTAATGTGTTAAACGGGTACTGGGCTGGACTTCCTTGACTTCACCATATAAAAAAGGTTAATCATATAGAGGACAATATCCTTTATATATTAATCTTTTTTTCTTTTAAAAAAGAAGAAAAAAATTATATATAAGTAAAAAAATTAAAAATCATATACATATATTTGCGTTATGTCATACTAATTGAATATTAGCTCATTCAAATTTTTAATATTTATATAACTCAATATGCGTATTTTTAACAATAATTTAACTTAGCTAATATTGCACTAATATTCAAGTAGTATGACAAAATTCAAATACACGCAAATGATTTTCAATTTAGCCTTTTAACCTAGAAGTCTATTTTGATTATACGTTTTAATCTATTCTAATAATTATTATTATGGTAATAATTTTTTTAAATATACAGTATATCTTTATCAGTCAATATAACTTACCAATATCAATTATTTAAAATTATAGAAAAGGTATAGCATTGATGTGTTCTAAAAATATTATAAAAGCAGGCCGGAGCAGATTCGATACCGAACGAGAATCGAAAGTCCGTTGTTTAATTTTCTCCTACTATACGTAATGGAATGCATTAAAATTTTAAATGCATTCACAAAATTTATTTCTCTATTGCGCTCGACAAAAATGATTAAAGAAAATTTAAAAAAATTAAAAATTCTATACTACAACTGTTAATTAAACTGTCAGTACGGTTACTTACTTTTCGTTCAAAATATGGTGAATTTCATGAAAAAAAAATTTATTATACAATCATGTATGTATAAAAAATTGCACTCGATAAAAAATTCTTTTAAAAACAGTATATACTGTTTAAAAAAATTGAATTTTGCTTCCAGTACATTTATGAAATTTATATTTTTACTTTAAATTTCATGCACATTAACATTAAAATTACGGTAAAATTATTAATTTTCATGTACACGTTTGAAGCAAGCTTCCAGTTTTGCATTAAATATTCATCTTTTTTTTAACAGTGTAATTATTTTATTTATGATAAAATAAGATTTTCACTTCTCGGTCGGTAATTAAAACTGCTCCGGCCTACTCCTAATGTACTTTATTCGAAAACTTTTTGTTTGGTAATACCGTTGGGGGAGGGGGGGTTATCGGACCCCATTACAATTGGCTAGACCCTTTAAGGGTTTTAAAATTTTTTAAGCTACATTTTAAGAATGGATTCTTGTTCTTTAGTTCAAAACCTACAACAAAAGATAATGTTTTGTACCATTAAAAAAAAAATTTAATCCAAAAAAATCTCAGGTGAGAAATCAGGTGATTTCTCATGTCAAAATCTCTTGTGATAATTTCATTCGTTTTTTAGGTATTGCAAATCATTTTTAATCAATTAAAGATTATTTTTCAAAATTTCGGACATGGAAATTTTTTTTGAAAATTCAAACTTAAAAAATTTGGACTGTTTTTTGAAAAAATTTTCTAAGTTCAAAATTTTGAAAAATAGCCCTTAAAGAAGGGGCCGAACTATCTGTCTCTGTCTAATAGCGTTTTTCATTATTTATATAATCACTACCCTTTATAACAAGAAAAAAATAGCAGCCCCCGCTAGATATTAGTATAATTAGTAAATTTTGTAATAACAAACAAATTTTTTTACTGCGTAGTTTTTGAATAATTAGAGACCTACCAAAAAAAGATAGGTTATATTCTAGATTGCTAGTAGGTCTCTAATTAGTCAAAAACCATGCGGTAAAAAATTTGATTTTTATTACAAAATTTACTTATTATACTAATATCTAGCGGGGGCTGCTATTTTTTTCTTGTTATACCGGATAGTGTTTACATAAATGATGAAAAACGCTATTAGACAAAGACAGATAGTTCGGCCCCTTCTTAATCGATTAAAAATGATTTGCAATACCTAAAATACGAATAAAATTGTCACATGAGATTTTGGCATAAGAAATCACCTGATTTCTCGCCTGAGATTTTTTAGTAGGGAATATTATTTTAAGGCACAATTCTGAGGGTGTAAATAGGATACTGGTTAAATAAGATAATTTCTTTTTAAATCTATTTTACTTAAACGTTAAAATACGATTTTAAAAAATTTTTCCAAAGAAACGAGCCAGATATGTTGAATAATCTTATTTTTCGGGAGACTATCAACTTAAAGTCGTTGCAACTAGGGTTCTATAGCGTCTAGAAATGATTTCAAAAAAGCAAAGTATGGGTTTTGCACTCTACTTGAATAATCTGTGATGTATTTGTGTCCTCTTTTCCTTCATACTAATGTTTAAGGAGAAATAAGCGAAAAATTTAGAAAAACCTTGGTTTTGACGGTTTGTTTAAGATATTTCTGTGACAAAAAGCTTTTCATAAATATTTTTTCATGAATGTGCATTACAAAGCCTTCAAAATGAGCCCTGGTAGACCTTCGTAACCCTATTCTATGAGGTGCTACTTAATTTTGTCCAATGAAAAGTCGTTTCGGCCCACTGTGCGCCGTAAGGAGTATGTTTAATAAGCGCGATGCGCGCTAAGTTCATTCCGTAAGTGACTGTTTGACATTTAAGTTGTATTGACTGTGGATGTAGTTTAAAATAAATTACTCCATATAAAATTATATAGTTGGTTTTATTTAAGTTAGCTCTCAATAACTAATCAATAACTCTCGATTTTCTGAATTTAAATAAAATCATTCTAAGCTTTCCCTTTGAGTTTAGCACTAATAAGAACTTTTGTCTTTTAATCTGACAGTCTATAAGTATTTTTCACAAATTTAACTCGATTTAACTTGTTTTTCCCAATTCACATAATCACTATTTTTTTCATCAAAACAAATAATGAGCTCTTTTTATTTAGTTAAATTACACACATAAACCGCTCTATTTTTTTAACCTTTTGACAGCCAGAAAAAAAAATTTTTTTTATCTCATCTTTTATTTAGCCTTTGATATATCAGTTCATTTAATATCCCTTTTCTAAAAACTATAAGGACTTTGAAAAATTAAAGTACGTTTAAACTTTAATAAATGTTAATTTTAAAGACTTGTACAATCAAAACGTCTAACGCGTATTGCTGTTTACAAAATTTCTGTTCTTCTTTTGTCAAATTTTTTTTGAGCTACAAAGCTTCAAAGTTTGGCTAAAACCATATTTTTGACATTTCTAACTAATTTTAGACTTAAATTACTTGGTTGCGTCTTAGGAATATATTACTAACAGGCCCGGACTAACGGGGGGGGGCTAGGGGGGCTAAAGCCCCGGGCCCCACTGATTCAGGGGCCCCGCTGAAACAATTTTGATATTTAAAAAAAAATAATCTTTTTATTCTTTGTGAAATAAAAAATTTAATTATGATAAATATTTAATCTTAATCAAAGTATTGTTTCGTTATTATTTTTCATAAACATCATCAAAATTATTTCTAAGCTGAATTATTATTATTATTATTATTATTATTATTATTATTATTATTATTATTATTATTATTAATATTATACAATAATAGGATTTTTTTAATAATACTAGAAAAAACTCGAATTTTTTCAATGTTAAGTGTCCTAGCTTTACATGTATTTCTTCACTTATTAAGATATCGGTATAATGAATTTTATAATTTATAATTGTAATCTACTTATCATCACATTTATTAAAAATATGGAAACTTTTTTGCTTAGAAAATAATTTTAATATTGAATTAAAATATTTATTTCTATACTCAAAGTTATCAATTCTTTCAATTATTTTATAATTCTTTGAATTCATTTTTTATTATTTTTTTATAAAAATAAGAATATTTTATTTTATAATTATTTTATAAAATTAATAAACTAACAATAAATACTATATTTATAATTCTACACTTTCAATAATCATTGAAATGTATTTTACATATCCTAAATCACAAAGTATAAAAAATTTAAAGTATTAATCTAATAACTTCGTACTTTTTTTTATATCTTTTATAATTTTGTATGTACTTTTATTTATGTAAGCAATAATTTTTTTGTAAATTATTAATAGGAATTCAAAAAACTATTATATATACATATAAAAAATTATAAAATTCTATATGAAGAAATGCCCATTTTTCCTAATTTATAATGAAATAGCACCCTTATTTCATGATTATGATGGGCCCTCATGATTTTGTAGCCCCGGGCCCCAGGTAGTGTTAGACCGGCCCTGATTACTAAGAAACTTTTTTGTTCAAAATATTCTAAATTTTGAGGAAAAACTAATTCATAAGTGCTAATGTAGCCATTGGCTAAGCTAAAGTCATTTAAAACATTGAAATACCACTTTTTAAGGTTTCGAACCATGATCCCATGTCCAACCGCTTCATCGAAATGGTAATATATGTATAAATATGGCCTAAAAATTTCAGAGTGGACATCCTGATCGACCCGATTTATTATGTGATTAATAATGTCTGTAAAATAGTGAGGTTCACAAATCTAAGTGAGCGTTGAAAGCTTTTGTTTAAAATAATGATTAATACTTTTTCTCGATTACAAGTTATAAATAGTGTGATTCAAGGTGAGCAGGCATTCTGTTTATAACAGGATAGATAAATAGGGGAAGAGGTTCGGTTGTGAACACCCCTGCGTTTTTATTGACAGAAAGCAGATAAGGTTTTTCTGACAAATGTCATTCATGTATTATGGCAGCACGTTTTTTTATGACAAATATCGAAGCAAACAAACGTGTCTGCTTCGTGTTGTAAGCAAATTAACTTTTCTGTGCTTGAAAAAAAATCACAAAAATTTATTTATACTTATGTATACTTTTTCAAAAGAATTACAAATCGAAGCGAATCAATGAAGCTAAGTGTAATGCACATTTATTCAGTAGGAATTTATTCCTACTTTGTGATGCAATATGGATTGCAACCAATATCTTAACACCAAAAATTTTGCATGATTGTCCACAGCCGAACCAAAATCTTTTTTGGTTCGGTTGTGGGCATTTCACAAAATTAACTAAAAAAAATTATTCCATTTGACGGAATCGATTTTGTTCCTTCGTCGGTAGTTAGCTGAGCTCTTCACCTTTCTATAGACACCTATAAGTCCAAAAGATATACAATTGGTGAAAAGTTATGAGCCAAAAGCAAAAGGGTGCCCACAACCGAATCCTTTCCCATAATATAAATGTAAATAACAGGTAAATGATCATATTCTTTTATATAGACTTAGCGGATTATAAACACTGACTTGAATTTTATTTCTTGTGATTTTTTGAAATTAAAGTACCTATCGATCTATATGATTAAGTTCAATTTTAGAAAACGATTGATTCTAATTCTTGATGTATTTTTTTAGTATAGTTTATTATATTCACATTGGTAAATAATATTCTCATTTTATGAAAATTGATTTTCATTTTAATTTGAATTTATGCAATGATGTGACAGCAATAATTAAATCTAATCATGTATAAAAACTGTGGAACCATCTAAATAAATAATTAAAATCAGTATATAATAGACATTGGTATATAATAATATTAAATTAATTAATTCCCATTGTCAGTGATGTATGACTAAACTCATGTCTTTTGTATCTCACTAGGAGAGACATAGATTTTGTTGAAACCGTACAGATCTTTTCTTTTTCATACTAAATGAATGTTTTTAGACCCTAATTTGTATTCAAAGTTGATAAAAATATAATAAGCCTAAATATTTTCAAATTTAATAAAAATTATTTTATTAACATAACTTTAATGTGGACAAGTCATTATATTTATTAAAATATTGAATTTGAAAAGATATTAATAAAATAAAAAAAGCAAAAATCGATTCCAGCAACTCCGATATCCCGTTGAGGACATCGGATACAAACATACGTTGTCTTTTTATATAATAGTGAGATAATAATTAGGAACTGAAATTTTATGTATAAGTCTTACAATATTTAAAAAAGTGATTGCATAATTTTATGACCCTTGCATAAAATTAAATGCTGAATAAGAAGCTTTTATTATCTAGAATAAAATAAAATATCTTAACGTATAGTTCTTAAAGATTGTAGTAACTTAAAAAATTTTTGTAACGTCTACCTTTGTGAATGATAAAATAGAGAGTGTGAATATGCGACCAGTTTTCAATTCAATTGGTGCTTTTGCTCGAATCATAATTATTAAAAGTATTTTTTGTAACTCTATCCTTAAAAGTGACCAATCTACATCGGAAATAGTAGCACCAATATTTGAACTCTAAAAATAGAATTTTGATGAAGTGATTTATACTTATTTTAAATGTTCACACACAAACAAAATAGTCATTTTTCCCAACGTGATAAGCAAAAACCGATTTTTGGCGCCTATTTTCAGTGAATAAAGTACCACATTCCCCCTCTAGTGAGGAAATGATATTTTGCTCACTCAAAACAGGCACCGAAATTGGATTCTGATCACCTTGTTGGAAAAAATTCTATACCCCACGTGTGGCAAACTAGGTCATCTACTCGTCTTTTTTGTCACTCGAGCGCAGCGAGAGTGACAGAACGACTCGTGAGGGAATGACCTATTTTGCTTATTAGTAGAATGATGTACTATACCTTAACAGTTACAGCATCACCATACCAACAATAGAAAAATATTTGTATCAGTATGCAATTGAGATATGATAATAAGCCAATAAAATTAGAACTGAAAATGTTCATCCTTGATAGTTGATATACACTTGTACATATAACCAGTGCAGCAATGAAAAATTGAGTCAATATTGCGACGGCAAACATGTTGTTGATATCTTTAGCAAATCTAAATTGATTGTTTAAATACTAATATTTATTATTTTAATACTACTTAAAAAAATATTATTTGATGAAAAAATAAAATTTACTGATATATGTAAATATGATGTTGAATAATATCTTTCAATACTTTATGATTTTTTTGCCCCCAATCATATTTTGTAGTGCAGATCAAATTCTTTATACGAAATTTTAATATTTCAAGTTGTGCACAAATTTGCAACATTAAACCACATATTAATGTATCATTCGCAACATGTAATGCAGCAGATGTTGCATTTCCAATTAACTGATGGGTATACGATATCGCAAAAACGTTCGAAGTAGTGTAATTATAAGGAAGCCATGCTGGAAATGGTAGTGATTTTGATGGTACATCAATAAACAATGATCGTGAAGATATTATAAGAACACTTGACCCTATTAATGCTGAGTACCAAACAGTATGTGATCTGAATGTAAAATTTATTATATTTAACAATTTTATATATAATGGAACTAATGAAAAATAAAACATTTGAATACATATCAATGTAATACATGAACTAGAAATATATAAAATACACTTCACACAAAAATTAAGGATACACCTAAATTTGGCGTTAAAAAAGCACCGACTTTAAACCAACTTAACTCTGGCTAGAATTGACCTCGGAAGACCAATAAAAAAGCAAATTAGAGGTCTCTTTTTCAGTATTTAGATGCCATAAATTGTCATTTTCTCAACTAGAAATTTAATACTATCAAACAATACACAAAACTACGCCAAAACTCGATAACTTTGCATCCACTTTCTCAGTTCACACGGGTTTTAATAATTTTCCTTTGGACTTATAAAATATTGCTCCATAAAGTTCAACTCTTTAGCTTTAATTTTGTTTCTTATGAGTCTAATTTCGAGTTTTTTTGACTGAGATATCGCTGTTCAAAGAAAAAAATGAAATTAATCTTAAAAAGGCTGTGACTCAGTAAAAAATTATCGTGCAGACATTTGCAAAAACGCTGCCACCTGCTTTGGCGCAATGCTTTCTCATAGAGTTCATTATGTTACAGTAATTTGATTTTATTTTTTTAAATGTGATTTCAATGTTAAATACAATTTCTATTCAAGAAAAATTAGTGAATGTGAGAAAATGATTAGGAAATAAGAAGAGAGAGACAAGGATGGATGAAAATAGAGTAAAAATAACGATCAATCTGAGATAGAAGGACAGAGAGGAAGTGAGAAAGTAAGAAAAGAGTTAGTAAAAGCGTTAAATCAGAAATCAAAAGAAGTGATTAAAGAGCTACACTAAGAAAATTATTTTCAAAAAGCTTGTTTTATAAAGACAGTAGCAAATAACTTGTATACAAATTTTAGAGCAAATCTATCGAGTAGTTTACGTAAAATAAAACAAAATTGAAAAATAAAAATTTTTTTTAAAAATTAAAAAAATTTTCTAAAATTAAAACTACGCAAAGGAAATCGGTTTTTAAAAGTCATCCTTCTTTTGGCAGTTGCAAATTTCAAAACAAATTCATCAAGTAATTCACATAAAATAAAAAAAAAATAAAAAGTTAAAATTTTTTTTGAAATTTCTTAAAATGGTTCTATAAAAAAAACTACTCTATGAAAACCAATTTTTAATAACTTCCTGCCTACTTATACAAAATCATAGATAGTACGCAAAATTTGAAGCAAATCCATCGAGTGATTTTCGAGATCTAATTGGCTAAATAAATACAATTTTTTTTTCAAAATTTTCGAAATGCTCTAAAATTAAAACTAGGCTAGGAAAATTAGTTTTTGAAAATTTTCCTTCTTTTGGCAGTTGCAAATAATCTCCCTGCAAATTTTATAACAAATCTATCAAGTACTTTACGTAAAATAAATAAAAAATAAAAAAAGAAGGATCGAAATTTTTTTTCAAATCTTCAAAATTTTCTAAAATTTTAACCACGCTAAGAAAATTAGTTTTCAAAAGCTTATTTTCTTCAGACAATAACGAAGTGATTGTATAGAAATTTTTGAGGAAATTTTTTGTATGGTTTACACAAAGTAGAAAATAAATGAAAAATAAAAATTTTTTTGAAAATTTTCGAAATGCTTTAAAATAAAAATTTCTCTGAGAAAATTAGTTTTCCAAATCTTGTTTTCTTTAAACAGTAGCGAATAACTTGCATACAAATTTTGGAACAAGTCCATCGAATGGTTTTTGTAAAATAGGAAAAAAAAAATAAAGAATTAGAATTTTTTAAAAAATTTTCAAAATGCTCTAAAATTAAAAGTGTGCTAAGAAAATCAGTTTTCAAAAGCTTTTCTTCTTTTGGCAGTCGAAAATAATTTCCATACAAATTTTAAAGCAAATTCTTCGAGTAATTTACGTAAAAGGACAGATATATTCGAACTCATCCTCTTAAAATTTAAAATCTTTCCTTAACATTTCTACTCAACATTAACAAGATGAAGGATATTAAGTGAACTAAAGTCATTTCACAACAATTACCAATTTAAAAGCAATTAGTCTTTCCAAATAGAGTCAGCAGTTTTAATTAAAATTTAAGATTGATCAAAGAACATAAAATGAAGATTAAAAAAACTACGAAAAATGTCTTATTGGTCTAAGGGATACTGTTCCTAATCTGGTTAATTATCAACATTTTTAGTGATTCAAAATATTTAAAATTCATAGTAAAATCAAGAAATTAAAATCATCGCAATAATTTTTCAGTAAAGACGGATATAAAACCTTCAATTTGCTTTTTTTTCAATGTCTATACGATAATTTTTTACTGACAAAAATAGTATTTGACCTCCAGAAAACGGATTTGGCTGAAACTGCAGGATATGATTTTTTGATTGCAAAAATAAACCCGTGTTTTTTCTTTTGTGCTAATAGGCCCTATAGACGGAGATATAAACATTTCTTTGAAAATGTAGTGAAAAGAAGTCTTTATAAGAACTTGAATAACTAAACAACTAAAACTCTCACAGAAAATAGTATGAAAAATAAAAGAGAGTACAGGTTAAGAACTTTAATTTAAGCTTTGTTACATTAAAAAATCTCATATGGTTCAAAAGTTGCAGCCGATTCAAAAATGCCAATGGAATAGGATGAAAATTTTATCATATGTTACCTTCGAGCATATACTACTGGAGGAAGCCTCCGAATGGCAGCAAGCGTTACAAGGCGAGGAGAGAGAAAGCCTCTATTTTGGTATGTGCTGTCTCTCTCTCTAGCCTGATTTGATTGGCTGCTTTTGTTCCCCACTAAGAAAGTGAAAGAGAGATAGCACGTACCAAAATAGAGGCTTTCTCTCTCTTCGCCTTGTAACGCAGTTAATAGCTGGGAGGCTTCCTCCAGTATTATATGCTCGAAGTATGTTACATGCTAAAAATATTAATAAATATGTAGTAATTTTTAATTAGGCATAACTCTTGAACCACAGAAGATTTTTTGATAAAATAAGGCTCAAATTGAAGCTCTTAACTTACTTTTTTCTTTTTTCCATATATTTTTCTGTAAAATTTTCTAGTTGTTTAGCTATTCAAGTTCTTATAAACGCTTCTTTTCTCTATATTTTCGAAGAAATGTCTATATTTCCGTCTATAGGGCCTATTAGCACAAAAGAAAAAACACGGGACCATTTTTTTCATCAAAAAATCATATCCTGCAGTTTCAGCCAAATCCGTTTTCTGGAGGTCAATCACTCTTCTTGTGAGTTACAGCCTTTCGAAGATTAATTCCTTTGTTTTTCTTTAAACAGCAATATCTCAGTCAAAAAAATTCGTAATCAGACTTGTAAATAACGAAATTAAAGCTGAAGAGTTAAAATTCATGAAGCAATATGTTACAAGTACAAAAAAAAATTATTGAAACCCATGTGAACCGAGAAAGCGGATGCAAAGTTATCGAATTTTAGCGTAGTTTTGCTTGATAAGAGCATTAAATTTCTAGTTAAGGGGATGTAAAACGAACACTACACCTGTACTTATGAATTCGGCCTATCTTTTCATTTCATTGCAAAACTTGAGGAAAAGAAATGCTTTAGCTTGCAGTATTCACCACGAAGATTATTCAGTTAAATTTTTAAATAAATTCATTCATTAGTTTTTCAGAATCTTGGGTTTTAATATTATATATCACAATTTTTAAATTTTGTACAACAAATCTAAAATTCTGAAAAATAATTGAATAAATTCATTTGAAAATTTAATTAATCTTCGTGGTAAATACTACAATCTAGAGTATTTCTTTTCCTCAAGTTTTGCAATAAAATGAAAAGATAGGCCAAATTCACGAGTACAGGTGTAGTGTCCGTTTTACATCCCCTTAAGAAAATGACAATTTAGAACATCTAGAAACTAAAAGAAACACCTTTAAAAGGAGGTCACGTATCTCCGTCCTTTTCTAATGAAAGAATTAATTTTTAGTAAAAACTAATAAATTTAGCAAAGAATCAAGGGAAAGCCGCATGTCGTATCAGAAAAAGCAAAATTTTCTTTGATAAGAAAGAATTAATTTTATTGCTTCATTTTCAAGGAAACCTTGAAAAACTAGATTGTTTACCTTAACCTCTATGTTTTAAGTTTTTCAAGGTTTTCTTGAAAACAAAGCAATAAATTGATTCTTTCTTATTAAAAAAAATTTTGTTTTTTCTGATACGAGATGGGGCTTTCTCTTCATTTTTGCTAAAATTATTAGTTTTTGTAAAGAAATCGATTCTTCGATTAGAAAAAGACAGATATACTCGACCTGCTCTTAAGTTGATTTTCTACCGGTCTCTCTAGATCAATTCTAGACAGAGTTAAGTTGGTTTAAAGTCGGTGCTTTTTTAACGCCAAATTTAGGTATTCCCTTAATTTTTGTGTGAAGTGTATTTTGGAAATATTAATTTAAACACAGGCTGCAGACAGGTTGTCATAGTGAAATTGCCCCGTCTTAGAAGCCTTATGTCTCATGTATCATTTAATGGAGGTTGGAAAAAAACTCCCACACACCAATGTCCAACCCCCTAACCCCTGCGCATGTGCAATAAAGTCAAAATAAGTGTTTTTTCGACTTTCTTTATTTTGACGCTCTTTTACATGGAAAACTTGCAAAAAAATTATAAGAGTAGATTATTGTATGGCAATCAATCAAAAATTTTTGCAGAGTACATAACCTCAAATACAAACCTTAAAAACGATATTTAAGAAATGAATCGTTTTTTTCACACCCTTGCTCTCGAGATGCTACTTTGGATATTAATTTTTTTTTATGTATTTTTACCCATTATTAACGATAGTTATATTATTTAAAGAAAAAAAACGTTCCTTCTAATTTACCAAACTACATATTTGAAAATATTCTAGAAGAATTACAAGTTAAAAGAGTCTCGCCTATTACGCCCATTAAAGCTGCAATGAAAAATCAGGAGTAGAGTTACGTTACAAGTTTCCGTAGGCAGTGTTTTATTATACCAGAGGATGTCTTAAAAATTTGAGAATTCTTTAAAATTAATTACGATAATTAAAGTTATTTAATATACCTTAGTACTGATTCTGCTAAGTTTTTCATATGTAACATGAAAGGCCATTTAGTATTGTGAACAAATTGTAGCAAATGAATTTACACAACAAATGGAATTATCAACATATGGTGTACCAACAACAGACAATTCGGAGACCCTTGACATTACTAATATCGACAAAAATAATACTAATTCTGAGGAAATTGCACTTATTAGCCTACAACAAATAATAGATAACAATAAAGTTAAAGACAGTAAAAGAACCAGGTCTCAAATAAGTTCTTTGGATGAAATTCTAAATAACTCAGATATTGTTATGATATAAGAGAAAAAAACAAAACAAACGAAGCAAAATATAGGACTCACAAAGTGAAAGTGTAGAATACACTTACAATAGACGAAGAATAACAATTATATTATTATAAAATCAAAATTAACTCATAATGGAAAATATTACTCAATGGAATATCAACGGTTTTGGAAACAACTACGAAATGTTACAACATTCAATTATCTCAAACAAATCTAACATTATATGTTTACAAGAAAACAATCTTAAAAATACTCAGATATTTAATGTTAGAAATTTCAATTGATATTACAAAAATTGAATAAGCTATTCTGCTGCCAGTCGAGGTGTAGGCATTCTAATAAAAAACTACTTGCACAGTAAAGAAATTTAATTGAATACTTAACTAAATGAAATTAAATTAATAACTAAAGAAGCAATAGCCACCAAGACATATGTCGGTAACAAGATCATTAATATCTTAACATTTACCTAAGCAACAGAGATGCTCTTAATTATAACGAACTGGAAGAATTAATCAAACAGTTACCTCTTCTTTTGATCATTGTAGGAGACTTCAACAGTCATAATTTTCTATAGAGATTAAATAAAACCGACAAAAAAGGTAAAAAAATAGATGAACTTATATTTAATAGCAGCCTGGTCTTACTAAATAATCAAGAACCTACTTATTTCAATCAACATACAGGAAAAACAAGTACTATGGATCTAACACTATGTACAAATGACCTTAGACATCTAATTGACGTTATAGTATTAGAAGAACTATACTCATGTGATCATTTTCCAATTTTAATTAAAATTACTACTCAAATTACTCCGATTAACAACTCGCCACTACAAAGATGGAAGTTGAAGAAAGCCGATTGGGAAAAATCACGGAGAAAAAAATCAAGGTATTATTGCAAGAAACTTCTTACTATTAAAGCATGAACGTTTCATCATGCCTTATTGACAAGAATCAAAAGAGTTTAACGCAGTGCTACCATGAAATTATAAAGTGAAGCATCTATGAGTAATGATCGCAAGAGCACCACCGGATTTTCCAGTGAGGTTTATGCGAATATACGTAAAGTCAGTTCCACATATATGGCTACATAATAACGTATTTATCACTATGATTATTTTTTAAATTATTTTATATGTTCATATTATTATTTTATATGTACTATTACATTGTATGTACATATATTTCATATTTTAACGGTTTATCATGAAATATTAGTTATATCAATAATGCTTTACAATAATATTCAAACACTTCTAACTTCTGAAACCTTGAATATTTTGTTAACTTAATAAAACTTATCCACGTGAAATAAAAAAGAAAAAAATTATATATCTGATAGGTACTGTTATCATTAAAAAAAAAGACGAAAAAAAGAATCGAATATATTATTTTATAAGTTATTTCAATATTTTAATCAATCCATTGGGAAAGGCTTGGATCAACAGATTGTGACCTACTGATCGGAAGAAAGCTCACAGGAAAATCCCGTGGTCTTCTCGTGATTTTCTGGTGGGATAGAAGCAAGCGCATAACGCAGGCAGGCATTAAAATTTTGCTAGAAAAACTCTAGGATTCATAGCGTGATGCGTTTAATATTATTTTAACAATAACATAAAACCTTTAGTCAAATACATCAAGGGCCAAGCAAATAAATCTATTAACATTAATTCTATTATATCAACCATCACTGAAGGCATATTAGATGCAACTTAACAAAGTATAAATAAATTAAATAATTAAAGCAAAAACAAAAACGCTCTGTGGTGGAACACGAATTGCGAAAAAAGCAATCAAAGATGCTGAAAAAGCACTAAACAAATACAAAAAAAGAACAATTGAAAACCCAATCAACCACAAAAAGTACAAAGCTATAGCTAAAAGGATAATTTAAAGAAGTAAACGTAACTCCTGGTATGAATTCTTACAATCTGTCAAATTCAGTACATCGACAAAGGATAGTTGGAATAAAATCAAAAGCATAGAAGGAAGAAACAGATAAGCTAAAGTTTTAAACTTAAAGGACATCAATATAATCATTAATGATCCTCAACAAATAGCAGATACGCTGGCCATGCAATTTGTTGAAAATTCAACAAATTGCGTGGCTAATCTAAATCCAGAATTCTTACAATTTAAACAAAAAACAGAAAAAATAACAGATGAAACTATCATCAACAGTAATATTGACGATAACAACGTAATAAACCTGATAATCACAATAGAACAATTAAAACGCAAAAGCAAGAACACCAGTTCAGGTCCCGATTTAGCACCTAATATTTTTATTAAAAAATTAAATGATGAATCTTTACACTGCTTATTAGAAATCTTCAATGTAATCTTGACAAAAAACGTATTTCCTAACATTTGGAACCACGCAATTATTATTCCAATACCAAAACCTAACAAAGATCCAAGCAACAAAGAAAACTAGACTAATTTCCTTAACCTGTTGTCTTAAAAAAATATTTGAAAAAAAATTCAATAACAGGCTAAAATAGCATTCAGAACATAGTTATATTATAAGCGAGTATCAAAACGGATTCAGAAACAATCGTTCTACAGCTGATAGCTTGGCCTGGCTAGAATCTACTATCTGCGATGCTTTTGATAATAAAACCCACATTCTAGTAGTTTGCCTTGATCTAGAGAAGGCATACGATTTAATTTAGAGAAATAGAGTTCTAGCCATATTAAAAAACCATAATATAACAGGATACATGTTCAACTTAATTAAAAATTTTATCGATAACATACGTTGCCAAGTTAGAACTAACAATATATTATGAAACAAAGTGTATACTAACAACGGTGTTCCCCAAGAACCCCCTATCAGTGTAACCTAATTTGTACTGGTAATTAACGATATAGTAAATAACATATCTGCTCCAGTCAAAACAACAATGTTCGCTGATGATATAACTCTAACCATTGTGACAACCTTGGGTATCAGGAGGTTTCACTGATTTATAAAAATATATAAGATGTAATTAATTTGGTAACAAAAAAAAGAGAAGCTTTATTTCAGTAATTTTTACAGTAGTCGCACGCGCGCTTAAAATAGACGCCAGCCGCGTATAGCGTACGCGACGCCGCTTGCACTAGTTAAGTAACTATTGGCACGACGAAAAGCAGATAGTAAGAAAAACATACGCTAAATGGGCACGAGCTCACAAAAAAAAAAAATTGGAATAGCACGAAGGAAAAATATGCAATAGAACGCACACACGTCGCAAAAGAAAGCAATAAATTATATTCTTTTACGCAGCACTTGTGCACTCGCAACAACACAAGACTTTTTTAAGCCAACTAAAAGAAACTATAGAATAGTGAATCTATCTATTCTCACTCTTACTAGATTCGATAATTGCAACACACAACCACTAGTACTGTGCAATACCGCAAGTCGTAACGCTATTTTCTCTTTGCTGACGACAGAAAGAATGATGTAAAAGTATTTTCTTCCTGTCTACAAAGCTCATTTCTCTTGCTGTACGCTGCGCGTGCCGCAAGAGAGAGACAAACGATCCTTAACGGATCCCAGCCTAGCTACTCGAGTTAAGCGGATTGCTAGCTATATCAGTGTACATTATACGTGCTTTTTAAATTTGCGCGTGTGTGCCAACGATCTTGGGTTATAGAATTACATATTTGACTCGCGTGGTCTGCTTTCCGCCCTGCCAGCAATTGAATGATCCCTTCTGTCGTCTATATGCGTTACAAATATACATACAAGTAACATGGCCAATCTGCCATGTTACACCATAATGGGTAAAAATACTAAGACCAGCAAACCACTTCAGACAAATTAGAACAATTTTCATTAAAAGCAGGTTTTAAATTCTTAAAAAATGAGAGTCAAACTATATTATCCAATAGAATTAACAAAATCAATCATGAAGTTAAACTCACACTAAACAACGAAACTCTCAAAGTAGTTCAAGAAGTCAAAATATTAGGTGTAACTTTCGATTCAAGTTTAACTTGGGACTGATTCCATTCAGATTCATGCAGGTTGTCACTGATCGAATTTTTTTTCTCTTCCAAGTGATAAAAATACCTTTCAATACGTTCATGAAGATAAAATTTACCTCGTAGAACGCTCGAAAATTTCTTTTTTCCTCGCTACAGCGTATTTAGTGTTAGGTGTAAAAAAGAAAAGTAAAAAATTGAAAACGAACCTTAATTTTCAAATTGCTGTAGCTCCGTCAATTTTTGACCTTTTTAGATGTCCTTTGAGTAAAAGAGTGCGAAATTCAGTCTGGTTTTAAATGCCATTTCGATTTTTGCAATACGAGTTGATCTCTCTGAGTTATTTATGAACAACCGAAAAAAGCGATTTTTGCAAACGCGATTTTCTCAAAAACTATATTTTTTGTAGAAATTTTTATGTAATACATGAAAAATACTAACTTCCAGGATAGGTGAGAATATGTGATTTTGTCTTATTTTTTTGAAACGGATTCTTAAACGTTTTTCATATATTTTTCATTTTGAGGTATTGATAACATGGCTCATCATGCCATTTTTCCAACTATTACGTTTTTTTACAATTCGTTCATGCTTTCATTTATTAATTTATCAAAAATATTAACAAAAATCTTTAAAATAAACCCTTGATCAAATTTTTTTATCAACTAGAACCGAAGTTATGACGATTTTAAGTTTAAAAAAATGTTAAAATTAAATAAAACCTGACATTTAGATGAAAGAATACATGAGTTATTCTTTTTTTTTTAGATTTTTTTAAAATGAAAATTTTATTTTTGTTATTTATCAATCTATTAAGTTCTGCACGGACGAATTATAACTAAAGTTTTCAACGCTCATGATTTTTGTGAAAATGAGTTGTAAAAAGTATATCAATAAGTGTATTCAAAGAAAAATTTGATAAGCTTTGAGAATCTTTCATTCAATTTTTCGAAAATTGAATCAAAGATTAATTAGAATCAGTCTTGGAATAATCTTATCACAAAACTTAAAGCCAACCGTCTTAACCGAATGAACATTTCGTTTTCTCGTTTGCGATATGCTACCCAGTGCCTTCCAGGCCTATCTGCATCATCGAGATTAACAATAGCTGATCATCTATAACGCGGTCCGCTGATTAGCATAGCATTCATCATAAATACTCCCCGAAAATATGAGATTTTCAGGATTTTTGCATACTTGATGAGATCAGCATCGGTGAGTGCTCTTTGAGGTAATTTTACTTTGAGAATCTTTTTTTTTCTAAAGAATTCTTTGGTTTCATACGAAGACCAAGATCAGTCTTATATGGTTTCAAGTAAAGACCTTTACTAAGAGCTATTTCTTCCATCTTCATTTTATGTCTCTTATTTTCTTCCAATTGTTGTTTAGCAGCTTCGAAATCATTTACCGCTTTAGCAATTCCAGCAGCGCATCCAGCTATACAACCGACAGCACTCAAACCTGCAAAGATTGGTATGTGAAATGGTAAGAAACCTTCTACTTTCTTTGGAACTGGTAAGGTACGTGGAATTTTTACATTTTGTTTACCACCTGCTTTTTAACAGCACTACGTGCACCTTTTATAACTGACAGAATGGCTTTTTGAGCACATTTTGTAGGAACAACTGATTTAGACGCAGCCTTTACTATTGCATTGAAAGTGGTAGAAGGCTTCTTCTTCTTCATACCTATTCCGAATTGAGGCTTTACTTTCATGGTGTTTTTAATTGCAAATGCAGCTGTTTTTTCTCCAAAGCTAGCGTGTTTTGATAAAATTTTTCGATTAGCTTTTCCTGCTAAAATTCTATCAGCAGCGTTTCTGACTTCTACGTTTTCACGATTCTGTGAATAGGCAATGTCGTGCTCTTTACAAGATCTGTCGAGAGGACTGAGTCCTGGGTCACCTCTAGCTAAACGTTTAGCTAATCTTGTACTGGGTTCACAGTACTAATAACCGGGTATATGAAGTTTGATTGGAAGACTATTAAGAAGCTTGTTGACAAAACCAGGACCACGTCGTTGTCTATATACGATCATCACACTTTAAAGACTAAATGAAGACTGAAGCGTTGGGTATATAAGCCAGTTGATTACGCATTCGTATGTTAGATATGCTATCATGATGAATTTTAGAGAACAATCCGTTAAGCTGCCAATAGAAAATTTCGATACTATCGTGAAGCATAAGAAGAAATTAAAGAGGCATGGAGACTCACTTCCAAACAGTATTCAAGCTGTATTTTGTGGTCCATCAAATTGTGATAAGACCAATAATCTGCTAGCACTAATAACACATCCTAACGGTCTCGGTTCAAAAACGTTTACGTATACCCCAAATCTTTGAATCAATCAAAGTACAAGTTTTTGTAGTCTGTGAAAAACAAGATAATATTAGAGCTTACTTATGTATGGGCAGACACAAGGATGTTGATTGTTTCTATCTCTGCCAATCTTATGCTCGTATTCTGAAACATCTAATCAGAGACAATGTCGATTTGTTAGTGATTTTTCGACAAGATGACGTCAATTTGAGATACTTATACGACAATCATGTCAATTCTGACATGACTTACGCCCAATTCAAAGAATTATGCTCCAAGTGTTGAACTGACGATAAATACGGATTTTTGATGATCGACAAAGATAGTTCGATTAATTCTGGTAGATAAAAATAAGGCTTCGATTGTTTTTCAATAAATATAGCGCGCACACAATCCTAAGAAAACAATTCATCATTGTATGCTGAAGTGTCAACATGGCTGACGTTAGATGAAAGAAAGATGTTCTACGTCAACTTGTGCAGGCACGCAATGCAGTTAAACGAAAATATAACTTGCTGAAGTTTGGAAGAGAGAATATTGAAAGAGCATTTGGCGAGACGTTCAAACCTATCGTTGATCCTCTCCAGAAACTCGTTGCTACTACTGCGAAAAATAATGATTTTATACGTGACGTAGTAAATAAAAATAAAAAAGTCATTAAAAACAATGATACTTATTCTTCCTTCTTGCAGTTTTCTTCTCCTTCCTCTTCATTCATTGATGATGCTATAGATGCGTCATTAAACGATACTATTCGACAAGTTGATACAGAATTTGAATCAGCTGCAAGTGAGCAGGAATTAGAAAAAGAAGACAACGATTTGTTGCTTGATAGTAAGTATATTCGTATGCTCAATGAAAATCAATCAAAACAGTTGGATAGAGTTTATGCAGTGCGCAAGAAAGGTGATAGTTTCTTTATTGGTGACTCACCTCTATTTCTCGAAGATAAAAACATTCGTATAAAAGATAAAAAATATCCAAAAACTAAAGGATTGTTGGAATAGTTAATTACAAAAAATCCCAATAGAGGTCACATGAACAATAATGATATGCGAAATTACAAGAAGATTCTTGAAACTACTAGTGCTCACAAACGACGCTACAGGAGTGATGAGTCTATTCGTACGCACAAAAATAAGAAATCCAACAGTATCATTAGTACTTTGTTTTCATTAAAAAAAGAGGAGGATCCTTACCTCGATATAAAATTGCAAGAAGAAATATGAGAATGGATTACATATACTGGGATGATCCAAACGAACTCGTTGATAGACTTCGATTACTCATTGCTGAGAGAGAAGCTGAAAACCCTAGTCATACAAATGAGATACATTCCATCATCGAAGAATTGCGTGAAGGAGGCTATATATATTGAGGTGTAGACACCTATACCATGCATTATCAAAATAAGCGTTGACGTATTTGGACGTAATCTCAAACGAAGCGAGGGTAGTCAAGGACCTCCGGGTATTGGCTATAAATTTACAAAAGATGGATAATACAATATAGAAAATAAAAGGCTTTGCAATCTCGCATTACCTAATCAACTCAATGAAGCTGTAAATTTATATACTTTACAGCGTATCGTACGTTTAGAAGTTCGAAAATTATTAGATTTAATATCTAGTTTGAGAAATGATCTCAATAACCTAAATAAAATTGTAGAGGTGCATAGAGACGAGTTGAGAAGAAATTCATATTAAGGCAGTTTGAAATTGAGACTATAAATAGAGGCATTATCACTGTTAGTGCAAAACAGTCAATCGATAAGCATCGGTGGAACAACGTCACAGACTTGTAGAAGAGCTTCACAAGCCAGCACGTCGTTATTATCTTCGACGAAAGTTTGATATGCGAGGTTCGAATGAGACTTGGCAAGCTGATTTGGTAGAGATGCAACCTTATTCTCGAGAAAACCAAGGCTACAAATACATGCTTACAATTATAGATGTTTTTTCAAAATATGCCTGGGCTATTCCTGTAAAACAAAAAACTGGTATAAATGTTTCTGCTGCTTTGAAGTCTGTATTGACAAAAGGTAGAGTGCCCAAGAATCTTCACATTGACCGAAGCAAGGAGTTTTATAATACAAATTTCCAGAATCTCATGCAACAATATAAAATCAATCTCTACTGGACTTATAGCAATCTGAAAGCGTCTATTTGCGAACGCTTTAATCGCACTTTCAAAAACAAAATGTTGAAGCAGTTTAGTTTACGTGGTAACTACAAGTGGATCGATATTCGTTCTAATTTGATTGTTAAGTACGATGATGAAAAGCATCGGACTATTGATATGAAACCAAAAGATGTTACTACTGAAAACGAAGCAGAAGTTCTTAAAATATTCAAACGTAATGTTTATTTAACAGAAAAGTTCAGAGTTGGTGATAAAGTACGAGTAAGCAAGTTAAAGCATGTATTCGAGAAAGGATACACACCCAACTGGTCAACTGAAGTATTTACCGTACGTCAGGTCCGCAGAATAAAACCAGTTACTTACCTCTTGCAGGATTACAAAGATCACTCAATCGCTTGTGGCTTTTATGAACAAGAATTACAAAGCGTCAAATATCCAGATTACTATCTTGTGAAGAAGATTCTCAGAAGACGTGGAAATGAAGTATTTGTAAAATGGCTTGGTTTTGACGATTCACACAATAGTTGGATTAATAAAGCAAATGCACAATAAATATTTTATTAAAATAAAATTAGTTATTTTATATAGAATTAATACTCACAAAGAATCCAGTGTTATTTTAATCAGAGCATTTGAGCTTATATATATATATATATATATCATAAATCTTGTATTTTGTACTGTATGTTGGATAATATGAAATGAATAAACACTTTTTAAAATCAAACAAAATTTATTGTAACATTTATTAACATTTATTAATAAAACATTGATAATTAAACACTTATTTGAACATAACATTGATAATTAAACACTTATTATACACACACTCACTAAACACTACAAAATTTGAGGACATATTCTTCTTCGAATACTACACAAAGTTTAAGTTCATTAGCAGCATTCTACATTCTTTCAAAAAACTCTTGATCTTTTTTATGAATTTCCGACACTTTTTTAGGTAAGAAGATTTGAATTTTTTCACACAGTTCTGCTGCAATCTTGGGTCCATAGCAAGTGCTTACTTTCCTCAAGCATGTGACCGTGTAGGAAGTGCCCTCTGTCAGTTTAGTGACCTTTTTAGTGGGAAGAAATCCTCCTCGGGCAATGAAATTCAATTTAGAAATGTCCATCTTATCTGTAACAGAAAAAGAAATTCTTGATTGAAAAATATAATTAATACTAATTTAATCTTTAATAATACTATATTTAAACTTTATTAATACTGTATTGATACTGTATTGATACTGTATTGATGCTGTATTGATACTATATTGATACTGTATTGATACTATATTAATACTATATTTAAACTTTATTGATACTGTATTGATACTATGTTTAAACTTTATTGATATTATATTAAAACGTTATTAATACTATATTGAAACTTTATTGATACTATATTTAAACTTTATTGATACTATATTTAAACTTTATCGATACTATATTGAAACATTTAATCTTTTTTTCCAAATTCTATTAAAACACTTGAAAACCCAAATTGCTATGAGAATGAATAGAATTATACTAACCTTAATTCAAGAAATGTCAATTTTGGATCTTTTGTTACTGCCTGCTTCTTCACTGGTTGGTTGGTGGGCTCTCTTGAGTACGTCTTTTCTTGAAGAGTCAGCAAATTGAATGACGCTCGGCCGATTCTGCATCTGTTTATATAGAGCGCTTTTTACCAAGGCGGCTATCCCCACTCCAGAATCAACTGACTCGATACCAACTACTCCTATTTCAGGATCTAGCGGCTCAATACCAGCTACCCCCACTCCAGGATCCAGCGGCTCGGCTACCCCCACTCGGGAATCCAGCGGCTCGATACCAGCTTCGATATCTGCTGGTTCTGGATTTCGGGATCTTGCTAGGTAGTGGCCCCAATGAAAAGTGTCTATAGTTTCTTCTTGGAGAAATCTCTTGTCGTCATGCGCACTGAGAGCGATCTTTGTCTCCTTTTCAGTGTACAGTTGATGATTACGAGATCTTATGTTTCTCTGCTCTCTTATTGGCAACAATTTTCTGATTGGCAGGAGGAATATTGAACTGGTTAGGCTGTAGGTAGTCAGAGGTATCGAATTCATGGATGTCTCTTTTCATGATTTGATACATATCGATAATGGTCATCTCGTATACCAAGCTATCCGTATCTGTATACAATAGCTTGCAATTTCCTTCTCTTTTTGCAACATTGCCAAGCATGTAATCACAATGGAAGCGGTATACGCGAGTTTTGGACAAGTCCAGTACAGGGAGCCCGATGTAGATGAAATTTGTGATGCGAATTTCCGTTCATAAAAGTAGAATCGCTACGAAATTTTATCAAAGATGGTGCAGTCACTGAAATTTGGTATGGCGATGAGCGTCTCAGCACCGTAGTGTCCTTCCCGCTTATTCACGAGCTTGATATCGACGTGTTTTCGCTCGTTTTCCATGGTTTTACCATAAACAGCGTTATTGAAAAGTTTATAGAGCATCTTCTCAAATTCATTCTTGTCACTCTTCCTCTTCTCGCTGTTCTAATCGATATATTTCTTGAGCCAGCGACTTTGATCGAATCGGAGTGCTCGATGGATCTTCTTGAAACGTAATCCATGAAGTATGCCTGCTTCAGTGCTCGATACTGAAGCACGTAACGCTCTTTGTCGTGTAAAGTGGTCATCAATTTTGTTTGCTTGGAATTTTCAGGCGCTCTGTGCTCGGTGCAAAATGGCATATCCTTGTGTTCGTCATGTAGAGATTGAGAATATTTCAAGTCCTCTTCCAGTATGTAACCGAATGGATAGTCATCAGGGATATCAAAGAAGGCATATCTGTCCAGGTTATCCACCCATCTGAAGCCACCAGATGGTAATGGCTCAGTCATAGAACCCAACCGTAGCCGTAGCCCAACCGTACAAGTTATTGACGTCGAAGTACATCAGGTATTTTTCATCCTCGTTAGGATTATAGTCTTGTCCCATATACTGATTATTCGCTTTGCCATAGCGATTTCAGCACTGACTGATCCCACCTCGTATGCCTCGTTTGATGAACATGAGCATGTCGATATCAGTCAAAAGCTCTAAATTTATCGGTAACATTACCACTAGTTATAAAAATTTTCAGAAATAAAATAGGAAAAAAAATTGAATCATTACATCAGTATACTTTAGCATAGCATCCTACGTCAATCCAGGAGTAGTGTAATAGTGGGCAGGATCCAAGTCGTATACCGCGAGACAATTTTTTCTGAAATTCTCGAACACTTCAGCAAGGAGTAAAATATCAGGTTTGAGATACAAATCCGAACACTCTCCAAGCGTTTGAACATTGAAAGTTTGCCAAACATTTTTGACATGCTCATAATCTTCATCACTGATGTGGGCCTCGTACAAGCTGCTGTAGAAATTTTTTTTGGATGCTAGTTCAATTTTTTCCAGCTTGTCCAAAGAGCTGACTTAATCATACGAAAAAACGCCTTTTCTCTTTAAGAGGGTGATTTGATCAGTGGAATATCCATCAATTTTTTCGAAGACTCTATCTACGATCTCATGCTTCTTTAAGTATGAAGATAGCTTGGCCAGAAATAAAGCCATGAACCGGAATGAGTCAATAAAGCGCAAGTTGATGTCAGTTCCTTCCACAAACTTTGTAAAAGAAATGTATTATTCCTTTGTTTGTGGAAGAAAAGTCACTCACCCAGGAAAGCATGTAGCGATCTCTTTAATAAAAATGTGCGCTCAGATTATGTAGCCACTCAGGTTATGGAAAATCACTCATATCGTTCGGGAATCTTGATACATTATATTACATGCATTATGAGCAGGTTCACGATATCTAAAAAATGTATCTTTAGTGAAGAATCAAAATTAACAAAGACTGTAAAAAATATTAATACTTATTCTCCAGTAAGATGGCAGTGATATCTCACTTTCTTTTCTCCATAAGTTAAAGGTTTATGACAGATATGGCACAAACGCGCACTATCAATCTCAAGTCAGCATAAATCACCAATGGCACAGGAATTTTGTTTGTGAAATTTTTAAATTGCAGTATACTATCTCTTTTGTCTGGAAGAGTAATTTTGCATTTGTTTAAATTCTCGCAGTCAGTAATGTGAGCTGCTAATTTTTCAGCCGTTATAAAATAATGCAAACATCGATCGCAAATGTATATTTTGTGACTATTTGCACTCAATTGTCTCCCAACTAGTCGAGAAAGACTTTTTATCCAAACGTTGTGATGCTTACAATCAATAATGTCAAAAGAGTCGTTAAGTCCTTCCTCTTCCTCTTCATGTTCATCAACGTAATATTTTTCTACTAAAAGAAGATTTACATGTCTATCTTCCTCGCTTGACGTCACATGTCGCGGTAGAACAACGAACTTATTTCCAGTCTTTTTCAGAAAATATACATTTACAGAGGTATCGTTTTGTTTTTCGAATTTTCCAACATCTTTTGAGTCAACTGAAAACTCTATTCCATCAAACTTCAATTCACCTTCATACTTTTTATACGAAGACACGCGATCTACATTTTTTGGTACAGGATGCAAAGCTGACAGAATAACCCACTTGAAACAATGATCGTCTTTGTTCCGAACGTTTACACAAGCTTTTTTACTCTTAATAAAATCAGGCACTTCAACGAAAGAATTACTTCCTCTCATGCAATTATTTTTATTAATATTAACTACTAAATTTAGAATTGCTTGTACAGTCCAGCCTGATTGCTGTTCAGCAAATTCTTCCAGTCAGTCCTAATGGGTTGTTCAATGTTCAATGCATATCAATCATCGAGGTTAGTTGTTAAATATATATAAGCAGTCTTTGTATTGAAATACTTGATGTCATAAGTTTGAATATCATCTTTCACAATCATATATTCAGCAGCCAACGTTGTATTAACTTTTATAGCAGGATGCTCTTCCAGAGACTTATTAACTTGCGTGATCAATTCACGTTTAGCATCTTTCAAGAAACGTTGAATGTCTAGATGCTTGTGATCTGTAATTACACCTCCCTGTTAAAGAAAATCAGGTGATTTATCATGCCAAAACATCATGTAACGATTTTTTTGGTTTTTACACGTTTCAAACCATGCTTAGTTAATTCAAAATAGTTTTTTAAAATTTTTGAAAATTTTGAACTTAGAAAATTTTTTAGATAGTTCGGTCTTAGAAAAAATTTTGACTAATTTTACAAAAAAATTTCTAAGTTCAAAAATTTCAAAAATTTTCAAAAATTGTTTTAAATTGACTAAGCGTTGTTTGGAACGTGTAAAAACCAAAAATATCGTTGCATGATGTTTTGGCATGATAAATCACCTGAGAAATCAGGTGATTTGTCACCTGATTTTTTTCACCAGAGCTGTTTTAATTCGATTTTCGAACGCACGTCCAAACTGACTCTAGGATCATTAAAATTAGCAGGAGCGACACCATAACCTATAATTGCACTTTGATGAGCACTTAATAATTGTAAAACACTTTTGATAAGAGCTACGGCGACTTGCAGTTTCTGTTTATCCACGACAGTTAAGTTCACTGAACAATTAAAAAAATTAGCGTTTTCAAGAGCTGCGTCACCGAGATTAAGCCATCTACATAATCGTCAGCATTGGCTTTACCAGCCATCGTATGCTAATACCATTCGAATAGCAAACGTGCTGTATACTTGAAGTACTACGCGGTGGCCATGATGCTTAAGAGATTCTTCCAAGACGATGATTCCCAATAAACTGAGTTGCTCTCTCGAGAACGCTTTGTTATATACGCGAGGATCGGGTGTTGCGGTGGGGGAATGCATGCGCGCGCGAAGAGGGGAGACAATCGTCGAAATTCTACCCCCACTTTCCACCTAAACTGTTTCACGAGTATAAAAGAAGGTGAGCTCGATTCTGAAATTCATTTCTTTGATTTGCTTTAGTCAGTAAGATTCATCGCAATGATAAAATACATGATAGATTTTTCAAGGCTAGGAATAATTTACCAAACATTAATTGTAGAGGTTATGTGGATGATTGATTATACCTTAGCGGTGAAAGCATTGGTTGGAATTCTCATCATTCATCAACAAGAAAAATTATTATTGTTTCAATAAATTAAACTTATGAATATATAACCTTTCCTTTGATAACCTATCTTATTAGTTTAGATAAAAATTTTCAAAGCTTAAACAATTTGAGACTTAAAAAACAAAGACAACTTCTTTGCTCAAGATAAATTTTTAATAATTTAGAATCTTTATTGAGACTAAATTATGATTTTCAATAAATATATTTAAAAAATAGTTAAATGTCATAAGATTCAATGCTTAAATATACTATAAAATAATTTAAATCATTCTAATAAACGACTTTTATAAGAAATTGGATCTTTTGCTGGTTTAATACATCACTTTGCATTGAGAAAATTGAAGAAATAAATAACTTAGAGTGCTGGAATAACTTTCTATATTATTGTTTAAACATAACAAAGTTATATATCAATTTTCAGATCTCTATCTCTTTTAATTTTTGAGATATGAAAAATGTATATGTTGTGTAATGGAATAAATTAAAAAAGATTTAATTAGGAAACAATTATTTTTATATAAGTTTTATTTTCGAAACAACAATTTCTATGAATAAATAATATTAACATTTATTAAAACACTTTTTTAAATAAGGAAAACTCTAACCTTCTTAACGCTCGGAGTCACAAAAAAGAATTGCGCCTTTCTCCCTCTGCTTCTTTCTCAAACTTTTTACTCATTTTTCTTTTGTTATTTAATCAATAAGTAAATCAATAGTACATACCAGACAACTCTTGACCACCGTCCGCGCCAAATCTATTATTTGACACCCTGTAGCCCTCGTATCATTTATTCTCTTTTATTAAAAGTAAATGGGAGGGATTCATGTGGCCCCGACGAAACAATAAATGCCGTGCTCGCGGTCTAAATGAGACAACTGATGCCTATTTAAATTTTAAAATGAAAGAGAAAGAAGGAAAAAAAAATTAAATAAGAAAATTTATTTATATAACCTTTTTTTTATACCGTAACAGTATAATAGTGGAAAAAGCCGATTGAGCTAAAAATTCTGAAACAAACATTAACACACTCAAAATGATGTTTTAATTGTCTCTATGGATATGTTTAATCATAAAATAGTCATAAACAATAAGATTAAATTATTGTTTATGTTTAAAACATATTACAACTACTCAATCTTATAAAACATTGATTATAATGTATAAGATACAATAAGTTAAAATAGATTTAGGTTATGTTTTAAATTTAAAGTAGTTCAATTGAGTTATTTATATTTATATTTAAATATTCATAAAAAACATTAAGAATATGTTTGAAGTAATAAGAATTAGTTTAATACATATATTTGGAAAAATGTGGCCTGCGTAGAGCTATCAACCATATGTGTGATCTCAGAAACTAAAAGAAATAGGAATCTAGAAATTGACGTGATGGTTTGTTGCATCAGAGATTAGTAGAGATTGCCAATGCCATGTTAATGAAACGTGCCGAATTTTATCATGACGATCCTTGCAGCACTTCTGGAACTATACGCGCAAAGCCCCTACACACACGTAGAGAAGCAAGCGAAAGGGGAGGAGACAAACACACGAAACACGCGGCTTCCAGTGGCGTAGGTAAACTTACGGCAAACCCGCTTTAGCTTGTTTTCGCCGCGATACTTTATAGCTTTATTTCAATGCGATTAACCATCCCGAAAATTTGTTGATTAAGGGCAGGCCGAACTCTCTGTCTTTGTCTAATAGTGTTTCCCATCTTTTATATAAAAACCATCGGTTTTAACAGGAAAAAAATAGCAGCCCCCGCTAGATATTAATATAATGAGTAAATTTTATAATCATAACGATATAAATTTATCGCGTAATTTTTGAGTATGATTTGACCTACCAAAATTTTATAAAAGAAGACAGATTGTATTTACGGCAGTTCGTAGGTCAAATCATACTCAAAAATCACGCGATAAAATTATTTCATTATGATTATAAAATTTACTTATTATATTAATATTTAGCGGGGGCTACTATTTTTTTCTTATTAAAACTGGTGGTGTTCATATAAAAGATGAAAAACACTATTAGACAGAGACAGATAGTTCGGCCTCCTCTTAATTACGTATTTTTATTTAAAATAGATACATATTTTAATTATAAAAATTATTAAAGTAATTAAACAAATAAATAATAATAAATAAAATCTTTTGGGGGGCGATGAACATATGTAACTTTTTACTCGTTTCAACAAACGAATGCGGTGACTGTGGTCACTAAGTTTTTACGCACCTCGTTCTCTTTTGCCAAGTTCAAACCCGATGTTCCACTTTTTTTTTTTGTCTTATTTTTAAATATTATATATTTTTGTAATCAATTTTCATGATGGAAAAAATAAAATTAAAATTTTATTTAACACCTTAAATTCGATTTTATTTCAAAAATAAAAAAAAAATATATTTACAGATGGGGATAGAAAAAAGTTTTAATGTCAATATTACATGGCTATATAGACGATGTGTGGTCGTACTTAACCACTTAATTATTCAGTGAGATATTAATGTGCCTGTCTATGAAGGCACACGTGTATAGGATGGGAAGGAATCTAAGGCAGAAGAGAAAACCAAGATTAATTCACGATACTATATTACACCGGGATTACCAGCTAGAAGTCTTTATTGGTTTACAGTGCTGAGGCTCTAGCACGACTGACTAACGACGCTGACGCGTCCCGTAACAAGGCCCCAAAGCCCTCTACGGTACATTTTGACATGCGCACTAAGGCGCTTAGCGTGTAGACACCTACACTACTCCGCCTCAAAAGGAAAAAAAGAAAAAAATTAATTGCAAAACAATTATATTCATTATAAATTTGGCGATGAAATACATATATATTTTCTTGCAATTATATTTCTTTTATTTTTTTTTTTTTTTGAAATTACATTTATCTATCAAGATTAATTTATATAGCCAGTCGTGATGCCTTTTACAATAAATGACATCAGTTTTACATAGTACATTCATTACATTTAAAACGCACATTTTATGTCTGGTTTAAATGAATTCCGATTAACAAAATTATAATTTCTTAAAATCATTGATTATCCTTTTTCCAAACTTTTTACATTTACTTTCTCTCTTTTAAATACATTCCACATGTAACTGTTACCGAGAACATAATGATATCTACCAAAAAGTTGAGCGATTAGGCTTTATTTTTTCTCTTTTTTTTAAATTGTTTCAACACTTTTAATAGAATTTAAAATTTTCATTTACGTGTGTGCTATAATCACTTAAAAAAAAAATTTTCAAAAGTCACCAGAGTCGTGACAAATTTAACGGTTCTTGAGAACTCAAGCTCAACACGTTTAATTGGGTTACATCTGGAATGCATGAAAGCATGAAACGCACCCAATACTAGAGTTTACCATTTATAGAGAGATTCAGGCACTTAATTTTTTGTTCAGTTAAAAACCAAAATGACTACCGAAATGGCTTAAGTATATTTTTTACCAATGAAAACCATGTCAATGATAGTGAAATCCACTCTAATAACACTTATATTGTTACAATTAACTAACTGAAGCTCTTTAAGTGTCTGATTCTCCTTTACAACATCAGATAATACATCCATAAGAAGTTTTTTGCAATTGGTTACAATAAAGTCGTAAGACTTTTAAAGTTTAATTTATAAAATATTTTTTAAAACGCATTAACGCAGTTTAAAAAAAAGGCTTGCATTATCTAACTCTAATAACGCAAGTTTCTTAATACTAATACTATCTTACATTTATTTCTAAACTATTTACATGCACGAATTGTCTTTTGAACAAAATATTTATATTACCCGTATGAGCTTCGTGCGGATTTGACGGAAAACTTACACTAAAAATTTACACTAAAAATTTACAAAGTAAGAAATGCCGATATGGCAACTCAGTTTACTACATTTCTTACAATTATAATCCTTATTTACTACACTATCCTATTTCACGTGATTACAATAAGATGTTATAATGAGATCTAGATCTAGTTAACCTATGTTATGATATGTCGTAAACTTCGGCTTGAAAAGTGATTTTCTTAGCACTTTGAGGTAGCTGAGTATTCACAGACGTTTGCTCTGCTTCGTCAGCTTGCGTTCGTCGTGTTCTCTTGAATATATTTGGCACAAATTTCTTTCTTCTTGGTGCCTCTTGCCGCTCAGTGTCCATTGAAACGCTGGGGGCTCAACTTTCCGGCATGGCTTGACCATTGTTTTCGTCCTCCGGCTCATTGTGAGTCAACTGGGGATCGATCCGGCTATCTCCGTTTGCACTATAATTATCACTATCGTTTGTGACGTTGTACTCGTCGCGAGCACTATCTACGTCTTGGGTAGGAATTTCAGCTTCTAGTGTTTCCACCATTGACCGTGACTGCTCAGCGGTAACTCCTTCCTCTGGTTCCTCACGAATAAAGTAGGGTGGTTTAATCAGCTCTATATTGACTATTTTATGAGTGCCATTAACTTCTATTGTGAAGTTACTACCATTAGCATGGCGCTCAATTACCTTGTGAGGACCAGTGTATGGTCTTTACAAAGCTGGTTTTATTGCCTTGGTTCTGTACATCACGTAAGTGCAGTGAGAGATGTCTTTGTACATAAACGGTTTGATAGCGTGTTTGTGTTTGACCGGCACAGGTCTCACTTCACGCATATAATTTCTGAACTCCTCCAGAAAGTAAGCTCTGTCAGGTTCGGTGTCTTGAAAAGCGCAGAATTCGCCAGGAACTCGGAGACTAGAACCAAACAGAGAATCAGCTGGGCTAGCAATCGTATCCAAACGAACACTTGTACGTAGGTTCAAAAGCACAGTAGATAAGGAGAAAGCCCAGTCTCTGTTGCTCGCTGCGTGAGTTTTAAGAGCAGTTTTCAGTGTCCTATGCCAGCGTTCTATCATTCTATTCGATTGAGGGTGGTACGTTGATGTATGAATACGTTTGCATCCAATTAGCTGTAATAAGGCTGCAAACAGCGAGACTCAAATTGTCTCCCTTTATCAGTGGTGATCGTCATTGGTGCACCGTAGCGGGCTATCCAATTATCGTAGAAGGCTCGTGTTACGGTAGCTGCTGATATGTCGTATAAAGGAATGGCTTCAGGCCATCTCGTGTATCTGTCTATCATAGTGAACAGATACGAATAACCATCACTTCGTGGAAGTGGTCCAACTAAATCTATATGTACATGATCAAATCGACTATCCGGGACTACAGAATGCTCAGGTAACATTTTATTATACTGAGTTACTTTAGCTCTCTGGCAGGGTGAGCAAGCTTTACACCACTTCGCTACGTCCCTGCTAACTCTCGGCCATATATAAGTCATTCTTATAATTCGATCAGTAGCTTTTGCGCCAGGATGCGCGAGAGAATGAGCCGAGTCGAATGCGGCCTTTCTTAAGGTCTTAGGTAAATAAGGTCTAATAACATGACCATACAAGTCACAATAAATAGGCAGCTTGTCTGATCCCCATGCTAGCTTCTGCAACTTCAACGGGTGATCAGGGTTTTGTAAAATTACAGCTGATTGTTCATCTTTTTGCTGCTCATCACTGAGTAATTTATATTCAAACAGTGTTAAGAGATTAAATGCATCAACTTTATTGATAACATTTATAAACTGTGGATGATTCCGCAATTCTGGATCCGTCCAGTCAATAGCTGTTGCAGAGCTGACTGATTCGATTCGCGACAACGAATCAGCGACTCTATTCTCATCGCCCTTGATATAACATATTTCAGTATTGAATTCCGAAATATATGACAATTGACGGATTTTCCTTGCACTTGCCTTCTCATCATTATGCGTTAACGCATAGATCAGAGACTTGTGATCAGTAAGTATCTTGAAGCTACGTGCTTCTATATAATGGTAAAAGTAACGCAGAGCTTCATAGATAGCCGTCAATTCTCTATCATGAACAGAGTATCTTTTTTGTGCTAGCGAAAACTTCCTAGAAAAGAAAGCTATTGGTTGCCAAGAATCATCACATTTCTGCTCCAACGCTGCTCCCATTGCTACATCCGATGCATCTGGAATAATTCTTAGCTCAGCATCCTCTTTAGGGAAAGCTGAGTACGAAGCACTGCAGAGCTCATCTTTTGCTTTTTGAAAGGCCTCTTCGGCCTGTACAGTCCATTTAATTAACCTCTAATCATTCTTTTTCGAATCCTTCAAATACTCGTAGACGACGATCTGAGTCTCTGCTGCTTTAGGGACGCATCTTCAGTAGAAACTTAACATTCCTAAAAACCTACGCAACTGCTGGATGGTGTTTAGTTTAAGAAATTCAGCGATGGCCTTGATCTTATCGGCTGAAGGTTTAAGTCCATTGGACGAGATGTTGTGTCCTAAGAATGTCAGTTCGCTTACACCAAATAAGCACTTTTCGATATTCAGGTGTAAGTTGCATTGGTCCAATCTATTGAGCACTATTTCTAAATGCTGTTCATGCTCTTGCATGTTCTCTGAAGCGATGAGGATATCGTCTATATAGACAAACACGAACTCTAAATCTCCCAGGGCTCTATTCACGAACCTCTGGAAAGACTGAGCTGCGTTACGCAATCCAAATGTCATAACTGTATATTCATACAGACCAAATGATGTTATGCTAGCCGTCTTTCCTAGTGAGCACGCTAGCGAATTCGTGTGACGGTTCTATTAACAGAATTTTAATTTCTTTTTCTACTGACTTTTGGATCGTAGCAACAGTCATTAATGTTTCACCATCGACCAGTTGTTTATTCTTAAGGTCAGGTATTAAATGGTGGTGTTTAAGTATGTCACCTCCCAATATAGCATATGGAACGTCAGCAATTACGAAATTCCAACTAATAGGCCTTCTAAGGCCAAAATTTAGTGTTTTCTTACTACACCGTATGTATTGATAATCGTATTATTTGCTGCGTACAATTTAAATTCTGACTATTCCAATCTCTTATTACCTCTGGGTAGCAAAGAAATCTCTGCCCCTGTATCAACAAGAAACAGAGTGCAGGAATTATAATCCCAAACATGGAGACGTACAGTTGTTTTGTCTCTGTTTGTAGTCTCCTCACAAACAGGACTTACCCATTTTTTGCATTATTATAATTTGAATTTTGTTTGGGTAACTGTTGGATGCTACGGTTCCGCCAATCACACGGCTTTGTACATCTTGTGGCGGCGTTACGATAGTTGTGATGGTCGTAACACAAGACGTTGTTGTTACGGTTTGGAGATTTCTTTATCTGTTGGGTAGGCTTTGACCTATTAGAATTATTCCTCCGCCAGCTGTCTCTCCGTGACGTTCTAAACACATTATTTTCTTTGTGTTTGCTATTATCTACATTCTCGCTTCTTGACCTGCCGAAATAATATTCCTTTCCTTTTATTCTGCAACCTATAGACCTCATCTGCAATCTCTAATTTATTTGTGAGTGTTTGCCCAGGAAGGTCGGGACCCATACCGACAGCAACCTCACCAGGTAACCGTTCCTTCCACATCTTTAGTACAGTCTCTTGAGAAAGTTGCGTACCAGCTAAGTCGGTCAATTGCTTAAAAAATACTAAGGGTTTGTTTCCCTCCATCTGCAAGTTTACGAATTTATCCAATCTTTGCTGTGGGGTTCCTTCAAATTCCTTGATCAATTCAGCTTTTACTGCTTCATATCTAGTACCTTCGGGTGCTTGCTTGATGGTTGTTGCTACAACCAACGTCTCATCCGGTTTCAAATTATGTAGCAAACTCCATAATTTGTCTGCATCAGTTGATATCTGTGAACTCACAAATTGGCTTTCTAGAAGCATAAACCATAAAGTGGGGTCGTGCTTCCAGAAGCTTTGAAACTTTAGCTGTTTAGGCCTGTTGACGTTATTTGTAGCTTACATTTCATAAGCATTGCGAGAAGTAGGATTTTGCACACCAGGAAGATCTCGTGATAAAGTGCTTCTAGTATTAACCATTGCGGCAGCTCTTTCTGCAGACTGCCTCAATATCAGCCTTGTCAAGCTTTCGACTTGATTTTTCAGCTCTCGCAATTCCATGACTGAAGTTAAATTGCTACTAAAACTACCAAGCACGTTATTACCCGTCATATTAAGATTTCCTGGGTTGATAACCGGTGGTGTATAAAATACACTATTGCATCTATTTAATGGGTTACCTCCCCCTAACAAGCTAGGTGCAGTATTATTTTCCAAACCTACTGGAATAATTTCTTCTGCTGTACCGGTTACCTGCGGTATACCGTCTTTACACGCCTGATTATTATCCACATTATCTACCCTATTTTTCGGTAACGTTCCTGTACTATTATTATTTTTCGCTTTATCTGTTTCACTCACTTGCCCTGAGGCATTCTCATTCTCAGTTTCATTCATACCTGGCAGGAAGGTTTTACCACTTCTCGTCGTATCACGTGGCGGGGTACGTGCCAGTCTATTCGATGCACCGAATGGGTCAGCTGTTTCCTTATTAAAATCGCCCATCAACGCTCTTTTGGACTTACAAAAATGCAACAGCAAAGGCACTTGCCACAAAGAGATAGCTGTCCAAAACACACAGCACACACACTATATACATTGAAGCCAAGATGTACGCGCGGTCGAAGAACGAGGTCGTGGGCACCCCCGGGATTTCACCGCGTTTCTATCTTTAAAGCCTAGGACCGACGACTGGCGCTTTGCTCAGGAGTATCTACACGGCAACGCCAAATTGATACTCGTCGCAGCTGTTGTCTTAATATAAACCAGCCAAAGTTCAGGCGGTTTGCAATGATCGACATAAAAAAAGGTATGACACAAGATCGCCCCCAACGCGTTGTTCGGCCGCACGCACAGCTGGGCAGCCAAGAGAATCTTAAAAACAACGCACACACATACACGAAACCCGGACGCTGCACGATCACTGATCTAATCCAACTAATAATATCAATTCTTTTTATTTCTTTAAAACAGTTATGTCAAACCAGACATGAATTTACTAATGACTACAATCAGGTGACGAGAAAAGTTTTTCATTTGTTATATTATTAGAGATGATATTTAAAATAAAAAGATTTTTTAAAAATGCACTTAAGTTTTTATCACAGTAAATAAAACGTTTCGACTCACCCGCCTGCAACACTCGACGCTCGCCGCTAAAAAATTTTCGCTTTATTTTTTTTTAAAGAATTCAAGAAATCGCAAAAAGGAAAAAGAAAATCACATTAATAAAAGATTTTATCCAAGAAAAATTTTCAACTTATGTAAAATTTTATATTTTCAAAATGGCGGTCGAGCGTCGGTTCTTATGTATCGCCGTTTATCATAAGCACAAAATGGCTACGCAAATACGAGACCCAAACCTCATATTGACATTCAATTTTTTTACTTTCTTAATTAAAATGAAAAATTGTCAGATACGAAAACTTTCTTAAGAAGATATTAATCAGTTATCATTATGAAGGTTAGGTCGTGCATTAAACAAATGATTCTCCACCTCAACAAATGTTAGTGAAAAAAGAAAATTCTTAAGCGCGCGTCCCGGAAATACGTCATCAAATTTTAGCGTTACGCCAAACTTTTCTCTCGAACCTTCGTTTGCCCGTGCATATCTATATATACATATACATATGCGTTGCGACGCCAAGATGGCTGCCAAAAACGCTTTTTCCTCTGATTTTTTTTTGCTTTTGGTTTTTTTTTCACACAATTTAACGTTTACAAATGTTATACTTAATTAACAATTTTTTATTTTACGCAGTCACAGAACGCTTTTTGGGTGAGTACGGAAAATAATACGCACACGCACTTAATAAATACCTTTTATTAAATATGCAGTGGGGCTAAACGAAGACGAGCAGGCAGGCCGATGGTGTTACTACGATGATGTTCCGCCGATGTTGTTGACGATGACGTCGCTCAAAAGTCCCAATGGCCTCGAGATCCTGTCGAATGATCAGGGTGCGACCTCTCCCTTTTACTCTTGTAACAAGAAGGCGCAGCGTCAAATTACGACGCAAATTGCTTGATGGTTGATGAGGAGAAGAAAACAAGAAAACCTCTACTATTTTCTTGTGAGTAGTAGGTAAAGCATCAACTTGCGGCGCAGGTCGATCCTTCGCTGTCTAAACCTCTCCCTTTTACCTTTGTAACAAGTAGGCGACACGCAAGCAGCAGCAAAAACAGTAATTGCAATGCATCGTGTAGAGCCAAAATTGACGCTGTCATTGGATAATGGACTCGTCCGTTCCATTGTAGCACTCCTTCCTTTCGTAATTTTGCCAATATGAGAAAAAAAATCTTCTTCCTTCCTTCCAGTTATTGAGGTCACCAGTATAGACGATGTGTGGTTGTACTTAACCACTTAATTATTCAGTGAGATATTAATGTGCCCATCTATGAAGGCACGCGTGTGTAGGATGGGAAGGAATCTAAGGTAGAAGAGAAAACCAAGATTAATTCACGATATAATATTACGCCGGGACTACCGGCTAGAAGTCTTTATTGGTTTACAGTGCTGAGGTTCTAGCACGACTGACTAACGACGCTGACGCGTCCCGCAATAAGGCCCGAAAGCCCTCTACTGTACATTTTGACATGCGCACTGAGGCGCTGAGCGTGTAGACACCTACAACTATGTCACTTATAATAATATGAAATAAAAACGAAGCTAGTTCTGTAATTTTTTCCTACTAAATAAAAGATATTCAAGATTGAAAAAAAAAATTATTTTAAATTATAGTTGTTTTTAGGCACGACCGCTATACGGAAGTGCCTTATATTTTCGACATCGCGAAAAATGTAACCCTTTAAAATATGTTTTTTTATGATAAAAAACTTATTTTTATAGCAAAATAAGACTATTACGAGGCTTCCTTAAAATGTATGTATGGATGTATGTGTGTGAGAAATCAAGTTTATGAATTTTCTCGACGAGTTTTTATCCGATCTGAATTATTCAAACGGGAAATTGTTTCAAATAATAACACAAGTAAACGTTCCTATTTTGAAAAAAATCGTTGGAAGCGTTTTTAAATAGGCGCCTTTTAAATGGTCAAAAAAGTGGATTTTTGGTAATAACTTGAAAAATACGATTTTTTTTCAAAAAGTATATTTAATAAAAGTTATAGAATATAAAAAAATAAATCTTTTTTATGTCATACATTTTTCTCTAAAGTTAATATTTTTCAAATTGTTCATGGAAAATGTTGAAATTAAAGGCTTTTTAATGATAATTTGATAAATATTATTTAAAAAAATATATATATAATATTAAAAAGATGCATCTTATTTTTTTCTATAAATTTTATTTAATATACTTTTTTTCAAAATTGGTTTTTTTCAAGTTATCACCAAAAAATCATTTTTTTAACCTCTAAAGGGATAACTGTTTTAAAACCGCTTGAACGATTTCTTTTTAAACTGCCAATATTTATTTGTATTATTGTTTTAAATCATCCTCCGCCGGAATGATTCAGATCAAATAAAAACTTAATACAAAACTTTACTTTTAAGCTACTGAACTATTTTTTTTCTTATAACTTTTGATAGATTATCCTATCCAAAACTTTAAAAAGTATGCATTAATGAAAATATGTCTTTTTCACATAACATAAATTTTTTCGAAATCAATCAACTTAATTCACAAGAAAAATTAAAATAATTATAAATTTGTTTTTTCAAATAAATACAATGAATTCAAACCTCCTGTTGAAAGATGCGGTAAAAAATACAATGAAAAAAAGAAATAAGATTAACTTTCAAGACTTTTGCGTTTGTAAATGATTTGTTTTAATATTTTTTAAATATCAAATAGCGAGTGCGAAGCGCGAGCGTTTTCGGTCGTGCCTTATATGCAAGAAGCGGAGCTTTTTGCATGCCTTGCATCGCGAAGCGATGCAAGGCCCGAGGGCATTTCAGAGCTGAGCGAAGCGAAGCTCTGAAAAGACCAAGGTGCGAGCCACAGCGGCCCTTTGGGCCGCTGTGGCGAGCTAGTTTCATTTTCACTCAATTGCAAATAATAAAACCTTTTTTGTTCCTTAAAAAAAGGACCTTTTCTAAATTTATATAAATTTATGACATTTTTAACTGATTTAATAAAAGTAGAAAATAAATATGAATAATTCTAATTTTATTTTAGATAAGTAAAATAATAAATTTACCTGAAAAAATAAATAATTTTACGAATTTAAACTTCATCAAAGCGCATTTAAAATAAAAATTACATTGAATATCATTAATATTTTTAAAAATTGGACTTTTTCTTCTTCTTTTATTGAATATATTTTTATAATATTATCAATTATTAAAATGGTTTATTATGGTTATGTGAATTAAATATTTTTATTATTATATTTTTTATTGATTTAACAAAAATTTGACTTGAAATGAATAAAAGAATAATAAAAGAATAAATAAAAGAATTAGGAAATGTGCTTTAATAAGGCATATTTTTTAAAAAGTGTTGTCAATTTCATTAAAGCGCATCAAATAAAAATCACGTTAAATACCATTGGTGTTCAAAAAACATTTATTAAAAAAATGGTTCAATTTTTATAGTTACAAAAATAGTTTAATTATAATGCTGCTCATAAATTCGCTATGTGTTATCGAACTAGATGAAAAACTAAAAAAAAACCTATTATAAAGTGAACTGAAAAATAAAATGTATCCATTTAATTGAAAAAAAATGTATTTGTTTAGTTACTTTTCAAGCATGATTCAATAAAATTTGAAAAGTAATATATTTGATAGTATTGCACTGTTTTGTGGAATTTCTGAAAATCATTTTCATAGGAAATGGTATCAAAATTTTACACATAAGTATGGAAAATTAGCGTAAAATTTTCTTATGCTTTAAAAAAAAAATTTTGTCAAATTTACATCAAATATATGTACTTCATTATGCAAATTGTCTCATTACATATAATTATACATTTCATTATTCAAAAAATTAATATTCTTTATAAATTTTTTTATTGAAATTTTCATTTTAAAATTAACACAAAAACTTTTTTGAAGTAGCCAAATTGTAGTCCAAGCCAACAATGTGAAAAAAAAAATAATTTATCAATAATTTTATTATTAAAACAGTTTTAAATGTATGTGGTGAACGTTATTTTGTTGTATTTTTAACCGACTTCAAAAAGGAGGAAGTTCTCAATTCGACTGAATTTTTTTTTTTTTTTTATGTCTGTTACCTCATAACTCCGTCATTTCTTAACCGATTCGAAAAAACTTTTTCTTATCTGATAGAGAATGTCTGCAGGAAGGTCTCATACGTGTCCTATAATTATTGGGCCAATATTCGGTTTGTATGACCTAATTATCAAATTAAGAAAACTGGGAGTTTTGTTTTCTTTCTCTCTCTCTCTCTCTCTCTCTCTCTCTCTCTCTCTCTCTCTCTCTCTCTCTCTCTCTCTCTCTCTCTCTCTCTCTCTCTCTACCTGAGCTTGAATATGTATACATGCACACATAACAACACTGTGCTGTTGAGCCTTCTTTCTTTCTTGCTATATATTGCTTGGTAGTGTACTAATGCTTGCGTTATGAATTAATAATGAAAGTTTAATGTAGTTAGTGGGTCTACCTATATTTGCGTTTTTAGTAAGGGGATTCACTAGAAGATAGAAAATAAAAATTTTTTAACAAAAACAAACAATTTAAAAAATTGCACTAAATATTTATTGCACATTATTTTTATTTGATAGAAAAAAAAAATTTTTTAACAAAAAACAAAACCGACTTCAAAAAAATTCACTAAACAGTTACAAATAATTTTTGATCTTCAATAATTATACGCATACTACGCATCTAACTCAACACATGTGTGTGTTTTCCAATTTTACGTGTTCTTACAACTATTTTTATGCTTTTATTTATTAATATATCAAAAATATCAACAATAATCTTTAAAATAAACCCTGGATCGAATATTTTGATCAATTAAAACCAGAGTTACGACGATTTGAAGTTTAAAAAAAATGCTGAAACTTTAAATAAATATATTTACTTTGAATTTTGAATTTTAAATTTTGAATTTTGAATTTGAATTTCGAAGTTTGAAAAGGTGAATTTTTTAAATACTAAAATATATTATTTGGTCATTTTCAATGAACAAATAATGTGCGATACAATTAAGAAATGAGCACTAATGAATTGAGAACTAATGTGAATAAAAAAATCCGAATTTGAATAAAACCTTTTAATTTACTTCTTGCCACTCATGTCTCGAAGTTTTGGCAGTGTAGATTTTGTTTCGTTCACTTTTCCAACAGTAAATCTTTTAAATACCTTTAATTTCTTTTGCATTTCCTAACCATTCCATTTTTTTTGTCTGTCGAAAAACTTTTAACTCATCCTTGCGGATAACAAGAATGTTAATCGACGGAGTATATTTTGATACGTGAGTGGCGAAATTTTCAGCGTTTCTAATAAAATCTGCACTCTTCTTGGACAGATTATGCGTGGTAGCATAATGTATGACTAAACCACCAATAGCATCACAAGCGCCTTTACCATGACCTGTTGCAGAAAAAAGCCATTTTCTGTTTACTTTTGAGCTTTGAAGCTCATAGAATTAATATCTATTTTTAAAATGACTGGCAGCTCCATCAGAAATGGTTATGATTTCATCAAGATCTTGCGCAATATGTTTTTGTTTTAAGTTATCGATAGTTAAATTTATAGCTAAAAATTTTATTATAATAATGTACCATAAAAAGAGGATAAATGGTTATGTATCCTTTTATCAAAATAACTTTTTTTTTAAATTAAAAAATTTTTATCTTTAGATTTTAATCTTTAACGAAAATTGCGTTTCCTCAATGTAAATATCATATTTATTTAAGGTTTCAGCATTTTTTTTTAAACTTTAAATCGTCATAACTTTAGTTCTAATTGATCAAAATATTCGATCCGGTGTTTATTTTAAAGATTATTGTTGATATTTTTGATATATTGATAAATAAAAGCATAAAAATAGTCGTAAGAACACGTAAAGTTGGAAAAATAGTACGATGCGCCATGGTATCAATGTTTTAAAATCGAAAATATAAAAAAAAACGTTTCAAAATCTGTTAAAAAAAAAAAGGCAAAATCGCATATTCTCACCTACCCTAAAAGTTAGTATTTTTTATGTATAAAATCATATAAAATTTCAAAAAAAAAAATATATAGTTTTTGAGAAAATCGTGTTTGAAAAAAATCGCTTTTTTTCGGTTTTTTGTAAATAACTCAGTAAGATCAAATTGTTTTACAAAAATCGAGATTGCATTTAAAACTAGACAGGATTCCGCACACTTTCGTTAAAAAAACGCCCAAAAAGGTTGAAAATTGACGGAGCTATAGTCATTTAAAAATAGAGGTTCATTTTCAATTTTTGAATTTTTGTTTTTACATCCAACACTAAAATTGCTGTAGTAAACAAAAAAAAATTTTTTGAGCGTTCTACGAGGTAAATTTTATCTTCATATACATAATAGAAGGTATTTTTATTACTTAGAAGAAGAAAAAAAATTCGATCAGTGATGGCCTACATGAATCTGAATGGAATCAGCCACATATTTGTTAAAAGTTGTAGCATACAATATATAATAAATTTTTTACTCTATTTCTACTTGTATATTTTAACTATATATAATATTTATTCAAAACATATTATCCCTTTCGTTAAAAATATCCAAATTTTGAACTTTATTCAAGAACATTCATTTATTTAATGATATTTTAGATTTATTATTAATGTCTTAAACATTTTTATTACATTATTATGTTTTAATACTTTCCATTTAACATTTTCTATTATCAAACATATTTCTCATAAGGTTTTAAACAATTTTCAAATGATATACTCTTTTTAAGTACATTTTTAATTTATTTATGTTCAAAGTTTAATTAATATTTTATAAATTTTTTTTTAATGTTATGCATAAATTTGTTTGATCTATTTACAAATTATATTTATAAACATATTATCTTTAAAATATATAAAACACAATAATGTTATTATTACTTCATAGAAATCAAAATAAATGAGCTTTGACTACAATTATAAAAGAAAATCTGTCAGAATAATTAATTTTACAAATTACTTATATAAAATAGATCTATAAAGTAAAGAAGAATTTAAAAAGAGAAGACTTAATATCAAATAAAAATTTTCATTACATTCAAATTAAGAAAATAATCTATATTTAAAAAAAAACGTTTTTAAAATTTTGATTGCCAATATTACTTATTAGAAAAATTTTTTTATTTCATATTATTTTTTGGATACAAATTCTGCATTAAACTGCGTTTGAGGATTTGAAAAAAGTTTTAATTCTTCTAAACTGGTGATGCGAAGAACAGAAAGTCTGAATTAAAAATTTTATATTTAAAAAAGCGTTAATTAGCATATGCTTAGAAAATGCTCGCACAGTTAACGGTTATTTTATTTTAAATGGCTGTATTGTAGGTCAATATTTTTTGTCAAAAATGTTTCTTAGTAGATAAACTATGCCGATTCGAATTCATGCCGATTCTAATTCACCTGAATTAGAATTGATATGAATTCGAATCGGCATAGAGGTGGGGGGCCAGTTCGAATTCACCTGAAGTAGAGGTGAAGTAGAATTAGCTTAGGATCTTTTTAAGCAAAATCGGTATAGAGGTGGGGGAACCAGTTTGAATTTACCTTGGTATGAATTCGAATCGGTATAGAGGTGGGGGGACCAGTTCGAATTCACCTGAAGTAGAATTGCAGAAACGAGTTGGAGTGGGGAGATTGATTCTAATTCATGTGAAGCAGAATTATTTGTCCATTATCTACTAAGTTAAAAACTTATAGCTTTTTATATTTTATATCCTTAGATGGCATTTGTGATTTATATTTTTCATAGTACTCTTTCCATGTTGTTTTCTCATCCTTCACCTTTTTATCAGGTGGAAGAAGAGGAGTGTACTCTGAACAATTTTGAGTGGTATGACTTGGAGTCTGTCCCATGATGAAATGAATGTGAATTATGACGTGTTAGCTTTTTATAGGAAGTGATGGAAGCCCCAACCTTCGCCTTCATCTGTGAGGTACAACCAAGAATCGCCACTTGTCAACCTCTTACTCCGAGAAGTGCACTCATGACTTGTATACCTCTCCGTTAACTTCCAAGCGCTTATTTCAAGGAGAACTCGAGACCTTTTCCGTTGTCATCATCTAAATACTTCACAAACAACTTAAAATTTTTAATGGCCTCTTGCAACTCGAAGTTAAACTCCTTATTTTCCTGTAAGGCTCTGCATGCGCGAGATGGAATAAAAATGCGCCATTCGTGATCTAAAGTTGCCATCAATCTAAACTTATCCTCACATTTAACTGGTCTAAACTCACTCACATAATAAGTCTGATCTTTCTTTAAGGGGAATATATTCCCAATGGCACGATGGACGCGTCCACGAGCTGCCTCGTTGAATTTATCAAGATCCATATTTCTCTGATAAAGAATTCTAAGTTTACTTAGCAGAGTCTGATAAATGAATGACTCGAACTGGTTCGGGAGTTCTCTTAAGTAGCGGTTGAGACGTGACTACTGCGCAGATCTCCCCCTCCATAGGATGACATTAAACAAAAACTTTGTTTTTTTTTAGGAAGTGGTGAGAGCCCCAACCATCGCCCTCCACCTGTGAGATACATCCATTAAGCATTATCTCTCCTTTTTACTTTCTATGGTAGCATAAATCAACTTATTTATTTTTAGTAAAGTATTTTTTCATAAGTCTCACATTGTGCAGAGCACAACGAGCTTTGTATGTATCATTGTGATTAGGGCAAACAGTCACAAGCTTTATTTTATCAGCTGGTGGAAAACCCATTTCGGTGATGTCATAAACTTTGAACTTGAAGCGTTCTAGCCATTTTTTTCTTATGCTACCCACGACAAAAATTTTGGTCGCATCATGTAAGGCTTCTCTAAGAATATTGCCTACGTCAGTATAGGGAATGGTACCAGAGTTCCATGACAAACCATGATAGTAATATTTCAACCACGTATTTTGTTCTTTGAACTCGTCCGAAAGTCTACGCCAGGAATATGGTTTGTTGAAAAGGAGTACCAGAGGTTCGGTATCATCGTTGAGCGGCATTACAGCCAACTCTTTGAGAATATAGTCATCACCAGACTGTTTGAAACCCTGCATATCCACCAAGTACTCCATGCTGATAACTTTTTTTTACAGTTCTGATTCACTGTCGGTATTTGCACGAGTGTCTTCTCAGTCCATAACCCAATCACTGAAATCACTGAAATACAACTTTTGTATTAATTTAACGTTGTTAACAACACATGTATTTTTATACATGCAATTATGATGTGAACAAGAGACTGTTTTAGTTAGCCGTTGATCAAAATGGGGAATACCCAGTTCACTAATATCCACAACTTTAAAATCAAACTTCTCTAACCACTCTTTTTTCACTTTACCAATCACAAAAACTTGTGTAGCGTTCTGTAGAGTTTGTCGAAGAATTTTTTCTATTTTAGTATACTCATGATCTCCAGAATTCCAAGCTAGTCCATGATAGCAAAGCTCGAGCCAGAGATTTTCACGCTTGTATTTTGTAATTAACTTTTTCCAAGGAAAAGGTGGTTTGAAAATATGCACCGTTGGTTCAGACGACTCAACAAGAGGAACAACAGCCAACTCTTTTAAAACAAACTCTTTACCTGGCTTTTTAAAACCTTGTAAGTCCACTGCGTATTCTATTTTGTTAAAGAATGAGATCTCAGCTCGCTCTCGCTTTCTTATATCCTACTATCATCACTCCTTTGCAAACTATCCCCACTCCTTTGTGGACTATCCCCTCTTCTTTGCAGACTATCCCCACTCCTTTAGACTAATTTTCTGACATCACCGCTTATGGCGTTGTATTCTATGATTCTATCATGTAAAATTAGACAGTAAGCTGAAGTTCCAACTGGAAAGTTTTGTATGGTCTCGAATTCAAGACGAACATCAACTGGAGCACTCTTTAGAGAATCATTTTGTTTTGGACAATCGATGACTATCAGTGGCATGTGATTGATACAATCTGATTTTTTCAGCATTGGCTCGGACTCCTTTCCATAGTATGCATTTTGGAAATTAGCGTACATATCGTATAATATTGCATACTGATTATTGACAATATCAAGATTCATATTTCCGTAAGGATAGTATGTAGAATTGAGAAATAGTTTTACATTGCTCAAATTGCAGTGATCAAACTGACTAACGTTAGCAGTTTTTTGTCCTTTTCGATTTGTCTGGAAACCAAGAATAATAAAACGAGGCTTCTCGAGCTGATTAGATGTTTTGACTGTCCATACATGTCTCGTTGATGCCGGTAATAATGGATATTCGTATAATTCCCAGGAACGAAAACTCATTGAGATAGGTTTATTTTTCTCGATTTGTTCATTGGATAACTGTATGTGAGGCATAAGCCACTCGATCCTTAAAAGATCAATTTTGAAATCTTCATAAGCATTAGTAGCATTCGGTGTTTGTATTACTTTGTTAATATCGTTCCTGGATCTCGTGAGGATAAGTTCATGTTTAACATTGACTATGATTTTGCGATAATCTTCGGCAAAGCCTAAAATCATACTGAGAGGTATGAAAATATCAAAATAGCCATTGTTATTAATGATCTTCGGAGTTTTCGTTATATCAATCCAACCAGCATTTTCTATAATCAAACTCTGACTAGGATTGAGTGATACCCAACCCTTCATAACGGTAGTCAATCCAACATTCTTACAGCGATCGATCTCTATAGCATTAATTTCATAGCGAACTTCCTCGAATAGATGACAGATGCCATTATTAACTAAGTTAGTTCTTGCTAAAGCAGTGCCATCTTGTTGAGTTAATTTTCCCACTATGTGTAGAGAACTCCGCGAAGGCAAAAGATTTAAATCTTGATGTTGAATTGATATGCGAATTTCATCGCTATTATTGAAATTTGACGAGGTGTAAGGCTGATACGCGTGCACCTCACAGTGAGCTATTGACTCATCCAATGTTACTCCTGTCCTTATGTTTAGAATTTCCTCCATTTCTTTGAAAACAGCAAAAAATTAAGTACGTAATTTTCCACTAGGAGCTCTTATTTTTAAGCCTTGGCTTTTCAAAAACTGAATGTTCTGCCGTGTTAATACTTTGACTTGTCGATGACGACTGATGTTCGAATGCCATCTCGATTTACTTATATACCCTTTGTTATTTTTATTGTTATAAACCACTCCCATTTTTTATACTGATTTGATATGTAGTCTAACTGTAATAGTTTCTCCATGAAAGTTAATTGAATTCCCGTCTTGATCGAGTACACGCACTTGTAAATGATCTATGCTCTTGACGACGGCTGGAAGGTAAATGACTTGTAATGGCACTTCAATGATCTTATATCCTGGTGGGACAGCAGGAAAGAATTCATGTATCGTGTGCACTCGTCGACCGTTTATATAGGCACCAGAGACGATATTACACTCGACTCGAAAAGCGTTGACCTTGAGAATAGCTACAGGTAAATCTGAATGATTCGTGACGTCAGCAGGAAGTACACGTTTTGCAAAGCCTAATAAAGGTCCTATCGAATGTTCTGGTTAAAAATCAATTGAATGATTGCATTTTATTTCACTACGAAGTTTATTATTGTTTGGTTTAATACTGATTGAGATACTTTTTGTCGTCAATGTTTCACTAAGATAATTCTCTATATCCTCAATTTCATAACTACCAGTCTATCTATCTTTGGGGTTTAACCACCTACAGCCTGTTTGGCCTAGTAAGTGACACCTCGACCACCTTTGTGTTCCGGTGTTTCCGCGTTCGAAACCATACCTTATTTTCCCTAACTTCGGTAGGTGGTGCTCGATCGTGCAGGCCTACTTAGGCGGGGAGCATCGCTCAAACCCATCCTTTTTAGCGCATCGGGAGCTCAACACCTACCGGGCAGAACGGTCTGGCTCAGCTTAATAGTGGAACAGTCGCGTTCTGCCTTACCAGCCCTCGAGTCACCTTTCGTCGGTTTTTGTTAAAACCGAAAAAAGTCTCTCGGGGGTGGTCCACCGCGGTGTCAGTGAGCTCGGGACGTCCTCCACTTTCAATATTTAAATTAAAAAATAAAGGAAAAATTCCGACCTCACCCGGGATTCGAACCCCGGCCCTCTGCGTGAGAGTCGGATGCTCTAGCCCCTGAGCCACCGCGGCTCTCATAACTACCAGTCGGTAAAACAATTTCTTCCTGTCCAACGTGGAATAGATTACTACCCTTGTCGATATTAGGTATAGAATTGAATGTCATGAAAGCAACTAATCCGAGAACATAATTCTTGTCAGGTAAAAGTTCAATTGGTGGAAAATACTGTTCTTCCAGTACAGACGATGTACTCGAAAGACTCAAAGTCAATGAATCTACCATGATTGTTGAACACATAATGAACAAATACTCATTATTCTTTTCTTTATACATCAAAAGTATTACTCAAGAATCTTAGACAAAGATGACCGCAATTAAAAGTATCAAAGTCTTGATACCTCTCAGGATTGTACTTGATGTTGTCTACTCTCAGATATGTCATTAAATCCAAAGGAGGTTGACGATCACCGAAGCTATCGAAATACAAATCGTTTCCTCGTTTGCGATATGCTACCCAGTGCGTTTGAGGTCCATCTGCATCATCGAGATTAAAAATAGCTGATTCCCTATAGTGTGGTCCATTAATAGGCATAGCATTCCTCATGAATACTCCTTGAAAATTTGAGATTTTCAGGATTTTTGCATACTTGATGAGATCAGCATCGGTGAGTGCTCTTTGAGGTAATTTTACTTTGAGGATCTTTTTTCTTTTTCTTTTTTAAAGAATTCTTTGGTTTCATACGAAGACCAAGACCAGTTTTATATGGTTTCAAGTAAAGACCTTTACCAAGAGCTATTTCTTCCATCTTTATATTATGTCTCTTATTTTCTTCTAATTGTTGTTTAGCAGCTTTGGAATCGTTTACCTCTTTAGCGATTCCAGCGGCACCTCCAGCTATACCACCGACAGCACTCAAACCTGCAAAGATTGGTATAAGAAATGGTAAGAAACCTCCTACTTTCTTTGGAACTGGTAAAGTACGTGGAATTTTGACATTGTTTTTACCACCTGCTTTTTTAACAGCATTACGTGCACCTTTTAGAGCTGACAAAATGGCTTTTCGAGCACATTTTGTAGAAACAATTGATTTTGATGCAGCCTTTACTATTGTATTGAAAGTAGTAGTAGAAGGCTTCCTCCTCCTCCTCTTACCCTTCTTCTTCATACCCATTCCGAATTTAGACTTTACTTTCATAATGTTTTTAATTGCAAATGCAGCTGCTTTCTCTCCAAAGCTAGCGTCTTTTGATGAAATCCTTTGATTAGCTTTTTCTGCTAAAATTCTATCAGAAGCGTTTCTAGCTTCTACGTTTTCACGATTCTGTGAATCAGCAATGTCGTGCTCTTTACAAGCTTTATCGAGAGGATTAATTCCTGGATCACCTCTAGCTAAACGTTTAGCTAATCTTGTACCGGGTCCACAGTATTGGTAGCCAGGTATATGAAGTTCGATTAGAAGACTATTAAGAAGCTTGTTGACAAAACCGCGACCACGTCGTCGTTGTCTATATATGATCATCACACTTCGAAAACTAAATGAAGACTGTGGGATTGGGTATAAAAGCCCTGTATTTATAGCTGGTCAAGCATTCGTACGTCAGACGTGCTGTCATAATGAATTTCAAAGAAGAATCCGTTAAGCTACTGATAGAAAATTTTGACACTATCGTGGAGCATGAGAAGAAATTAAAGAGGCATGGAGACTTACTTCCAAACAGTATTTAAGCTGTATTTTGCGGTCCATCAAATTGTGGTAAAACCAATAGTCTCTTAGCACCAATAACACATCCTAATGGTCTCAGGTTTGAAAACGTTTATGTGTACTCCAAGTTTTTGAATCAACCAAAGTACAAGTTTTTGAAGAACCTCCTAGAGCCTTTAGAAGGTGTACAATACATTCCCTTTAGTGAGCACGAATCTGTTGTAGTCCCTGATAATGCGCTTCCAAATTCTGTCATGATTTTTGATGATGTAGCCTGTGAAAAACAAGATAATATCAGAGCTTACTTCCGTATGGGTAGACACAAAGATGTTGATTGTTTCTATCTCTGTCAATCTTATGCTCGAATTCCAAAACATCTGGTCAGAGACAATGTCAATTTGTTGGTGATTTTTTGTCAAGATGACGTAAATTTGAGACACTTATACGATGATCACGTCAATTCAGACATGACTCACGCCCAATTCAAAGAATTGTGCTCCAAGTGTTGGACTAATGATAAATACGGATTTTTAATGATCGACAAAGATAGTTCGATCAATTCTGGTAGATATAGAAAAGGCTTCGATTGTTTAGCTATAAATATAGCGTGTACATAGTCCTAAGAAAACAATTCATCATTGTACGTTGAAGCGTCAACATGGCTGACATTAGACGAAAGAAAGATGTTCTACATCAACTTGTGCAAGCACGCAATGCAGTTAAACGAAAATATAACTTGCTGAAGTTTGGAAAAGAGAATATTGAAAGAGCATTTGGCGAGACGTTCAAACCTATCGTTGATCCTCTCCAGAAACTCGTTGCTACTACTGCGAAAAATAATGATTTTATACGTGACGTAGCAAAGAATAAAAAAAAAGTCAGAAAAAACAATGATACTTATTCCTCCTTCTTGCAGCCTTCTTCTCCTTCCTCTTCATCAATTGATGATGATGCTTTAGATACGTCATTAAACGATACTATTCGACAAGTTGATATGGAATTTGAATCAGCTACAAGTGAGCAGGAATTAGAAAAAAAGAAGATGATTTATTGCTTAATAATAAGTACATTCATATGCTCAATGAGGATCAATCAAAACAATTGGATAAAGTTTATGGAGTGCGCAAGGAAGGTAATAGTTACTTAATTGATGACTCACCTCTATTTTTCAAAGATAAAAACTTTCGTATAAAAGATCAAAAATATCCAAAAACTAAAGAATTATTAGAATTGTTAATTACGAAAAATCCCGATAGAGGTCAGATAAACCCTAATGATATGCAAAATTACAAGAAGATTCTTGAAACTACTAATGCTCACAAACGACGCTACAGAAGTGATGAGTCTATTCGTACACACAAAAGTAAGAAATTCGACAGTATCATTAGTCTTTTGTTTTTATTGAAAAAAAGAGGAGGATCGTTACTTCGATATAAAATTGCAAGAAGAGATACGAGAATGAATTACATATACTGGGATGATCCAAACGAACTCGTTGATAGACTTCGATTACTCATTTCTGAAAGAGAAGCTGGAAACCCTAGTCATACAAATGAGATACATTCAATTATAGAAGAGTTACGTGAAGAAGGCTATATATATTAAGGTGTAGACACCTATACCATGCATTATCAAAATGAGCGTCGATGTGTTCGGACGTAATCTCAAACGAAGTGAGGGTAGTCGAGGACCTCCGGGTATTGGCTATAAACTCACAAAAGATGGACAATACGGTATGGAAAATAAGAGGCTTTGTAATCTCGCATCACCTAATCAACTCAATGAAGCTGTAAATTTAGATACTTTACAGCGTATCGTACGTTTGGAAGTTCAAAAATTATTAGATTCAATATCTAGTTTGAGAAGTGATCTCAATAACCTAGATAAAATTGTAGAGGTGCATAGAGACGAGCTAGATAAGAAATTCATACAAAGCCAGTTGGAGCTTGAGACTATAAAAGGAGGCATTATCTCTGTTAGTGCAAAACAGTCAATCGATAACCATCGATGGAACAACGTCATAGACTTGTAGAAGAGCTTCACAAGCCAGCACGTCGTAATTATTCTCGTCGAAAGTTCGATGTGCGAGGTTTGGATGAGACTTGGCAAGCTGATTTGGTAGAGATGCAACCTTATTCTCGAGAAAATAAAGGCTACAAATACATGCTTACAGTTATAGATGTTTTCTCAAAATGAGAAAGCCTGGGCTGTTCCTGTAAAACAAAAAACTGGTATAGATGTTTCTGCTGCTATGAAGTCTGTATTGACAAAAGGTAGAGTGCCTAAGAATCTTCACACCGATCGAGGTAAGGAGTTCTATAATACCAATTTCCAGAATCTCATGCAACAATATAAAATCAATCTCTACTCGACGTATAGTAATCTCAAGGCGTCTATTTGCGAACGCTTTAATCGTACGCTCAAAAACAAAATGTGGAAACAGTTTAGTTTACGTGGTAACTACAAGTGGATTGATATTATCTCCAATTTGATTGACAAGTACAATGATGAAAAGCATCGGACTATTAATATGAAACCAAAAGATGTTACAGTTGAAAACGAAGCTGAAGTTCTTCGACGATTCAAGCGTAATGTTAATTTAATAGAAAAGAAACCAAAGTTCAAAGTTGGTGATAAAGTACGAGTAAGCAAGTTAAAACAAGTATTCGAAAAAGTATACACACCCAACTGGTCTACTGAAATATTCACTGTACACCGAGTTCGAAAAACAAAACCAGTTACTTTCCTCTTGCAGGATTACAAAGATCAACCAATAGCTGGAGGTTTTTATGAACAAGAATTACAAAGTGTCGAATATCCTGATTACTATCTTGTAGAGAAGATTCTTAGAAGACGTGGAAATGAAGTGTTAGTGAAGTGGCTTGGTTTCGACAATACTCACAATAGTTGGATTAATAAAGCAGATGCTCAATAAGTATTTTGTAATTAATTTATAAGGAATAAAAACTTACTAATAATTCAACGTAATCATGTATCGAATACAGCAAAACCGTCTTGAAAGTTTTAAAAATTGGCCTCTGAGTTTTTTAAAACCTGAAGATTTAGCTGCAGCAGGATTCTACTACGCTGGTGAAATAGATAAAGTCCGTTGCTTTGAATGTTCTGCAGAAATCTGTAGATGGGAAATTGATGACAATCCATTATTGGAGCACAAAAAGTGGAATGGTTGTTGCCACTTCATCCGAGGTATACCTTGTCGGAATGATTCTGCTGAAGAAAATACCAATAGATGTAAAATTTGTCTTGATAATGAAGTAGAAGTCGCATTTATACCCTGTGGACACTGTTGTAGTTGTTCTCATTGTTCATCCATTGTTCAAAAATGTGTAATTTGTAAAAAAGTTATTAATCAAAGAATGCAAATTTACATATCATAATTATTTGAGAAAATGTATTTAATAATGTATATTACTAATTTAAAATAAAATAAACACGTTTTGAAATTAAACATTAAATTTATTATCATACTATATTTTATTTATACACATCCTCATAATTATATATATATATATATATATATATATATATATTAATTATAAATACTTATTATAAACACTTATTATAAACACTTATTATAAACACTTATTATAAACACTTATATAAAGTCACTAAGCATTTGAAAATTCAATGATATGATCTCCTTTGTATGTTATGAAAAGTTTGAGTTTATTTGCAGCACTCTGTATTTCTTCTAAAAACTTTTCATCTTTTTCAAACACTTCGCATATTTTCTTAGGTTGGAAAATTTGGATTTCATTACCCAGTTCTGCCACAGTCTTCGACCCATATCGAGTATTCACTCGTTTTAATTTCGTTACCATGTACAGAGTATCTTGACTCAATTCAGTCAATTTTTTTATTGGGAGAAATTCTCCTCTAGCGATAGCGTTTAATTTTGAAATGTCCATTTTATCTATAACAAAAAAAAGTTCCTAGTTAAGAATAGAAGAAAATTCAATTTAAGTACTATTAATACTATATTAATACTATATCAATGCTGTATTAATACTGTATTGATACTATATTAAAACTATATTGAAAATATATTGAAACTATATTAATACTATATTAACACTTCATTTAAATACTATTAAATCACTTAAAAACTTTTTCCATAATTCTATTAAAGACTAAATTATTATCAAAAGAAAAAAAACTAACCTTAATTTAAGAATCGCTGGTAAATTCAAAGTCTGGATCTTTTGCTACTGCCTGCTTCTTCGCTTGTTGACTGATGAGTTCTTTTGAGGACTTGTTGATTGTCTCTTGAGGAGGCTGCGAACTGAATGATGCTAGGTCGCTCTTGCAGCTGCTCATATAGGGATCTCCCCACCTCAGCAGCAGCAACTTCTCCCACCACAAGTCTCGGCGGCTCGGCTGCGGCTACCCCCACTTCAGGTCTCGGCGGCTCGGTAGCTGCTCCCCCCACTTCTGGACTTGGCGGCTTTGCCAAGTAATGACCCCAAGTCAGAAGTTCTAATTTTACCTGAGTATACTTTAACATCGCATCCCACGTCAATCCAGGAGTAGTGTAATAGTAGGCAGGATCCAAGTCATATGCCTCGAGACAATTTTTTTTAAAATTCTCAAAGACTTCAGCTAGAAGCAAAACATCTGTCTTGAGATACAAATCAGAGTACTGTCCAAGTGTTTGAATATTGAATGTCTGCCAAACTTGTTTTGCATGTTCATAATCTTCATCACTGATGTGGGCCTCGTACAAGCTGCTGTAAAAGCTCTCCTTTGATGGAAGTTCAATTTCTTTCAGCTTGTCCAACGAGCTAACGTAGTCATACGGAAAGACACCTTTTCTCTTTAAAAGCATGATTTGATCTGTAGTAAATCCATCAGTTTGCTGGAAAACTCGATCTACTATGTTATGTTTTTTCAAGTATGACGATAACTTGTCCAGCGATGAAGCCATAAACTGAAACGAGTCAATAAAGCGCAAATTAATATCAGTTCCTTCCACAAACTTTGTAAAAGATACATATCTTTCCTTCGTTTGTGGAAGAAGCGACACTCGTCCTGGGAAACAAGTAGCGATCTCTTTTATGAAAATATGCGCATCATAACCACTTAGGTTATGAAAGATCACTGGTATTATGCGTGAATCTTGATATTTGATGTTGCATTCGTTGTGCGCAGGTCCTCTGTATTCTCCAGTGAGATGGCAGTGATCTCTAACTTTCTTTTCTCCAGGAGTAAAAGACTTCTGACAAATATGACACAAGCGAGCACTATTGAATTTGAACTTTTCCATCATTGTTAAATCTCTCATTGGCTTCGGATTTTTATACATATCTTGTAACTTTACAGCTAACACGTGAAGATTTTTCACGAACCACTTGGCTGGTGTTTCATCTACTTGTTCGCTTTGTCTGTAGCTTTTGTATTCCGATAAAGTGTCATCATAGTTACACTTTACGAAATACCCAACACTGTAAGCCTCGTGTAACTGATAGGCACGTTTTTGATTTTCTATTGGTTGAAGCAAGCATTCAAAATCTGCATAAACCACGAATGGCACAGGGATATTGTTCGTAAAATTTTTAAATTGTAATACACTATCCCTTTTATCAGGAAGAGTAACCTTGCATTTATTAAGATTCTCACAATCAATTACATGTGTTGCTAATTTTTCAATTGTTTTAAAATAATGGAAACATCGATCGCAAATGTGTGATTGATGTCCATGTGCACTCAATTGTTTTCCTACCAATCGAGAAAAATTTTTTATCCAAACGTAGTGGTGCTTGTAGTCAATGTTGTCAAAAGAATCGTTATGCTGTTGTTGTTCTTCTTCTTCTTCGTTTTCATCGACATGGAACTTCTCGACTAGAAGAAGATTCACGTGCTTATTCTTCTTGCAGGTTGTAACATGTCGAGGTAAAACAACAAACTTATTTCCTGTCTTTTTCAAATCATAAACGTTTACGGAAATATCATTTTGTTTTTCAAACTTTCCAACATCTTTTGGATCCACAGGAAACTCTATTCCTTTAAAATTTAATTCGTCTTCATATTGCTCGTATGACGAAACTCTATGAGCATTTTGTTGTGTTAGATGTAAAGCTGACAGAATAGCCCACTTAAAACATTGATCATCTTTATTCTCAACATTTATACAAGCTCTCTTCTTCTTAATGAAATCAGGCAGTTCAACATAAGAGTTACTTCCTCTCATGGGATTCAATTTATTAATGTTAACGACTAAATTTAGTATTGCGCGCAGAGACCAGCCTGATTCCTGTTCTACGAATTCTTCCATATCATTCTTAATGGGCTGCTCAACGTTTAATGAGAACCATTCATTAAGATTAGTTGTAGAATATATATCAGCAGTCTTTGTATTAAAATACTTTATATCATAAGTCTCTAATTCATCTTTAATAATCACAAACTCAGCTGCTAACGTTGTATTTACTTTTAAAGCGGGATGTTCTTCAAGAGACTTATTAATTTGCGCGATCAATTCACGTTTAGCATCTTTTAAAAACCGTTGAATGTCCAGATGTTTATGATTGGTAATTGTTGAATATAGAAGATTCTTAGTGTTCGAATTTACGCGCGATTGTGAAATCGATTGTTATATTCAAGCATGTGACTAAATTCTTTTGCTTTTGTCTAACAGAACGCTTGTAGCCCCCAGCCGCGTGTGTGTAACATGTAAGCTTATTGATATCTAGTGTAATTATAATAAAAGATTTAAAACCTAACTGTGCTTCTTTGATATTTATTTATTTGGCTTCCTGCACCTTATACATTAATAGGTTATGGGCCCAGTCTAGTGTACATATCAATTCGATATATATATATATATATCAATTAAGAGCACGTGTAAAAAGTGAGGTTAGGTACAAAAAGAATAATGTCGCAAATTGGTAGTGTTGGTGCTACGAGAATAGAGTTATTAAGTAAAGATAATTATGATTCTTGGCGAATACAAGTAGAGGCCCTTCTCATAAAAAATGATGGTTGGGGTTACGTGAACGGTGAGAAGGCAAAGCCTGAACCGACAGAAGGAAACGCTGCGGTTATAAATACATGGATATATGCCGATCGGAAAGCAAAAGCAGATTTGATTTTATCTATTAGCCCTAGTGAACTCAAACAAGTTCGTGGATGTGAAACATTCGGCACGAAAGGCGACTCTACTAAAACAGCTTATTTTGCAAAAAATGCGCCCTGAACAAGATGTTACAGATCATTTAAGATCTTTTTTTAATGCAGTAGATAAACTTGGTGATATGGACATAAGGATGAATGAAGATATGCTAACGATTTTATTGCTGTATAGTTTACCGGATAATTTTGAAAATTTCCGTTGTGCGATTGAGTCACGTGATGAGCTCCCGAACCACGAAAATTTGAAGACAAAAATCTTAGAAGAGTATGAAGCAAGGAAGCAGAAAACTACAACTGAAAATGCTGAGGGAGTGTTTATTGCAAGCAAAAATCAGAAAAATCATACGCATTGGCCAAGATATAAAGATAAAAATCTAAACAGTACTTTTAATAATACTTCTAAATTTCGGTGTTTTAGATGTAACCGCCCAGGTCACCTTGCAAAGGATTGTCGCTTGAATAATGGTCAACATCAGTCAAAAAATCAAGTATGTCAAGCTGATGAAGTCTATCTAGTATCTAACGATAATACGCATAATGCACTCCAATCTAGTGTTGATAAGCATGACACACTATGGTGCTTAGACAGCGGCTGTACAGCTCACCTATGCAACGACAAAAGTAAATTTCAAATTCTAGAGAAACCTAACTGTCGAAAGGTTAATCTTGCAAATAAAGCATCTATACCAGTAAAGGCCTCAGGGACCGTCAGAATTACAGTAATAAACGATAAAAACGAAATGTCAATTGGTCTTAAAAATTCATTATTAGTACCTGACATTCGTACAAACTTATTGTCAGTTGCGCAAATCACCGACAGAGGACAGGAGGTGGTATTTAGAAAAAACGTTGCTATAATCCGAGATGAGACGGAAGAAATCGGAAATGTCCGAATGCTCGCAGAAAGAAAAGGGGATCTGTATTATATATGCGAGACGAACAATAAAATAGTTAATATTGTATATCCACAAACACACAAAAATGAAATAGATTTATGGCATGAAAAAATTAGGCCATTTAAATGAAAGACATTTAATGTTAATAAAAAATAAGAATGTTGTTAAAGGTTTAGATATTACTGATAATTATAAACTCTCAAACTGTAGCATATGTTCAATGGCAAAATTAACAGCCAGGCCGTTCTCAAAACGATAAAGAATTTCTGCTGAAATACTCGACCTAGTCTATACAGACATATGCGGGCCAACGCGTACTGAGTCAAAAGGTGGTGCGAAATATTTTATCACTTTTACTGACGATAAAACAAGATGGTGCGAAATAAAATTTCTAAAAAATAAAAGTGACGCCTATCAAGCATTTAGAGAGTATAAGGCCTATGCAGAAAAGCAAACTGGTAAGAAGATGAAGGCACTACAGTCTGACAATGAAAGGGAATATTTCAATTACGAATTTAATGAATATTTAGTTACAGAAGGGATTCAGAGGAGATTTACTACGGTGTATACTCCCCAACAAAACGGCGTTGCTGAGCGCAAAAACAGGACGCTTGTTGAAATGGCACGCTCTATGATGCTACAATCAAATCTAACACCTTCATTTTGGGCTGAAGCAATAGCAACAGCAAATTGTATAAGAAATCGTTGCATCACTGACGTCTTAAAGGAGAAAACCCCATACGAAGAGTGGTATGGTTATAAACCTACAGTAAAACATATGCAAATATTCGGTTCAAAAGCCTTCGTATTAAATAAAGCCCAAGGTAAAAGTAAATTTGAACCACGTGAAATCCAAGGAATATTTGTAGGGTATTCAAATGAAGCTAAAGCATATAGGATTTGGATAGAAAAAGGGCGTAAAATTGTTACTACAAGAGATGTACGTTTTCACAATGAATTTCCTATAAATGATAATAAACAAGAAGAATTCATATCTGAAGAGATATGATCAAATACCAAAAATCCAGTGAAATGGACTGAAATCGGACCTAACAAATGTCCAACTGAAAACAATGGCAACCAAGAATCATTAAAACAAAATGATGGCCCTGTTCAATTAATGAAACGTGGACCAGGCCGACCACGATTACAATCTACTGGAAAAGGCCGACCACGCAAAGTTTACAATTTTGTTCCAGCAGATGATGTACAAACTCAAGGTAAAAATTCCGAGCTTGAGAATGAACTGGATGACACATTAGTTCAAACACCAGAATCATCTGATGATGAGGTTTTTGAAGATACGAAAAGTCCAGAAATAAATTTTACTGAAGTCATAGTAAATGCTATTGAAGTACCCATGAAAGAGGCAATGTCAAGTCTAGAACAAGTCGATTGGAATGACGCAATTTACAGGGAGTTTCTTGCTTTAATCAAAAATAAGACTTGGAACATAGTCAATCAACCTGAAGATGCGAATGTTATTTCATCGCGTATTGTACTAACAAATAAAATGAATAGTGATGGAACCACTGAACAAAAAAGGCTAGATTAGTAGCCAAAGGATTCACGCAATGTTTTGGTATAGATTTTATCGAAACTTTCTCTCCAGTTACAAGATTAAGTTCAATCAGGCTCCTTATGGCTCTAGCACTTCGTTATAAACTTAAACTTTATCAAGCAGATGTGAACTCGGCGTACTTAAATGGAACCATCGACGAAAAGGTTTTTATGAGAGTACCAGATTTACTTGAAGAAAACCTACAATTGATATGTAAAAGAGAAAAAGGAGATGTTGTAAATATAGCAAAAAGGATGATCGATAGTTTAAAAGGAGATAAAAAGGTATGTCAACTACAAAAAGCTTTGTATGGATTACGTCAGTCTGAACGTCAATGGTATAAGCGTTTTATTGAAGAATTGTGCAAATTAAAATTTAAGGCAACATACTCTGATCCCTGTGTTTACTACTCTGAATGTGAAGGAAACATTATAATTATTTTATTCTACGTGGACGACATTTTGATCGCATCTAAACACATGTGTCATATATTACACATTCTTGAGGAACTAAAGAAAAAATTTGAATTAAAAATTCTTGGACCACCAAAATTTTGTCTAGGAATAGAAATACATCAATCAGAAGCAGGTATTACCATGTCTCAAAAGTTCTATATCAAGGAAATTTTAAAACGATTTGGGATGAGTGAGTCAAAACCAGTATCAACCCCTCTTCCTGCAGGTAGCAAATTAATAAGACCTACTGAGGAGGACAAGGAAGATAATAAGGATTGCCCATATCAAGAGTTAATTGGCTCGTTGATGTATATTGCTATAGGTACTCGACCCGATATTGCTCATAGTGTGAGCGTCTTAAGTCAATTTAATGACAATTATGGTGCACAACATTGGGCATGCGCAAAACGCGTCTTAAGATATTTAAAGGGCACAATTGACAATAGTCTGCATTTTCAAAATAATCAAGAAGGTATAACTGGTTATGTAGATTCAGATTGGGCCGGCTGCATAATTGATCGCAGATCATATACTGGATACGTATTTGTACTTAGCAATGCAGCAATCAGTTGGGAGTCCCGCAAACAACAAACTGTCGCACTTTCTTCGACAGAAGCCGAATATATGGCACTATCGGAAGGAGTAAAAGAAGCCATCTACTCAAAACGGTTTATTCACGAATTAGGCTTTAACAAACTAAAAGAATTAACTATTTATAGTGATAATCAAGGAGCTGCCCAATTGGCGCGTAATCCAGTATTTCATCATAAAACAAAACATATAGATATCCGATATCATTTCGTCAGAAATAGTATAACACAAGAAGATTTACAATCAAAGTATATCCCGACCGAGAATATGATGGCAGATATACTCACTAAAAACTTACCCACAAGAAGACATTATATACTAACAGAATCATTAGGTATTGGACAATAAAAATAACACGCTTAATTCGAGGGGGAGTGTTGAATATAGATGATTCTTAGTGTTCGAATTTACGCGCGCTAACAATCGATTGTGAAATGTATTTATCGATTGTTATATTCAAGCATGTGACTAAATTCTTTTGCTTTTGTCTAACAGAACGCTTGTAGCCCCCAGCCGCGTGTGTGTAACATGTAAGCTTATTGATATCTAGTGTAATTATAATAAAAGATTTAAAACCTAACTGTGCTTCTTTGATATTTATTTATTTGGCTTCCTGCACCTTATACATTAATAGTAATAACACCAGTTTTAATCCGGTTCTCGAACGCGCTGTCAACATCTTCCCAACTGACTCTTGGGTTATTGTCAGAAGCAGTAGCAACGCCAGAAGCAACACTATAACCAACGATTGTACCACGATGAGCGTTCAATAACTGCAAAACGCTCTTTATCAGAGCTACAGCAGCTTGTAGTTTCTGCTTATCCGTGACAGCTAAATTCGTTGAATGACTTAACAAATTAGCGTTCTCCAGAGCCGTGTTACCAAGATCAAGCCACCTGCGTATATCCTCAGCATCAGCTTGACCAGCCATCGTATGCTGATATGATTCGAATAGCAAACGTGCTGTATACTTCAAGTACTCTGCGGTAGCCGTAATGCTCGAGAAAGGAAGTCTTCGAAGGTGATGATTCCTGATGAACTGAGTTGCTCTCTCGAGAACGCTTTCTTATATAGGCGAAAAATCGAGTAAAATGGTAGAGGAAAATCCGAGGATTGGGGAGGGGGAAACGCTACAGGATTTTACCCCCACCTTTATCCTAAACAATGCGAGCTGATTTTTTGTGTATAAAAGGAAGCGAGCTCACCAGCCGAATTTAGTTTCTACTTCGACTTCAATCTTTAAAAAGTTCAACAAGGCAACAAACAAAATGAAATACGTCGTAGACGTTCAAGGTTTTAAGATATCTTTGAACCAATTCGTTTTCAAGGAGGTTGCCATTGTTCCCCTAGAGGAAGACGCAGTACCATCGGTGTTTCTTTTCAAGCCACCGTATTCGTGGAAACACTTATTAGATAAAAATAAGTGTGAAAATCGATGGCTTGAGTTAAATTATCATGGGCTACTTTGGAGTTCCGGAACCATTCCCTATGAGGGACTTGGCAACACTCTGAGGGCAATCCTCGACGGTGCTGAGGTTTATGTAAAAGGACAGGAGAAAGTCAAGTGGCTTCGAAGATTCCTATCCGATTGGTAATTATTCATTTAACATGATATCTAAATTTAACATTAATTTTTATAATTATTATAACAGGCTAGTCCATAACATCGAAGATTTCAGATGCCCATCTCTCAAAAAACTTCCTTTGGGGGATCTAACTTCTTGCACACATCACTATGCAAGTTTGCATACAATGTGTGCCTCGCGTAACGCACACGCTATGAAGAAGTGGCTTTTAGACCAGGATGATAGAACATCACCACTGAATTTAATGTACAATTGAAACTTTTAATAATAATAAAACAAAAAAATCCCTCACCCTGGGGAGGTAAAAAGCCACTTGGGTGGTTGGTTGTACCTCACAGATGAGAGCGTTGGTTGGGGCTCTCATCATTCCCCTTAAAAAATAAGATTTTTATTTTTCTATTATGTTTGAATGAAATTGTTTTTAATAAATTACTTAAGTTAAAACCAAAAAAATTTTTTTGTTAGTTTTCATTTCACCTTTTTAAAGTATAAATTTATGTGTAGTCAAGTATAAAAATTTAAAAAAAAAATAATATTTTAAACATAAATTATTTATAACATAAATCAAATTTATTAATGCATATATATTTTATTAATAAAAGTTTTAAAAAAATCAAGTCTACGTATTTTAAGCAATTAAAAAAAAGTAACTCAAAATGAGCTCGAATACATATTTTAAGAAATGAAAAATAACTCAAAATAAGCTCAAATACATCATTCTGAAATATGAAATAAATTTATTTATATTATAATATCATATAATTTTAATATAAAAAATTGAGAAGTGATACCTCATAATGCTAAAGTAAGATAACTATGTTGAATGATTTTTTTATATAAAATAGTTCAATCTTATTGCACTAAACTATTTTATATTTAAATATTCTTAAAAAAACAATAAATAATGAGTTTTCAATTTATTAATGCATATTTTTTAATGTTTAGACTATGCAGAGAGGTTTGAATCAATCATTTTCTAGATCTCTGAAACTAAGAGAGATATAGGTTTGAAAATTGGTATGCAAGTTTGTCATGTATAATAAATAAAAAAGAAAATAATTTTTTTACACAGGGCGCGTACAGTGGATACTTTACTCCCTCCCAGCGAAAAGTAAGGTACCCACTGTACGCTGCCTGTGTAAAAAAATCGTATATTCTCCACGGGAGTAAATGAAAAATCCCTTAAATCGTATGTTTGTCACCCTCGCCTTCGGCTCGGGTGACATTTAACATACGATTTAAGACATTTTTCGTTTTTACTCCCTAGGTGAATAATATACTATTAAACTTCAAATCATTTATTTCTTTGTACTGAGAACATACATAAATTTGCAATCTATACATTTCATAAGTGTGCATAAGTGTGTGGAGACTGAAAATATATAGCAAGCAATCTCAGAAACAGCTTCTTTTTTATTTATTATACATGACAAACTTGCATACCAATTTTCAAACCTATATCTCTCTTAGTATCAAAGATCTAGAAAAATAATGGAGTCGAATCTCTCCGCATAGTCTAAATATTAAAAAATATGCATTAATAAATTGAAAACTTATTATTTATTGTTTTTTTTAAAGAATATTTAAATATAAAATAGTTTAGTGTAATAAGATTGAACTATTTTATATAAAAAAAAACATTCAACATAGGTATCTTACTTTAACATCATGAGGTATAACTTTTCAATTTTTATATTAAAAATCATATGACATTATGAATGATTTTTTTTTTAAGATTGAAACCATAACACATGTTTTCAAGCATGAAATAGTTTGATCTTAGTGCATTAAACTATTTAATTTTTATATATTCTTAAAACAGCAATAAATAATAAGATTTTAATTTATTAATATATATTTTAGAGTATTTAGACTTTTTGCAAACTACTACCCTGGCGAAAGAGATTTGTAATAAAAAATGATAAAACATGATAACCATGAATAAAAACTGATAAAAATGGATAAATCTTGATAATAAGTGATAAAAATAATTAAAAATAGATAAAAATGGATAAAAATGGATAAAAAGTGTATTAGGGATTCGGACATTTTATCCGTTTTTATCCATTTTTATCGATTATTATTTATCACATTAAATTAATTTTTATTATTTTTCGTCAGTTTTTATCAATTTATATAATAAATTTAAAAATGTTTTAAGTCTTATGAATAGCATGTAAAGTAGGTAATGAAGGTTTTTAAAAATTTTATTGTTCTAAGTCATTTGCAAATTTTTTAAAACAATTATAGGTTAATACATATTCGTGTGTTTACTAATATAGAATAAAAATTTTATTACAATATATCAATCTCTATATCCTGCAGGTAAAACACAAGTATATTGAGAGAAAATTCTAAAAATTACTGTTAGTATTATAACGCACTCACATGAAAACGTGCTTTTTTTTCTAGCGTTGTAGTAAATTTTATTAGGTTTCTATAATTATTTACAAGATAAGCAGCAAAAAATGCTAGGATATTTTTGAACTATTACAAAACAATCTTAAAATAATTACTATGTTACCATAATAAAATTTTGAAATGTGAACATAAAAAATGATGTATATATAATTTAAGGTTATCAGTAATAATAATGCTAAAAAAATGGCCATAAAATGTTAAAAAAGTCTTTCTATTTCTACTGGTCATAAAATGATTAAAAAAAAAAACGTTTTAATTTTTATCAGGGCACCTTGCGATGTGAGAATTTAGTTATATTTAAATTTCAATAAACAAAATTATCAAATAAGTTAATATAACCTTGCCCGTCCCCGCATGCAAAGTCGGCCTGTCGAAAAGAAAGAATCTTTAATTTATTAAGAGCGCCAGACAGGCCTCCGGCTTACTCGTCGGCAGCATGAATCTCGGGCTGTCTTGGCTGGGAGGTGGGCGACCTCTGGTGTTAAATTTTATTTAGTCGAAGTTGGGAGAGGTATTGCACTAAGGAAAATTTTTAATATTACTTGTTCAATTTATAACACTTGAATTAATTTATTCAACAAAAAAAATATATAACAGAAAAAATAATTTTTAAACTTATTAACGCTCGGTCTATGAACTTTAATTTATTTTTCTATTAAATTTATTAAATCTACTACTCGCGCACACTCATCACCCATACATCCCGGTCAATATAAATTTAACTTAATTTATTTTTATTTAACGCTTTATTGAAATTAATATCTAATGTACTAATGTATCAAAAAAAAAAATGAAATTTACGATCTGGTCGACGTAAGCGACCTCGCTCTTCCTTCTTTCAACAATATGGCTACCAAGAGCCCGCGCACTTGTCTCTCTCTCTCTCTCACACACGCACCCTAATCCCACGTGTCTATCAATTTGTTTAATCACCGGTCGAAAATACAAAAAAAAACTGATAATTCGTTGAACTTTCGTGCAAAATACCAATTTAAATTTTAATTTAATTTAATTTAATTACCCGGTCAACGAAATCTTTAGACACGTGGTCGGATTTTCACTCCCGCACTCTCGAAATTTAATATACCTAAAGAAAGAAAATTTAATATTTAATTACTATCTCTTCTGATTTACAAATTAAATTTCTGTTAATTTAATTTCATCGGCAATGCAGATTATAAAAATTTTACTTTACAAAATGGCTGCTAAGGCCCGCATCATGCAATGTATTACGTCACACTCACCACGATGTCCACCGATCTCAAATTTTATTATTATTATTATTCCGGTTAATCAATTGTAACTTATTTTTAATTCTTATTTAGTATAATTAAAATACAACGAATTTACCCGGTCAACGAAATCGTTGAACACGTGGTCGAACTTTAATTTCACTTTATCAACTATAATTTTATTTTTACAATCAAATTTTCCGCACTGTTAATTTCGTTTCGCTACAAAAAAATTTTTAGTTCGCACTAACTACGTTGTCACAATCACTTCGAATTTAAAATTTTACGCCCACACTGCATCTACACCTAGTCGGCGAGAGCCGCTAGTTTACAAAAGAAATATTTGTCGATTCGGACTACAGTCCACTCACCGGAGTCGAAGTTCTCGTTGATACAATAATCTGGTCGGCGATGGCAACGAATTTGGTCACGGATGACGGTGATGGCCTCAGGTTGTATATCTCTCTCTCTCTCTTTCTCTGTGCACGAAGCAACTAGTCGACGCCGGCTGCGGAAATTTAGCTGGTCGACGGATCAGGGCAACAAAACTCCTGCTGGAACTCTGGCTGCTCGGCTGCTTCCCGGTCTATCCACTCTGCAGTTCTACACAGCTATCACGAAAGCGCACGAAATCTCTAAGTGACAACTTGAAAGGAAAATGAGGGTTTTGCGAGTTAACGTTCCGATACGGCACGAGGACAGTAATCGAATCTCTCCTTTGATGCTCACTTCCTTCTTCTTCGATCTATTTCTCCCTCTTCCTCATCATCTATCTCTTTTTAATTTTTAGTTCCTCCAATAATTAATCAGTTGTCCAAATAAATGATTTTTATTCGTGAAATTTGCCTTCCGGTCCTCGAACGCAAGTCTGCAACCTGCGGGCCACCTTTTCCGTAGTAATTTTAATCTAATTTCTTCTTTTTATTCTTCTTTTTTAGCCTTCTTTTTATCTACGTTCTCTTTTTATCCGTCTTTATTCATTAGAGAGAGAGAATCATCACAAGCATGGATATATATATCTATATATACCTATATACATATATATGTACATACATTTAAGCTACTCACTGCAGCTGTACTTAAGCAAGAGCAAGAATACTCTCCCTTCTCCATGCTCTCTCGGTCTCTTTTCATCATTTAGCTTCTCCCTCTTTCTTCACTGCGCGAGAAAGAGGCGCGCCATCATTTTTACTTTGCTCCCATCGAATATGAATCTTTCCATCTCTTTCTTTCTTCTCTCTTGTGTTCCCCTCTCTTTCTACATCTTCTTCGTCGTGCGCCACTCCTAGCGCACGCGCGGTCGTTGCTAGGTAGTGGTAGTAGAGATACCCTACCTACGGTCTGCGTAAGCAGCACTAGCGCTCATACACATGGTCTATGACTGTGTATGTAATGGCCGCCGCGCGCTTCTGCTAGTCGTGCTCCTCGTGTACCGGTAAACAAAAAAAAAAGAGTTCGTTCGATTAATTATTTATTCTTTTGTTATTATATACGCCCGGGTCGGTGAGTAAGCCGGTGGTGTGTTTTAGTGCCCTGGTGATTTATAAATTAATAATCGTTGTGACGTGTCGTGAAATAAAAACGTGCACGTGCAATAAACAACGTTAAAATTTTTACTAACAAATAAAAATTTTGTTCTTATTGGGACGTACCACGTCACATTACACTATAAATTTTTATTAGTTCACATAGTAATTTTTGTCATACATTCGAGAAATCCTATAACTTATTGTCAAAATACCCCTTGCGTATGTGATCCCGACAACTAACGATACCAACATATTGTAAACACAAAAATCCTGTCACTTACCCGTTGAAAAAATCCAATTGGATTTCTTATTGGAATTCCAATTGGATTTTGTTGGAAATCCATGTTGGAATTCCAATCAATTCCAATTGGAAAATTCCAATTGGAAATCCAATTGGAAATTCATAATAGAATTCCAATGAGAATTTGAGAAATCCAACGTAAATTTGAAGACATTTATAAGTGATTAAAATATTTTTTTATATAAAATTTTATTTATATTTTCATTGCGACTTATAAAAATATCTCTGTTCATTGAGAAAATAGAACATGAGAAAGCAGGCCGAATGATTGTCTTTTGAGACCAAATGAAACTACCAGCTTATAAGTTCTAAACTCTTTTATTTTTTTTGTGCGCATTCGCTTGCCATAAGAAATTCAATAGATAGAAAGCGTCGTAGCCCCCTGGCGGCTAATCATTGAATATAAATATACACATTTATATAATAGTACTAATAATTGATCGCCAGGTGGCTACAACGCTTTCTATCTATTGACTCTCTTATGGCAAGCGAATGCGCACAAAAAAAATAAAAGAGTTTAGAACTTATAAGCTGGTAGTTTCATTTGGTCTCAAAAGACGATCATTCGGCCTGCTTTCTCATGTTCTATTTTCTCAATGAACAGAGATATTTTTATAAGTCGCAATGAAAATATAAATAAAATTTTATATAAAAAAATATTTTAATCACTTAAAAATGTCTTTAAATTTACGTTAGATTTCTCAAATTCTCATTGGATTTTTTCAACGGGGTTGACGTTAAAATTTGTGTCTAACTCCCGCAAGTGGTGAGAGTTCAGTACACTTCGTATATAAGACCGATCCATCTGACCATTACTAAAATGCGCGCGTGTTTACTAGCGACCTCTGCGGTGTTAGGTTTATTTTAGGTTAGATATGATATAGGTTAGATTAATTCACAGCGACCGAACAAAAACAGAAATTTTCAAAAACGTAATACAGTATATTTATATATTTTCTTATTCTTACTTGTATGTTATTTTAAAAATTTTGTTTATAATATATTTTATATATCTAAATAAAAACTGATAAAAAATAATAATAATTGTTAAAAAAAATTAAAAACTAATATAAATGGATAAAAAATATTATTTTGTAATAATAATAGATAAAATTGGATAAAAATGGATAAAATCTAATAAAATGTCCGAATTCATACCAATTTTATTCCCTTTTATTCAATTTTATTACTTGTTATTTTATTTTATCCATTTTTATCCACTTTTATCCATTTTTATCTATTTTTATTACCTTTTTTCATTTTTTATTACTTAAAAATAATTTTTATTCATTTTTATCATTTATTTTCATTTTTTATTAATTATTATTTAAAATCTTTTTCGCCAGGGTACTGTCAGTAATTTTTCCAAATCTTTGAAACTGAGAGGGATGGAGGTTTGGAAATAGATATGCAAGTTTTTTTTCATGTTTAATAAACAAAAAAGAAAATAATTTTAAACTTCAAATCATTTATTTCTTTGTACTGAGAACTTACATAGACTTGTAATCTATACATTTTCATGAATTTACACAAGTGTATAAGACTGTAAAATATATAACAAACAGTCTCAGAAATAGCTTCTTTTTTATTTGTTATACATGACAAACTTACATACCAATTTTCAAACCTATATCTCTCTTAGTTTCAGAGATCTAGAAAAATAATGGAGTCAAACCTCTCCGCATAGTCTAAATATTAAAAAATATGCATTAATAAATTGAAAACTTATTATTTATTGTTTTTTTAAAAATATTTAAATATAAAATAGTTTTATGCAATAAGATTAAACTATTTCATGTTTAAAAACATGTGTTATGGTTTCAATCTTAAAAAAATCATTTATTATGTCATGATTTTTAATATAAAAATTGAAAAGTGTTACCTTATAATGTTAAAGTATATAACTAAGTGGGATGTTTTTTGACATAAAATAGTTTAATCTTATTGTATTAAACTATTTTATATTTATATATTCCCAAAAAAGCAATAAATAATATGATTTTATTTTATTTATATGTATTTTTAGCATTTAGACTATACGGTGAAGTTCGACTCAATTATTTTTTTCCAGGTCTCTGAAACTAAGAGAGATAGAAGTTTAGAAATTGGTATGTAAGTTTATCATGTTTAATAATTAAAAAAGAAACTGTTTCTGAGACCGTTTCTTATATATTTCTATTTTACAGTCTTCATACCCTTGAGTACACTCATGAAATGTTTAAATTTCAAGTCTATGTAACTTTTAAGCAAAAAGAAATAAATACCTTTTCTTTAAGCTTAAAATTAATATTTTTTTCTTTGTTTTTTAAACATAGCAAACTTGCTAACCTCTATCTTTTTAGTTTTAGAGATCTGGAAAAAAAATGTCTGACAATTGCAGTATTCAAAAAAATCCAAACACACTCAAAAATACACGTTAATAAATTAAAATCTTATTATTTATTGCTTTTTGGGAATATTCAAATATAAAATAGTTTAATGAAATAAGATTGGACTATTTTATGCTTGAAAACATGTGTTATTATTTTAAACATTCTTTATAATGTCATGTGATTTTTAATATAAAAAATAGAAAGTGATACCTTATAATGTGAAAGATAACTATATTGAATGTTTTTTTTGACATAAAATAGTTCAATCTTATAAAAAAGCAATAAATAAGATTTTCATACGAAATAAAAATTTTTCAGTTAATATAAAAAATACACATTCACACACACACTAGAAATCACAAATAAAAAAAATACACCAGATAGGATACTTCGGGTTAAGGATTTTTTTCTTTTTTCTTCTTTTTTTTAATAATCTGCCCTACGTGCAGATACATTTCCTGCGTTTTGATTTGTACTGAAAAGTACAGATTTAAAAAAAAAACATAATATATATATATACATATAGAGTCTTGCATTACGATCGCGTTCAAATATCGTATGCAAGAAAAGATTTATAAAATGTTATTATCACTCATAAATTTATTTAACTAAACGTCTAGTTTCCATTGCGTGGAAACTTCGCGATGTCGATTAAACGACGCTCTCTAATAGACTGAGCCTTTGCGTGTAAAAGTACTTTCGTCGCACGCGTCTCACCGAATGATGCGAATAATCCCCTCTCTTCACGACTCGAGTTGTGTCATTCTTTGACTCTGTCAAGCAAAAAAGAAAGAGAGAGAAGGAAGAACAGAACTCTTATGCATAGTTTGTTCCTACGATTTACAATCCTTAAAAGGACTGTAAATTAATTTAAAAAAAAATATGCATCAAGAGTGAAAAAAAAGCAAGAAAAAGAAGAAAACTCTCATGCGTATTTGTTCCTACGGTCCTGAAAAAGACTACAAATAAATTTTATAATACGCATGAGAATAATAAATTAAAAGAAAAATTTCTTGCATTACGAGCGCGTTCAAAAATCGTATATGCAAGAAGAAAGAAAAGTCTTGCATTACGAGCGCGTTCGAAAATTGTATATGCAAGAAGAAAGAAAATAAAAGTCTTGCATTACGAGCGCGTTCAAAAATCGTATATGCAAAACTAAAAGAATGAAAAAAAATTTATAAGTTTCACGTGCGACTTGTTAACTAACCATTTAGTTTCCATTGCACGGAAACTGTCTCGCCATGTCAACTAAATGCCGCTTTAGCTTCCATTGTACGGAAACTGTCTCTGCGCTGTTACTCGATGAACGCCTCCCTACTGAAAATTTTCACATAGTTATTCACGAAATAAATCGTATGTCAAATCACGTGATATATACCATGTTTAATGGCGTGTTAAAGCACGTGTTTAATTTCATATTGAATGATATGTTAATTTATATGTTAAATACAGTGTAAAAATCGATTGAATTTTACACGTGTATTGACACCTATTCTAACATGTCATTTATGCCGTTATTTACCATGTGATTTTTATGTTATTTATTATGTTATTTTACAAGTGATTTATTGTGTGATTTTCCATGTTATTTATTACGTTATTTTACGTGTTATTTATTATATGTTTTTACATATTATGTATTATCAAATTTGACATGAAATATATTATGAAATTTAACATGTTACGGATTATGTAATTTAACATGTTTTGCATCATGAGATTTTAAATTTTCTGTTTTATGTCATTTTATATGTTGTATACCATGAGATTTTACATGTTATATTTCATGTGATTTGATTTTAAAAATAACTTATAAATAAACAAAAACATTTATATTTACTAAATCTATATTTTCAACTATTATGTTGTTGCTGCTTTAAAAATATATTGAAAAAGTTAAAACTTGTGAAAAACTAAACTGGTTAGCATAGGTATTAAAGGTCATATTATAATAAATTCAAGAAACAGCGTTTAATTAGGCCTCCTAAAGCAGGATTCTTTCTTAATTTATTACAATCTTTTTCTTTTATAAAAATATTTTTATTTATACATATTAATATTTACATAATAAAAATACTATAGACGATTTAATATGCGATTAAATTGGGTACTGGAGTTATATAGTTTGTAAATGGTGTTTCAATATAAACACAAATTCTCCTTATATCATTTGTATTTATAGCAATTAAATCTTCTTTAATTTCAATTACCTCATTAACTGCATCTGAATATTTATTTGGTGCGCTTTTAATAACCTTACAAATAGTTATTTCTTCATTTTTTTCAGAATCTGCTAAAAATAAAATAAGTTTAACAAATTCTCCACTTTTGGATTGAGCAAAATAATTACAAGAACGAAGATTTATTTTGTTGTCAGTCGTATACAAGCAGTTATTCAGTATCATTTTATGAAATGCCTTTGTTACTCGTGAGACATTAAATTTTTGACAAAGAAAATCATCAACAGTTTTTCCTTTACTAAAATAGACAATATTTGATGGTTTAAAAATTTTTTTTACCCTTCTCACATTCACATTTTCACAAAATTGTGAAACTATTGGTGAACAGTGAGGGTGTACCATTTTCTCCAGCACTTGTACAGAACGTTCTAAATTTATTTTTCTAATTATTTGCTGTATAACGCCTTTAGCTGATTTAATAGCATGTAGCAATTTATGATTAGCTGATTCGAAACGAAATGCGCTATGAGCCCACAATGGTCCCCAATTTTTGATACTTTCAACTATGTGCAACAATTGATGAGTATTGTACGTCATTGCAGATAAATCGTACAAATTTTCAGCTTCTGATACAAATTTTTTTAACATTTCTTCTAAACGTTTTAAATCTACAGAGGAGATATTAGTTTGAAGAGTTATGTGTAAAGATGTAGTTAATAAACTCCAATGTTTTAATCGTTCCTCTGATTTTAATCGATTCTTAAGGAGTGGTATGGAGTAATATAATAACCAGTTCTCCCACTCTCGGGCTTTCCAGTCTCCTCGGTCCTTTAAAGACCTTGATAATCGCCCCAACTGATGAGGAACTCTAATTTTTGTCAGCATGTTATTAATTTCATTGAAATCTTCTGTGGACATGTGGTTTATCAAATACTCAGTATATTGTTTTCCAACGCCAGCCAGATAACAATGCATGTACTCTGGAGTAAAACTTTTAATAACTTCAAAACCATGCAATTTGACTAAAGGTGAGGCAGTATTGATACCCATATAAGCCTTATTTATACGAAGAGCCTCTTTAGCAAACGAATGTGTATTTTTTTCATCCCTACTTTCTGATGGTTCCTTTAGATAAGGATATCTCATACTGCCAGCAAAGTATTCTCCATAATCCAAACACCAATCACAACCTTAATGGGCGTTGAATTAACGACTGCCATTCATAGGAGCGCGAGCAATTGTATCTACGCTAGCAGCAATAGCGTACAATTTTATACAGCGTATTTCATTTTTTATAGTACATTCTATTCCTGTAACTGATAAGCAATTCATACTTTCCACAAAAATATCTAAAAATATATCCATTTCAGGCTTACTTTTTCCAAACCATAATCCCGCTACTATAATGCTGTCAAATCGATTTTGAATCGGTATTTCATTGATACATAGGTAAATAGGCCATATTGAAAATTGAGAGGATTCGAATACTGGTGCACCATCCGTATTAAATGTTACCGTTACATAATTGTACCGCTCTGCATCTGCGAGATTTTTTACAAATTTGCGATATAATTTTCCGTCATATATATCTTCAATAACATTTTTTTTATGTATTCTTTCTTTAATGACAAAATCATAATAATCTTGATTGGATTGCAAATAATCACGAATGGCATTTGATGGATCTAGCATAGAAAAATAGCAAGTGTCAGAAGGATTGGCTACATTACTATTTGTTGCGCATTCTGTGCATTCAATACATTTTTGCATATTTTCAAATGTACCAAAGTAGTTTGAGCAGGAGGGGCAAACGCCGTGAAATGTTACATTATCTTCATTATTCAATAATTTATCAATCATGTAACCCCCGTGAAAAACGTTTAGCTAAAAATATTAGTTAAAAAAATAACTAAAATATAGCTAAAAATACAGCTATATTCAACTGGAATATAGCTATATTTATATGTATTTTTTAGGTAAAAATCCAGTAATTTTTTAGGTAAAAATCTAGTTAATATTTTCAGTAGCTTACAACAGCTGAAAATATAACTGTATTTTCAGCTATATTATCAGCTATATTTTTAGATATATTTTTAGGTACATTTTCAGACAACTTTGCAGCTATTAATATATGAAATTTTTCTTTTTTTTTATTCCATATCTGGTAAATTATTGTTATTTACATATCTAATATGACTAAAAATTACAAGGTACTAAATGAATCTCAACATTCTAATTTTCAATATTTTTATAGCTGCAAAGTTGGCTGAAAATGTACCTAAAAATATATCTAAAAATATAGCTGATAATATAGCTGAAAATACAACTATATTTTCAGCTGTTGTAAGCTACTGAAAATATTAACTAAATTTCTACCTAAAAAATAACTGAATTTTTACCTAAAAAATCCATATAAATATAGCTATATTCCAGTTGAATATAGCTGTATTTTTAGCTATATTTTAGTTATTTTTTTAACTAATATTTTTAGCTAAACGTTTTTGACGGGGACGTGTTTCAGGCAAAACATTTTTGCCGCATATGCAATTTACAAACCGTAGTAAGTTCGTCATCGCTGTAAATGATAAATTATTAACTAAAGAAAATTTAAGTGTCGTTAAAAGTAATTCTCCCGGACTCAAATCGACGCGAGTTGAAAGTGATTCAAAAAATCCCTCTTCATCTTTCAATTGATGCAGACTTTTGGATTCCGTGTCGATTCTGAGAATATTAAGAACATCATCATCACTATCATACAAGTCCTCTACTATCTTCTCAGAAAATTGGATTGAGTCCTGTAAACAGATACATTAAAAATATATAGTTTCATAACTTTGGATTCATATTAAAAAAAAAAAAAAATAATAATTTTCATTAAAAAATATATATTTTAATCAAAGTTTAGAAAAAACTGAGTGAAATCGACTATCATTAAACAATACAAAACTTAATGAAAACAAAAGTTTTTAAATTTAAAATTAAAAAAATATCTCCACAGCAGACTACGAAAGAGCATAGTGAGAAAGATTTTTTTTCTAACATCATGCGCAAAATAGTATTATGCGCAGGCGTTTGCGTAGATAAAATATGCTATTATAGTATGCATCTACTTTGCATACATAAAATTAATCCAGCGTGCGTGAAATAATTATAAAGTGTATAAAATTTATTTTACGCATGCTTGATATATTTTATGTACGCAAAACAAATGCATGCGATAATAGGATATTTTATATGAAAGCCCGGTTTATGGTTAGCTCACGAAATTTTTGAAACCTGAACGTTTTTCCTTTTAAAATGACCTTAAGATTTTTGTTAAAATATTTTTCATTATCAATTTATAATCAATTTTTGTAATTTAAGAGAATAAATCTACAATTAACTGAAAAGGCACATATTTTAAAGGCCGTGTCTATTTGCACGTAAAATGTACGTAAATTCTAAAATGTCGTACAAATAAGAAAATAACGTTTTTTTAAGAAAAAAATGACGTACAAATAGTAAAAAACACAATAATTAATAATTACTTAAAAATAATAATTAATAATAAAAATAATTAATAATATAATAAAAAAATTAAAAAATTTAACCTGTATTATTGATACTGAATGTTAAGCGTAGGGATTTTTAAAAAACTGTGATTTCAAATCAAAATTGAAAAATAACCAACTTCAGATCATTCACTTATTTTTTTCAAGAAAATATGAAATATTAATGATGGCAGCAAATGATAAAATAAGAATTAAAAAAAAAAAAATAACTTTATTATAAACAAATTCTTAAAGGTGAAAAAAAACGTTAAATTATCTTCTTTTCATTTCTTTTTATCTTTAATATTGTGTATAACTAAAAAAAGTATTGAAAATAAAAAATAGAGTGTATATTTAAAAATAATAAATTGAACAAATAAAAAAGTAATGTACACTTGGCGGAAAGGATATTTTTCAGAATGTGTACCTCAAATGGCAGCGCTCCATATTTTACCACAGATATAAAAAAATTTCGAATTATGCATTGAGTTTCGCATCATGATTATTTTGTTTTTTCTCATAGGTTATTTATGCAAAATTCAAATGATAACTTAAATTTTATTGCTTATATTATTTAAATTCACAATATTAGATTCTATATGATTATTGAACTAAGAAATAAAAATTTTATTTAAAAAAATTATAATTCGGATCATGAAAAAAGAAAGTAATATTGTTTGTTTACTAAAATCATGTCATTAAGTAATAAGTAACGATCACGCGAAATTAGCTCTATAATTTGGAATCGTCTTATGCTTGTGGTAAAATATGCGATGTTGCCATTTGAGGTTAACATTCGGAAAAATATCCTTTCTGCCAAGTGTACACTAAATATTTGAACAAAATAAATTTAAAATTACTAAACATTTACAAAAAATTGAAGTGTTACGTGGGATTTTTGATACGCACTCCTATGGGGAGTGTAAGGATGTAAAATAATTACAAGAGAATTAATACGAGTTAACTGGTATTTATTGTAACCCAAAAATACAATGAGAGAGAGACTAGTTACTACTTTACTCTAACGCGTCCGGCGATGGTCTGTCGCTCGTCGTCGTCCAAAACGACGATGTAAGTTGCCCGCGACGAAGTGCCGAATCAGCACTTCGCGCATCGTGCGACTCTTGGTCCGGAAACTCGGAGTCGCATTTCTCTGAGTTTCTACCTTATTTTATGTTTTATATTATAATACACGTACAATATAATGTACGTAGCACGTCCGAGGCCGCGAGGCTTCGGCCCCCGAAGCAAAGAACGTACACATGAATACAATAACTTATCAACCTTAAGTCCCTACAGTGTAATTGGTACTTTTTTGTGTACCTACACGAGCCGATGCCCGTCCTATCTTACAAAAATTTCTAACTTATTCTATTTGTTTGTGTTAGTGTTGTGTTGTTTGTGTTCTAATTTATTCTACTGTTTTATTTTTAAATATTTTTTCATTTAAACTACGAATTTATGGTCTCTCTCTTTTTTCCAAAAAGATATATGACATTTATAATAAAATATTTTACAAAATTGTACAAAAATTAAAATGAATTTTAAATTAATAAATAATATAGCTTTAAATACAAAATTCATTATCTTATTTTCTAATGTTAAGAGATGTTTCTTCTGAAGATACACGTGCGCATCATGTTGCACTCTTGATAAGATAAGAAGCCTTTCACATCACGAAATACATTCTTCCTCGGATGATATTTAATTTTATTCTAAAGTAATTTAAAGAACCTTCTACTTGTTTTTGTGTGGGTTTGAAGCGAGATTCGAACGTGGATTCGAACTCCTTTTTTTTTGTCGAACTTTTATAATAAAATTTGTACATGATTTTTCAATAATTGTATGATTTATCTGAAACAAAAATTAACTTATTAGTAGAAAAGGGTCCCCCTTCTATTTCTAACTGTTTAACCGTCATTTATCTATTTTTTGGTTCCTCCTTCCTTATAAAATACTTCTTTTTTTATTAAATTGATCACTGATTAATACTCTATCATGTATCCTCAAAGCTGCGTCTTACAAAAAATTTATTTATTAACTCTATGTGTTCTCTTTGACGCTTTTGTTTATCTTTTTTTGTTAACATTATCGTTTAAGAAGCGCTGCGTCAACTAGAATATGGCCACGGTTTCGACCACGATTGGCTTGATAATCGCCTTTTTTTTTCTAAAATTTTATTTTGCTTCCAGTATTTTTTATGCATTATTATTTTAATTTTATAAGCAATGTTATTCAACTCAAAAACTCATTGGATTTTCACTTTACTTCTTTTTCGAACAAATTTATAAAGGATACTTGCGTTCGATTCCCATGGGTTTTTGGGATATGTTCAGTTGTTAAGGTGATATATTTTTTTTTCAGATCTTAGTCCTTTAGCTGAGTTCTTAATAATTCATAATTATTATTAATATTCAACTTCTTTTATCACGAAGTTGATAACATATGCATATAATGGTTCACTGTATTTAACAGTATATTTTTGCTTTTTTTTCTTTAACCTTTATTTCCAATTTTTTTCATGTTTTATTGATTAAACTATGCATGTCATGTTGCTTTATTTACAACATAGAGAAGATTTACTTCTCGTTATAATTTTTATTTACATTTTATTTATTCTTTTTCTTTGAACTCATGCCTGTTATTACCTTATTTTTTTTTATTCCTTGGACTTATATTTTTCGTAAGGGTAAGGGGTAAAAGGATACTCATAGGGAATCTTAGGCGAGATCCTGCATTTCTTTTATAGTTGTTATTATTATTTGAGTTGCCTAACTTTTGCTAATTTTACAATTTTGTTGATAATAAAAATATTTTTATCACAATCATCTTCAAAAACAATTAGCTAATTTATTATTTTTATTTATTAGTAAGAACGTTTCTTTTTCTCTTGCGGCCAATTCTTTTGACGCTTTGCTTTACAACTGAATCTTATCTACTAATTATTTTTCTTATTTATTTTTGCTTTTATTCAAAAGATATTTGATTCTTTTTTTTGCTTATACAATATTTGTTGAAACGTCGCGCCTTCAAGGATATCTTATTATTCTCATTTCTTAATTTCAACCATTATTATTAATTTTCATTTTCTTTATATATTTTCTATTTATCTTCTGTAAAATAAGCAGTGATCATATGTCGTTCTTTCTTTTTCCTCGTCCGAAGGCCGCGGAAAAAGAAAAGTTTTCGTTGCATTCCATATTGAAAAATTAATTACTTGCTTTGTCTGTGAAAGGAGGAGGTGCTTTTACTGTAGTTGCGCGCTTTATTTTGTCTACGTGAACCGTTTTTATCTTACTCGCGTTTTTTATTGTTACATTATGTTTCGCGTTATTTATCTCTATGATTTCGTACGGTCCCTCATATTGCGCGTCGTATTTACCCTTCTGCGGTTGTTTTAGTAAGTAAACGCTCTCACCCTCTCGGAAGTGTTTAGTGTTTAATTTCTTATCGTAGTAAAATTTTGACCTGTACTTGGCCTGTACTAAGTTCATTGCCGCTAATGTTTGTAATTGAGAAAAGTTTTCTACCGTTTCTTTTAAATATTCATCATATGTTTGTAATTTTTCCTTCGGTGGAAAGCTTGATGGCATACGTGCTTTGTATCCGAACACTAGTTCGTAAGGGCTGTATCCTGTTGCTTCGTGTTTTGTACTGTTATATGCTAACTGGCATAAGTCTAGCCATTCGGCCCAATCTGACTTTTCTTCCATATATGCTTTCAAATATTCTGTGACTGTATGATGCATGCGTTCGATTCCTCCTTGACTTTGAGGATGATACGCAGTTGTGCAATATTTTTCTATTTTAAATATCTCTGCAAATTCTTCAAGTAGATTATTTACGAAATGCCTGCCTTGATCCGTAACAATATCAGACGGCGGCCCAAAATATGCCAACACTTTCCGTGTAAGGGCGTGTGCTACTTCTTCTGCATCTGCATGCACCGTCGGTATTAAGACACAATATTTAGTTAGCCAGTCTTGCACTGTCAGCACATATCTATATCCTTCTTTTGTTTGTTTTAATGGCCCGTAAAAATCCATAGATAACTTTTGAAAGGCTTTTGCAGGTGTGTCTGTAATCAACATAGGCAGCCGTGTTTAACACGTACTAGCTTCTTTGTTTGGCAATTTTTGCATCCTAGGACGAATTGTCGCACATCTGGTCTCATGTTTCTCCAATAATAATCTGCTGCTATTTTGCTATACGTTTTATTTATTCCTCTGTGCCCACCTATCGCTGCCTCATGATATTCTTTGAGTAATCTATATCTATCTTCTACCGGTGGTACTGGAATATTATTTTGGTAAAATACTGCTACCAATGATATATTTGCGAATATTTCATTAAACATTTCTATGAAGTATGTCCAGTCGCTAATTGAGAGCATTGCTAAGTCTCTCACGACGCTAACGTAAGGAATTTCATATTGCAAAATTATCCTTTTCAAATTTTTAATACATTTTTTAATATCTGCTTTTAGTGCTTTATCGTCTATATGTGCTTTAACGAATGCACAAAATATGAAATTATCTTTGTAATTAGATACATGTACCTCGCCGACTGCAAATTTTCTGCTTGATATTTCTTCCGGATTTATATATTGCCGCTCTATAAGCGCTTCAATTATTTCTGTATTTAAGTAAAAATCTGTTGAAATCGTATAAATTAAATTTTCTTTATATTTAAATGGGTGATCTCTTAATATTTTTAATTTACTAAATGGCTGTGGTACTTCGTCATCTAACGGAGCCCAAGGTGGTTTCTCGCGCGGCGGCCTTGCATTCTTTACAAGGCAATGCTCGAGCGCATCACTTATCTTATGTGATTGACTCTTTTCTCTTTGCGCCAGTAAGTCTGTCGTAGGTGTAATAGGAGTACCTGGCTTGTTGATATTATTATCTTGTTGTTCGTTGTCGTTTTCGCTCGACGCTGTACTTTCTTCGTTTTCTTTATTATTTTGATGTCTTTTACTATATTATTTTTCCTTGTATAAAGGTACGGCGTAAAATGCCTTCCTTTTAAATGTAGATGAATAAAATTATTTGAACTATTTGCCTTGAAATGGCAATATAGTGTTTCATCATAATCTGTTATAAAATGTACGCATATGTTTTGATTAAATTCACAAGAAAATATAAATACACAATCAACATCGGCGTGTCTTGTGCGTGACGTCAAAATAGCTTCTGCTGTTTGCGGATCTCCGCATGCTCCTAATGATATTGCGTCTAATAAAATGTCTCTTAATTCATTCGCGGACATTCCTAAATTACATACTTTAATTACTGAGTGAAAAAAACAATTACCGTCTTTCGGTATATTGTCATCCCTTATCAAATCTAACCAGTATTGTGCGCATTCATCACTTGCATCATATACTTCGAACACACCCGCACCATCATTAAAAGAATTACTCCAACTTATTGGTCCATTTTCGTCATCGTTTTGTACTGTTTCTATTATATTCATATGCTCATTTTCTTCGTCAGTTTTTTCTTCTTCTTCAAGGTCCTGCGACTCAGTCTCATCTAAATTATTTTTATCTAATTCTACGTCACTCTCATTCTCTTCCTGCTCCATGCTTTCGTCTTGCGACTCAGATTCACTGACGTCATGCTTATCTCTCTCGCTTTCACTCTCGCTTATAATTTCTTTCTCTTGATTTTTATTTGTATCTTGTACCTCAAACTCGTCCTCGAAATATGAACCTTTGTCTGTTTCACTATCAATAATTTCGACTTCAGAACTTATTCTTAATGATTTTTTCTCTTTATCTTTTTCTAAGCTTATGTTTGGTACTAATTTGTAGTATTCTCTTGGCATTTGAGGTCGAACTTTTTCTCGCTCATTAAAATCTGTTTGGTTTATTATTTCTTGAGGAACATTGCTTCTTAGTGCTTCTGCTACTTCTCCTGGTGTTTCTTCCCATATATTTATTTGTACACCTTCTCTACCATTTATCTCTCGTTCTTGCACATCAACTAAAAATCGAGCACGCATTTTTGTTATTATTTCTGGAATCATATTTAATATACTTCCTCGGCTACTTCCTTTACTTTGCGAAGTGTGTTGTGAATCATCCTGTGTCTCCTTCTCTTTTACTATTTTGGTGCCGTTGTGTTGAGAAGCTTTTGATTTTATATTTATTGTCTCTAATGGCGATTCTACGTCACAGCTGTTTCTATTATTTTTCAGTATACTTTTATTTTTTGATATTTTGCTCGCTGGCTCATACGTATTCTTTTCTTTTCTTGATGACACTGCATGTGGCTTATCTACTGGTGTACTTGCTGCAAGAATTCCTTCTCGCATGTTTGTGCTTTTTCGCATATATGCGAGCTTACCGTCGTCTTGTGCTTGACTTATTATATTTTCAGCTTGAATTAATTTTTTTTTTCTATCTGCTTTACTTTTACGTGTTTTTAACGCTTCCTTATTTCGCCTTTTCCTTCTGTACGCAGATCTTTTCCAAGGGTCTTTCTTCCTTTTTGCATAATTCCAATTTTCTTCAGATCCGGTTATGCTATTAACTTCTGACTCGTCACTTGTTTCTTTAATAAAGATTTTCTTTTTAGGATTTTCAGAATTTTCTGAACTTGAATCTTCTTCTTTAGTTTTATTCGCATTTTTATTTATTGCGCGTGTAATGAAAATTCTTGCTGGCGGACCGCATTCGTTTGCGTTTGGTTCCTGATTTTCTTGCTTATCTGCTAATTGATACATTTCTGCACGTGGTAATTCAGGATTTTCTTCGCCATCTGCAATTACCGGATTTCTAGACAATGCATCTGCTGCATTATTTTTCCTTCCTGGTCTATATACTACATCAAACGTATATCCTCGTAAAGCTGCTTTTAATCTATTAAATCTTAGATCAGGCTTTGTGCTTGTATGGAAATGCTTTAACGGTTCATGATCTGTAACTACTGTGAATTTTGTACCGTATAAATAAGGTCTAAACTGTTCCTTTCCAAAAACTACTGCCAACAATTCTTTGTCATATACAGTATACCTAAGTTCGCTTCCTTTTAAACATCGTGAGGCATATACACAAGGTCGATCTTCGCCGATTTTTCCTTGGCTTAATATTGCGCCTATCGCATAATCAGACGCATCTGTTGTTACTATAAATGGCTCGCTTAAGTTAGGCGCGGCCAACACGGGCTCCTCGCATAGCTTCTCACGTAACGTGTCAAATGCTATTTGATGTTCTTCTAACCACAGAAATTTCTCTTTCTTTGAACTTAATTTATGTAACGGTCTTGCTATGCTTGCAAAATCTTTTATGAAACGACGATAATAACCAACAAAGCCTAAAAATTGTTTTACTTTCTTTTTACTTGTAGGTATAGGATAATCATGCACTGCTTCTATCTTTTTAGGGTCTGTTTTAATTTGCCCTTTTCCTACTATATGTCCTAATACCTTCGCCTCGCGTCTTAAAAATTGACATTTCTTTGGTTCAATAGTCAAGTTCGCCTTTTTAATACGTTTTAAAAATCTCTTAAATCTTACTGCATGCTGTTCTAAATTTTCGGCGTGTATAATCACGTCATCTAAATAAATCTCAAGCTCTGAACCTTGCAAGCCCTGCAAAGCTAGAGCCATTGCCCTGCTAAAGGTCATGGGTGCTTCACATAACCCCATAGCCATACGTTTATATTGATATGTACCTGATGTCCCTGAAAACGCAGTTTTATGTGCGTCTTTTGCATCAATTTTCACCTGATAATAGCCGTCTTTAAGGTCTACGGCGGTAATATAATTTGCTGACGCTAAATTTTCTAAGATGTCACAAGTTAACGGCAGTGGATAGCAACTTCCCACAGTGATTTCATTTAGTTGGCGAAAATCTGTCACCAAACGCCAGCGTTTCCTGCCCTGAGGGTCAGGTTTCTTGTTAACTATCCATGCTGGGCTACTATAACTCGACATAGATGGTTCTATAATATCTTTTTTCAGTAACTTCTCTATTTCTTGCTGCATAATATTTTTTAATGCTATCGGATATCTGTATGGTTTCACACGTATTGGCTCCTCATGAGTCGTTTTTATTTTATGTGTTAAAATATTTGTTGCTGGGAGCAACTCATCGTCTAGACCGAAAACGAAAGGGTTCTCGGATATCAACTCTCTGACGTACATTTTTTCTTCTTCGTTCAAATCTTCCAAGTCTAAAATACTCATTATTTTTTCAACTCTTTCTTTTATTTCACATGGAGTCTTATTTGCCATGCATCTGTCTACATATTTTATTTCAGCATCAGCACTTTTTTTCTCTGAATTTTGTTGCGCGTACTCCGACATTGCGCGTCTAACTTTTTTGCAATCGGAAACTTCGTTTCCTTCGCGGTTGCCGTCCTCACCGGCATAAAAGTTATTATCTTCTTTAATAACCTCGCATGGAAAAATTTCTACCTCTGGAGTCGGAATTTCAATATTTTTATGATTCGTATTTATACATATTGCATACGCTCTACCATTTTTATTTTCTGTAATAAAATTTCCGAATAATATTCCAGGCCCTAAATTTTGAAGTGTTACCCAGCCTACTTCTACATCATTATTTATAACTTTTGCAGCAATAACGCGTCTCATTCTTGCGGGAATTTCCACTGTTTCCACCCGCTCAAAGGGAATCGATAATTTTATAAAATCAATGCACTTATGTACGGCATTTATATGTCCGTTGTGCTCACTAATAGTTTCCCAGGCCTAGTAGCCCATCTGTTTTTACAGGAAAGCTGTCTGGGACAATATGGACCTCACACTGCAGTCCTTGAAGAGTCATATCTGCTCTTCCTAACGTATACATTTCTCCATTAGGAGCGCGGTGGCGTAACGGATAGAGCTCTTGCCTTCAACGCGGTGGGCACGGGTTCGAATCCTGGCCAGGCACCTCTGACTTTTTTTCGAAAGAAAATTAGTGTATGTGCTACCCATATCGCGACTCTTAAGAAATCTGGCCTCATTGAGTATCGGTTGATTGTTGGTCACAAAAGTGGCTGACCATCCATCGGTAGTCAAAGTTTCCGGTATGGCGGTGTCTGACAGTCTAGCCTGATGTAATGTGTTAAACGGTTCCGGGCTGGGCTCCCTCGACATCTCCATAGAAAAAGGTTAATTATATAGAGGATAACAATATCCTTTATATATTAATCTTTTAAAAAAAAAAAAAAAAAAAAAAAAAAAAAAAAAAAAAAAAACGTATACATTTCTCCTGGTATGACGCCTGTAATCTCTAAAATATGCTGCCTATCTATACTCGTATTTTCATTTATACATTTGGCCTTTATTACGGAAATATCTGCTCCTGAATCAACATAAAATCTTGCACTATTTTCTTTTAAATTCCGACTTTCCAGTTTGACAATAGGCGGATTACGCCCTGCGCACGCGAGTTTCATGTTTATTGTGCGTCTAATTTTTACATGCTTATTATTATTATTATTTAATATATTCTGATCATTATTAATTAATTCCTGCCCGGCGCCTGAGGATTGCGGCGGACATCCTGCGAGTTTAAAGGCTCGTTCATTTTATCACTTTGATTATTTTCATTTATCTTTGCGTTTGAATCCCGCTCTCTATCCGGGCCGCGCGTTTGATTCTCGTTCCTGTTATATTGATATCTCTCACGACTGTTGTCTCTACTACGACCTCTATTTAAACCTATATCATTTCTATTATCGTTACATGCATAATTATTATAACGCGGCGGTCCTTGCGCATCATAATTATATTTATTATTGCGTGAGTCATAGTCTTTGTTCCTATTGAACCCACTGTTAAATCTGCTATAATTATTTCTGTAATTACTATTAGCATTCGCATTGTTATAATTATTATTAGAATTATTTCTGCCATAATTATTATCAAAATTTCTATTGTAACTATTACTATCAAAATTTCTATTGTAATTATTATCATTGAAATTACTTCTGCTATAATTGCTTCGCGGACCGTTCGTATAATTTTTGTTATCGTTTGATTGTTTTCTTTTATTATTATTAACATTTTGCGAATTATTTTTATTTTGTGCATGAATAATACCATTTTCGGCATCATTTCTTAGTGTTTGACACTCCGCCGTCGCGTGCCCCATCTTATCACAATAAGCACATTGTATTTTATCATATTTCTTCTTAATGCACGAGCCTTCTTTATGGCCTTCTTTATCACAATAGCTACATTTAACTGCACTTGTACCTGTTTCTATTTTTACAGGCGTAGCTTGCATTGCTTTTATTTGTGCTTCATGCACTTTATTCGTATTTAATAACTGATGTTGATTTTGCGTCATTTGCATCATGCTATTAATATTCGGTTGAGACCATAATGACAACGATTGCGTATTTTGTGCTATCGAATTTACGGGTTGCAGGCCGTTTATAAATGAGTTTTGCATCTGTGCAAAAAGTCGCGTCTTTTGTTTATTTTCAAAATCAGCTGCAAGTTGTATAGCTTTTCTTAACGTCTGAGGTTTTTCGCAACGCACTTGCATATCTAAGGGCGATATTAATCCGAACAAATAATACTGTAAGGCGTCTCTTTCTATTAATTGCTTTTTCGCTAATCGATCTTGTAAGTTTAATATGGGCACCGTGTCGTAAATCACTAAAAGCCTATTCAATAAAGCTTGCGTCCGTGCGCCGTAATCTGCTGCCGATTCTCCTTGTTGTTGTGTAATTATTTTTAATTGCGTTGATAATTCTTCCATCACTGTTATATTATTATATTGCGCCTCTAAGTCCTTTATCAGTGCCTCAATAGATTCATATTGCATCAATCGCGCTGTAAAAATATCTGCCGCTTTTCCCGTAAGCTTCGTTGCTAACTCGTATATAATAAGAATTTGACTACCTGGTCCAAAACTATTTACTATGTTCCTTAACACAGAGCAAAATAGGGGTAATTTATCTACGCTTCCGTCAAAATATGGTATTTGCCTTATCGCTTGATGTAATGATAATTGAGGCGTATTTTGAAAATTTGTGCCTTGCAGATTTAACATAGGATTCATTTGTTGCGTATTTAATGCGTAATTAGTATTTATCGGTGAGTTTATTGGGAAATTTGGGTTAACTTGAGCTGGTATCATATTACTCCGCGGTTGTGGAATTTGTTGCGGAAAACTCGCGTAATTGTATGGTATCGAAGGATAAGCTAGCTGGTTCGGGCCCTGGTTCGCGTATGTTAACCACGTTTCGTTGGTTTTTGGGCTTTCCTCTGATTTCGATTTTTGAGTCTCGGTTTCCCTTTTATTCCGTGGGAGCGTGCCGTTACTTACTATGTTTCTTTCTTTCATAATATTTAATGATTCTTTGGGTAATTCGAAACCCTGAGACGCGGCTCTTTTGTATTTTTCATTCAATTCTTTCATTTCTTTCTCTGACAAATTGACTGTTAAATTTTCACCATATCTTGGAGTGTACATTGGCATATACACCGTGTTCTGTGACATGGTCGGAAATGATATCCTTTCGTTCCCGAATTCGGCTAAGATTTCTTCACTACGCGAACCTCTAATAGGAGACAACGAACGTCCTCTACGTCTCGCTTTTCCGTCCTTTTTCGAAAATAAATTGATGAGCGACATCTTTGATAAACAAGATTTTACAATTTAATTTTTTTTCAAAATTTTTATTACTGCTTTTTAAATTACGCGTGAGAAGGTGAAGCGTTTACGTTTCCTTATGCGCGCTGATAATTAATTAACCTTGCCGTAAACATTAACGTTACACATCAACTATCAAATTAATATAATCCAACGTTAACTCCTTCTATTTAACTTCTCTTCTTTACTGCAAAATTTATTATTTGATCACGTAAATAAGCTAATATATTTATAATAATTTTTGATAATATGCTTTTGAAATTAATTAGACTTTTTTTGAAAATTGAAGAAAAAGAAAAAAAATTTAATAAATAACCCGGATATTGAAATTTATTATTTGCACGCACTCGCTTGTTTGAATTTAATTTTTTTTTTCCACAAAATTACATATAATTTTTAAATATTTATTATTACCGGTCGACACTGTTGGTTTTCGTAATTATATTCACGCACTGATCAATTTTATCTAACGATTAAAAAGATTATTTTAAAGATTATTTTTAGTGTGCTACACTACGCTTTGGGACACTTTATGTATTACTTAATTTCTACCTACCTGTTACAGTATAGAGTGAGCAGCAGAATAAACACTCTCATTTCTTCGGATAATATTCTCGGATGTCCTTCCTTCCTTCCTTCCTTCCTCCTTCTTCTTGTTCTATTTGCCAAAAATCTATTTGCTCGCTGTACAATTAATCAAATCACCTCTCTCTCTCTTTTTTTCTAAAAAACGCGCTTTAAGTTTATTTCTTAAAAAAATTTTATTTTTTTCTAAAACCTCACTGCGTATCCCACACCGCTGCCACCAAAATGTTACGTGGGATTTTTGATACGCACTCCTATGGGGAGTGTGAGGATGTAAAATAATTACAAGAGAATTAATACGAGTTAACTGGTATTTATTGTAACCCAAAAATACAATGAGAGAGAGACTAGTTACTACTTTACTCTAACGCGTCCGGCGATGGTCTGTCGCTCGTCGTCGTCCAAAACGACGATGTAAGTTGCCCGCGACGAAGTGCCGAATCAGCACTTCGCGCATCGTGCGACTCTTGGTCCGGAAACTCGGAGTCGCATTTCTCTGAGTTTCTACCTTATTTTATGTTTTATATTATAATACACGTACAATATAATGTACGTAGCAGAAGCAATTTATTGAAGCAATGCCAATAAAATCATTAAAAATTCTAAAGCGCATGATAACAAACAAACATCAAATCAAAAAATAAAAATACGTACATAAAAATTAAAACGTTCGCATAAAAAAAAAAATTTCGTATATTTAAAATATTTTCTTTAAAATAAAACCAGGGGTAAAAAAAATATTAATTCAAATATTCGCGCAAAAAAGATCAAGCATAGTATGTCATTTAAAATATTTTCTTTAAAATAAAACCAAGGATGAAAAAAAAAAAATAAATACAGATATTCGCGCAAAAAAAGATCAAGCATAATATGTCATTTAAAATCTTTTCTTTAAAATAAAACCAGGGGTAAAAAAAATATAAATACAAATATTCACGCAAAAAAAGATCAAGCATAGTATGTCATTTAAAATATTTTTAAAAAACCAGGGGTAAAAAAAATAAATTCAAAAATTTTATTTATAAAAATAAAAGCAAGCTTCGTACGTCATTTAAAATATTTAAAATAAAAAACCAGGGGTAAAAAATATTAATTTCATCATTTTATTTATAAAAATAAGAGCAATCTTTGTATGTCATTTAAAATATTTTTAAAAAGGGGTAAAAAAGTTCTTTTTATGTAAATATTATTTCTTTCCCAGGCGGACTTATTAATATATTTTTTCGTGGTCTCCATGTTCTACTTCACTCAGGAAAATTATAATCAAATTTTCCGAAAAAATTTATTTATTCATATATGAAAATAATAATAAAAAACGTAATAAAAATACAATAAAATTAAAATAGTGCAGGTTTCGATGTTCTTAAAAATATTTAAAAAAAAACATCAATGGCCATAATCTGAAGTTTGTTAGTAAACATGACAAATAACTAAATAATACATTCCCTAGAACAATCAATTTGACGTGGAAATAGCATCTCCGTATTTTAAAATGTAAGTGTAATTAGAAAAAACATATTATTACGGACTACAATATTACCTTGAAATTGAATGATGTATATTTATTATTTTATAAATAATAATAATGTAAGACAATATATAATAATGTATAATTGAAATAATGTAAATGTAATCAGATTACATTCACAATATATATGACCATTTATTAGCAATTGATTATAATGAAAATTTTCATAAAAATCACAATCTTGTTTTAGAAGGGAAAATGTCGAAATTTCAAAAATTCCATTGTTTGCGTAAGTTGCGCGTGAAGATGTCTTCGCGCAACTAGCGCGCTCTCGAGTGAGCTGACCGGGCTTCTATAATTTTATTTACACAAATGCTTGCGAATAATGGAATTTTATGCCTGCCGTTTCAAATAATATACACAATTCATGGATAAGGTGATCAGAGCACTCGTCTCATTTGTCCGACTTATGCGACAACCATCTATTTTATGCACTCGTTAAAATGAAATCGATGCTTTACACTGTAAAAAACTTTTTAACGAGAGAAAACAAAGTGATAGTGTAGCACCACAAATGTTTTTAATTTTTTTTTATAGACAATATTTACAATTTCGTACCAAAGCATATTTTCAATTTTAAAATAAGTTTTTGAGTATTGCTATTATGCAACGTTCACTGTAAAAAATTTTCTGGTAACTATACCAGTTTCCTGTAAATAATTACATGTTTTAGCGATGTGAAGTTACATTTTTATGTAACTTTACCTCGCTGAGGGTAGGTCCTACTATGATCGCGGTATTTTCCCCGTGCTTAGTAGTGTAATGTTACAGTCAGTATCAACATGGCTATCCGGTAAAAATACATGACATACGTGAACTTTCGCGACAACAGAAACACATTTTAAACACAATAAGAAATATTTTATTCTTATTATTTGATGTTTAACATAAATTTATTAAATAATCTTTTCGAATTTCATACTGTCATAAGTAATAAACTTTCAACGTATATTTTTTATTAAATTACATCGAATGTAGGTTAGAAACGATGGATCAGGTAATTTTACCGGTTTTCATGTTAGTCCAGGCGGGATCTGTTTTAAAATCGGTAGATTTGGATGTTTCGCATATAGTCGCTAATTTTTGCTTAAATGTCTCCAAAATTATGTTAGATATGACAATTTCGATAGCGTTTAATTTTACGTAGGAATATAGTATTGCACTCAAGGTAAAAAAAATTTACAATGTCATCGGAAGGTCATATCAGGAAATAATAGTTATTTCTCAAATTACTCATTGATCAATGTTGATTAGTGAGGAAATGAAGATACTGATAGATAACTCGAGTTACTGAATTTAAATCTGATGTCCGCTTAACCCTACAAGATCTGTATGAAAGTCATTTGAAGGTCCAATCGCGAATATCTTTTATTATTTGATAACATTAGGACACCTTCAAGTTTTACGTGTCGCTGAATCCATAATCAGGGTCTGTTGGAATGTCAAATGACGTAATTACGTAAAAATTAATCAAATATTGACTGAAAGAAAATTTTTGTTTTCCAAGAAGCCACAGTTTGAAACGAATTTTTCTGTAATTACGTCATTTGACACTCCAACAGGTCTCGGATTCGAATCCAGCATCACGTAAAACTTATAGGTATCTTAATCTTATCAAATAATAAAAGATATTCGCGATTTGACCTTCAAATGACCTTGATGGAGACTGGTAGGGTTAAGCGAATATCAGATTTGGATTCAGTGACTCGAGTTACCTATCAGTATCTTCATTTTCTTACTAATCAACGTTTATCAATGATTAATTCGAAAAATAACTATTGTATCGCGATATGACCTTCAGATGATATTGTAAAATTTTTTTACCGTGAGTGCAATACTATATTCTCATGTAAAATCGAACGCTAAATTGATTTCTGATATAAAAAATATGTAGAATCAGATTTGAATGAATTAAAATTAATTTTTGAAAATTTTTTATGAAATTTCTAGGTTTGAATCGCCATATTAAGGCCGCCATTTTGGATTTTTCAAAATCGCCACATTGCAAAAGAAAGTAGAGTGTAAGATGAAAATTTTTAGCCCATGCACGACTTTTTTAGTGATCTACAATTTTTGACAGAGCCATTATCCGTTTGACGTGGATTGATCCATATATATATATATATATATATATATATATATATATATATATATATATATATATATATATATGGGACATTTTACACCAACTGGAAGAGCAAAAAAATAAAAATCGCTGAAACTCTGAGAATATATTCTGTCTGTTACTCAAAATGTGTAAAAAAATATTCAAGGATTTAGATTTGAAGGATCAAGAGCCATAGATCCTTGAAATTTGGAAATTTTCAAAATTTTTGGAGAAGTACCAACTTTATGATTTTTTTTCTGAAAATCTTGATGTTTTAGAGAGAAATTCATGAGAATTCTTCATGTTCTAGATAAAGAGGAGAGTTAGCATTATTTTTTACAGAGCTAAATTTTGGAAGTTTTCTATTGGTTCTTATATGTATTACATGGCAATTGAAATTACTCATTGTCTGCTACTTCAGAAATTGCTTTTCGAGGGCTTATTTCCTTCTATTTTTTATCAACTTAAAAATAAATTTTTGATTGTGTAAGAAAGAGCCACCAATAAGGAGTTATAACAGTTTAAAATATATATTTTCATGTCTAATTTATTTTCAATATAAAAATTAATCATACATGATAATATATATTTCAAACTGTTTTAACTCCTTATTGATGGCTCTGACTTACATAATCGAAAATTCATTTTAAAGTTCACGTAAAATAGAGGAAAATAAGCCCGCGAAAAGAAATTTCTGAAGTGGGGAGCAATGAGTAGTTTCAATTACCATGTAATACATATAAGAACCAATAGAAAACTTCAAAATTCAGGTCTGTAAAGAATCATGCTTACTCTGCTTTTCATTAACAACAAGAAGTATTCTTATGAATTTCTCTCTAAAATATCAGGATTTTCAGGAAAAAAAATGATCAAGCTGGGACTTTTCCAAAAATTTTGAAAAATTTCCAAATTTCAAGTATCTATGGCTCTTGATCCTCCCAATCTAAATCCTTGAAAATTTTTTTACACATTTTGAGTAACAGGCAGGATATATTCCCAGAGTTTCAGAGATTTTTATTTTTCTGCTCTTCCAGTTGGTTTTAAATGTTCCATATATATATATATATATATATATATATATATATATATATATATATATATATATATATATATATATATTTATCCATTAAAAAAAGTTTGTTGTAGAAAAAACTAAAATCAAAATTATTTTGAATTATTTTTAATAATTGTATTCTTAAATTTATTTACAGTTATTTATGGTTATTTGCAGTATCTACATTTAAATAATGTATGAATGATAATAAATAACCCACACAGCATGAAATATTTATGGAAGCTTCCTGGAACATTGGTAGCAAAGATTTGAAATATTTTAGGAATCTTCCATGGAATATTCCTGTAATATTCGTATGTCCTTGATTCTTCCTACATTGGAATATTCCATGGAATATTGCTGGAAAATTCTAAGAATATTTTATTGGAAGATCTAGGACATCTCAGATCTTTTATTGAAATATTTCAGGAATCTTGCAGGAATATTTCATGAAATATTCCGTTGGAACATTCATTAAAAAATTCCGGAATATGGGAACGGTAGATTTGAAACATTTTATGAACCTTTCATGAAATATAAACGAAAGATCTAAAGAATCTTTCATGAAATATGCACAAAAGATTTAAAGAATTTTTCACGAAATATTCCATGAAATATTTCTGGAAGAGTTTAGAAATCTATCGTAAAATATTCCGTGGAATATTTTGTGGAAGATTTGCAGAATATTGGCACGGAAGATTTCGAATATTTCAGGAATCTTCCGTGAAATATTCCTGTAATATTCGTGTGTCCTTCATGCTTCCTACATTGGAATAATCCATAGAATACTCTTGAGAAATTTCAAGAATATAAAAATGGAAGGTTTGGGTAATCTCTCATCTTTCATGAAATGCTCCTGGAAGATTTTTGGAAAATGTGAAATGCTGTGAGGGGATGGTATATATATATATATATATATATTATATAATAACACATTACACTCATACATCAATACATATACGCATACATAAACATTTTGTTATAAAATTGCATTTAAATATTCGCTTCGACTGTGCACATCAAAGTGCTGATACCCTTTCGCTTTTATAGTAAGTGAGGTATCTTCCAGCCGCTTAGGGATAAAACTCCCATTTAACAAACATCCCCTTATCGGCGTCACTGGAAACCTCCCGTAACGTTCCGCGCAATCTTCCAACGAAAACTTTATGGAATCATTCTAGAATCTTTTAAGCAATATTCTACTGAAAGATTACTGTAATCTTTGCGTAAAATTTTTCGTAAAATATTTACGGAAGATTTATGTAATATTTTGCTGCACGGTTTAAAAGTTTTTAGAAATCTTCCAGTGAAATGTTTCTGGAATCTTTCTGAAATCTTTAATAAAATATTCCACTGGAAGATTACTTAAATCTTTTTATGGAATATTTCGTTGACTATTTATGGAAGATTTATGTTATATTCCACTGTGCGATTTGAAAGTTTTTTGGAATCTTCCAGTGAAATGTTTATGGAATCTTTCTGAAATCTTTCATAAAATATACCACTGGAAGGTTACTTAAATATTTCTGTGGAACATTTCGTCGAATATTTATAGAAGATTTATCTAATATTCCGCTGTACGATTTTAAAATTTTTTGAAATATTCCAGTAAAATGTTTATGGAATTTTTCTGAAATCTTTCATGAAATATTCCACTGGAAGATTACTTAAATCCTTCTGTGGAATATTTAGTTGACTAGTTTTGAAAGATTTATGTAATTATCCGCTGTACGATTTTAAAGTTTATCGGAATCTTCCAGCGAAATGTTTATGGAATCTTTCTGGAATCTTCCATGAAATATTTTACTGGAATATTCATAAACATTACATGGAATATTTTATGAAATATTTCAGAAATCTTTCGTGAATATTACATGGAATATTTCGAAAAAGTTTTCGAACATTCCTTTGAAATATTCCTGAAATATTCCTGGAAGCTTTCAATGGAAGATTCCAGTGGAACATTCTGAAATATTCCGCGAAGACTTTCAATAATCCGCCTAAAAGGTTCCAGTGAAATATTCCAGTGGAATAATTCGAAATATTTCAGTGTAATCTTTCAGGCTATGTGAGAACCATTATTTATTTCTAGCCTAACGCTTTCTTATTGTAATTTATAATTTTCAATATTTTCTTATAATCATTTGTTTATTCGCAGCATTATTCTACTTTTACAAAATAATTTTCATACAAGGTGATCAAATATTTTACTATAAAATAATATATGTATATGTTTCATTTCACATAAAAATTTCAACATCAAAACTAATTCTCTAATGTGAAGAATAAAAAATTAAATTGGTATAATTTTGAAATTTTGATATGGGAATACTTTTTATAAATAACTTTTTAATAATTTTGAACAATGGTCAATTTTTTAAATAACTTGTGGTATTGAATGTTAATTAAATTTAGTTTTAACATGAAGTTAATTATTTAGGTTGAAAATGCATTCAATAAAATAATATAACTATTTATGAGTTATCACTTAATTTTTTAAACTTTTTATTCATAGTTGACTATTATATTGAATATATGATTCTCATTTTAATAGTTTTAATATGATATTATGTTAATTTCATAAATATAAATTATTTAAGGAGATGTAAAATGGACAGCACACTTCCACCCATAAATATTGATTATATTTCCATTGTATTTTAAAATTTTGAATAAATAGATGCATTAAGACGACTTCGGATTTTAGGTTAGGTTTTATTTTTGAGTTTACAAATTACTCTTTCAATATGTAAAATTTTTCAGATTTTTCAATTTTCCACCATTCTACTGATTATAATAATTGGTGGAAAATTAAAAAATTCAAAAAATTTTAGAAATTGAAAGAGTAATTTGTAAACTACAAAATGAAATCGAACCGAACTTCCGTAGTCGCCTTAACATACAGTATGTATCACGAAGATTATTCAGCTAAATTTTTATATAAATCTATACATTAGTTATTGAGAAGTTTGGGTTCCAATATTATTTACTAAAATTTTTTTATTTAGAATCAGAAATTTAAATATCTTAAAAGTAATGATTGGAATAATTTAAAAATTCAAATAAATAATCATCACGAGACATACTGCAAGATAATACATTCCTTCTATGGAAATTCAGCAATAGAATGGAAAGACAGTTAATTTTTTCATCTTCTTATAGTAAAATATAATCGAACTTTAACGACAAATTTAACATAATGAAATAATTGTACTTTCAATGATTTGTATCATATTTAATACAAATTATTGAGTGATATTACAGAATATTATTTTTTTCCGCGTTTATAATAAATATTTCGCAAATAATAAGTAAATTTTCTTTTGAAATGTTTACTTTTCTAGGGGGAATTCTACTTCTATCTAGACAGTTCCTACATCTAAATGCATAATTATAGACATAATCAGAAACATTTATTCATATTCTATATATTGTCCTATCTTTATAATTGACTATTGAAAAAATTTAATATCTAATAAATAATTTTTTTAAGAGCAGGCCGGATTCGCTGTCCTTGTCTAATTGGCATTTTTGTTATTTACTCAAGTATTAATCGGTGTATCTGCAAATTGAAGGTTAAGCGCAATAGATATTATTATTACAAATATCTATGCACAAGAAAAAAAAAATCTATCGCTTTGTTTTTGAGAAAAGTAAGGAACGCGAAAATATTATAAACATAATCTTTTACTTCGGCGTTCCTTACTTTTCTCAAAAACAAATCAATAGATTTTTTTTTTCTTGTGCATAGATATTCATAATAATAATATCTATTGCGATCAACCTTTATTTTGAAGATACACCGATTAATACTTGAGTAAATAACAAACAACTCAATTGTTACTCGGTCGGTATCAGGTTCTACTCCGGCCTGCTGTTAAATTGTATTTCATAAAATTTATGTTCAAACGATATTAAAAATAATATTTTTATATCATGTAATTATAATTTTTCAAATGAGGTAATTTGATATTCTTTAAAAATTAATCTTTCTCTTATTGAAAATATTATTGCTTCAATGAAATGAATTGCTAACAATTTCTATATAAATCACAATTTATTTAAATATAAACACGTGTACAAATGAAAATGTAATTAAGGGTATGGTTTCACGCTACTTTACCGATCGAAAATTATAATTTTATAAAATTACAATTTTTGAAAAAACTATACATCGGAATGAGTTTTCCTTTTATAGATCACTTCATTTAATTTCGATGAAGGGCGGAAACTCTAAAAATTAGCGGAAAAAAGCGTTAATCGAAGATAATTAGAAAAACAAATTTCTCAGTTCGAAAAAATCAAATTTCTCAAAAACCGCGTTTCGTAGGGAAATTTCCTATTCAGGATCATTTTATTTTTGAAAAATGAAGGGCGGAAACTTGATTTGATAAATCATATCGCAAAAAAGCAAAATTACATTTTTCTAAAAAGATGCGATCAGCTGTAAGAATACAATGGCCGTGCAAGAAGCCATGTTTCATAGTTGGCATCAATGCTAATGTATAGTTTGGTACGCGCCAACTTCAAATTCGAATTTTAAATGTAAATTGAATTTGTTTTATATGTACAATTTCTAGAAATGAACACTTTTTCAACATAAAACTGTTTTATTTTATTTGAAACATAAATATGTACAAAATTTAATATTATAAGAGAGAACAATATAGTTTACATCATTTGCGAACTCATTATTTTTTTTTTAATTTTCATTATAGCAAAATAAGTAATCTATTCGTTTCTTTGTTTGAAACAAAATATTTTTTGAATGACTTTATTGAATTAGCGAAACTTTGGCATATCCTAACCTTTTTAGAATGAAAATATGTTTTGAAAAGCGAATGATAAGGATTACTTAATTTTATTGACAATTATGGTTTTTGAAAAATAAACAGTCATAAGTAATTTTATTAAGATAAGACTTTGAAAAAACGTGAGAAAAATCATTTAATTTTTTTAATCTTAGTGTGATGAGTATAAAATAAAATTCATAATATTATTTTTGAAAAATTTGTAGAAATCTATTTTTCAAATTCATTATTTTCCTAATATTTATCTTTTTATTCGGAATTTAAATTTTACATTCATGTTATATATAGATTTATAAATCAAACATAAATATAAAAAGAATAGAAAAGATTTTGAAATATATTTTTTTTGACAAAATTTTTTTAAAGATAAATGAACAAGACTCTCCGTAAAACACAAACTGCAAAAAAACTTTCTTTTATTTGACAAAGAATTCAATTTGGTAGAAATGAATGATTAGTTTTTGAATTTTGTAAATAAATTAAATCATAAATAAATGTACATGTTGAACCTTAAAACTTCAATTTTATTTATGCATTATACTTATCATTTTAACTAAATGTTATTTTTTCAAAAAACTGTAAAAACTATAAAAAATATAAATAATCGTAAATAAATGTGAATAATTGTAAAAAAATAAATAAATGTAAATAACTGTAAATAAATATAAACAACTGTATATTTATAGTTATTTACAGTTATTTACAGTCAGTAACACTTATTTACAATTATTTCCAGAAATTTTTTCCATATGGGCTTATCTTAATAAAATTATTTACAACTATTTATTTTTAAAGAACGTTAATATAAAATAATATTTGATGAGATTATATTATATAATAAAATTATATTATCAATAAAATTAAGTAATCCTTATCATTCGCTTTTCAAAACATATTTTCATTCTAAAAAGGTTAGGATATGCCAAAGTTTCGCTAATTCAATAAAGTCATTCAAAAAATATTTTGTTTCAAACAAAGAAACGAATAGATTACTTATTTTGCTATAATGAAAATTAAAAAAAAATAATGAGTTCGCAAATGATGTAAACTATATTGTTCTCTCTTATAATATTAAATTTTGTACATATTTATGTTTCAAATAAAATAAAACAGTTTTATGTTGAAAAGTGTGTTCATTTCTAGAAATTGTACATATAAAACAAATTCAATTTACATTTAAAATTCGAATTTGAAGTTGGCGCGTACCAAACTATACATTAGCATTGATGCCAACTATGAAACATGGCTTCTTGCACGGCCATTGTATTCTTACAGCTGATCGCATCTTTTTAGAAAAATGTAATTTTGCTTTTTTGCGATATGATTTATCAAACCAAGTTTCCGCCCTTCATTTTTCAAAAATAAGATGATCCTGAATAGGAAATTTCCCTACGAAACGCGGTTTTTGAGAAATTTGATTTTTTCGAACTGAGAAATTTGTTTTTCTAATTATCTTCGATTAACGCTTTTTTCCGCTAATTTTTAGAGTTTCCGCCCTTCATCGAAATTAAATGAAGTGATCTATAAAAGGAAAACTCATTTCGATGTATAGTTTTTTCAAAAATTGTAATTTTATAAAATTATAATTTTCGATCGGTAAAGTAGCGTGAAACCATACCCTTAAGGTTAAATGTATGTTATTTATAAAAAATTGTTAACAAGTAACTTTTTAAATAATATATTTTGATGAAAACTAATTTAAATACCTCATTCTCTGAATGATAACTGAATACAATTTTAATTTAATAAACTTAGTTATACAATTATAAATATATAATATTTATATAACTGTTCATCAAATAAAATTATTATTTTTTCATTATATATATATATTAAAAAAATAATTATTACAATAGATTGTAGTTAAATAAAAATGTTTATTTTTATAATTATAGCGTTGAAATTTATTTTGATGAAAATGTTATTTGATTGACATTTACAGTATTATTTTAACTATTTTTGAAAAGTTACTTGCCATCAATGAAGAAATATTTAATTTTTTTAATTAATAATCTATTAATATCAAGAATTTTTTAAAAATTATAATATTTATAATATGTAAACCTTACTTGTGATACATACACTTTGTAATATTTGTATCTCATTAAATTTTTATATTAGATGCAAAAAGGATTGTTAAGTAATTGCAAATAGTTATTTTTTTATTCTGAAATATTCGAATTTGAAATTAACTAAAATGTTGTATTTTAATCTTATGATTTTTTCTATTTTAATTTCGTATTTCATATTTATAAAATACATTTGTGAAGATATTTTTATTAGAAATCAACACGAATTTCTTTTAAGCATGTTTCACTCATAAATTAATTTCATAATTCAAAGTCATGGTCATATATTGAGGTCTGGAAATTATAGTTGTAACTCAGTACCTAGTTCTCAGTTTATTTACATCAAAGATCGTACTATCTTTGTTTTTCTAATGGAAGTAGAGTGAGAAATAGTCATTTGAAATAAATTATACGCTTTTCTACTTTAAGCACATGTGTACATATATTTTTATATTATGTTTCATCAAATTATTTTCAATTTTATTTAGTACTCAAAATTCAATTAATTAATTCTTATTTACTTAAAATTAGTCATTTATACATAATAATATAATAAAAGAAAATTCAACTAAGCGACGTTAGGAGCGAAAAACTTCAATATAATTAATACTTGTTAACGTAAAACCCAATAAATTGTGTAACGATTTTCAACAGTTGATAAATATAATGTAAATCATATAATATATATATCAATTTTAAATTTCTAATCATTAATTTAAAACTCAAAAGTAACTATTTTAAAACGGAATATGGAAGATAAACATGTATCGTTTTAATCCTTGAATATCACGAATTTAAATATTCATTATTGGTAATTTTAAAGAATTATATATTATATAAATAATTCTATATTTAATAATTTTCAATTTTAGTAACAGAAAAAGCCGCACGAGAAGAGATTATTAATTACACTTTCTGCGAAATATTGTCCTTGAATCGAGTAGGTGAAAGATCAGTCTTAAGAGGAGGTCACGTATCTCTGTCCTTTTCTAATCAAAGAATTCAGTTTTTTACAGAAATTATAACTTTATCAAAAAATGAAGAGAAAGCCGCATCTCGTAATAAAAAAAGCAATATTTTCTTTGATAAGAAAGAATTAATTTAATTGCTTTGTTTTCGAGAAAACCTTGAAAAACTCAAATCATAGAGGTTAGAGTGGACAATTTGGTTTTTCAAGGTTTTCTTGAAAACGAAGCAATAAAATTAATTTTTTCTTATCAAAGAAAATATTGCTTTTTTTGATGCAAGATGCGGCTTTCTCTTCATTTTTTGATAAAGTTATTAGTTTTCGTAAAAAAATCATTTCTTTGATTAGAAAAGGACAGAGATACGTGACCTCCTCTTAATAATAAAAAAAAAGGCAGTAAGCATCGCAAATTTATGCTCTTACTTCATAATATAATAGTACCAACATTGGTCCCTAAAATTCAAGCTATAGTACTAATTGAAATTATATCGTCACTCTTTTTTTAAGTACTTTAATACATAAATTCTTTTCTCCGTGCAGTTGTTAGTTCTAGTAAACGTCAAATACTGTTTTCGATCATTTCATGGTTCGTGATTGAAACACGCGATAAAAAGAAAAAATTTCTATTATATTTTTTCATTGATTCAAATGCAATTTAGTAGAACAAATTCTTAATTTATTATGATATAATTTGTATTTAAACAATTTTTATGCACATTGTAACTTTAATTATTTTTTTTTATAAAAATAGAAAAATTTAATTTAGTACAAAACTACAATATCACAATTCATTAGTGGCATCGATTCTTTTTTATTTTAAAATTGGCTCATTTATACATAATAATATAATATATGAAAATTCAACCGAGTGACGTTAGGAGCGAGGTATTTTTTGCTAGTATTTATATTATTATTATACATTATTTTAATCGAGCATAATCTAGCGATATTTTAGAAAATTTTCGACTAAAGATTAAAAATTCTAAAAACTACAATGTCGGTAACTATGTATTAAATATATACTGGCACTCGAGTAGTGCACAAGCGCGCATAATTCAAATTTTGTGTAATAAATATTGATAAAATAATAAAATTGAATTTTATTAATATCAAATAAAAGCAATTAAATAAATAAATAATAATAAAATAAATTTTGTCTCATAAAAGAAGTGGTTGAAATTAAAAAAAAATATTGAGTAAAGATCACGGCTTTAATTTAGAAAGAGTTGTGGAGAATAGAGGTTTTGTGTTCCGGGATCAAAAAGAAAACACTTTTATTTATAATATTAAATTGGTTGATATGTATTCTAAATTATGCTAAGTACTGTGATTATTAATCTAGTTTGTTATAAATGGCTCAGCTTTCTTTACACATGCGATTGTAAAGAGCTTGTCTTTATCGCTACATGGCGCTTGCTAGACTCTTTTCAAGAGACTGCTGGAGCTCGAATAGAGCCTCTCTTTCTCAGCTGATTTGCTGTATCGTATGCATGGTCGAGTACGCATTTACCGACGGATGACGATACGCATACAAATGAAAGACTCTACATTTACCTATTACAACACGCCTCCTTAAATTTGCGGCTTTTATCGCTTTTGCATGCTTTTAAATTAATCTTCTGTTTTAACAAATTTTTCTTTGCATAGACCTTTAGTTAGTATATCAGCTATATTTTTATCAGTTTCAATTTTAAGAATATCTATTACGCCGTTTTCATAATTTTCATTATTATAGTGATATTGCACTTCAATGTGCTTCGAATTTTTGTAAGATTACCAAATTTACCTATAGCTATCGCACCAGAATTATCTTCATAAATTTTAATTGGTCTGCCTATATTAAATTCAAATGCATCATTTAATAAATCTTTTATAAATAATATTTCTGTGATTGCCTCTGACATAGCAATGTATTCAGCGAAAGTTGAATTTTTTGTAACAGTTTTCTGTTTATGTGTTTTCCAATAAACTACATTACCAAGTACTCTAATGACAAATCCTGTTGTGGATTTCCTATCAATATGATCACCTGTGTAATCTGAATCGACCATACAATCTAATTTTTCTTTATTTATATTATTGTAATAAGCTAGTTTTAAATCTTTAGTTTTATATAAATATTTTAGTACTCTTAAAGCATATTTAAAATGTGTTTCATTGTAACAACGTTGGTACCCTAGCAGAAAAAAAAATGCAGAAAACAGTAAATATCCGAAAATATCAGAAGAAAACAGAAGAAAACTGATAAAAACTGCAGAAAACGGAAATTAACTGTTGAAAAATGTCGAGATTGAGACAAAGACAACAGTTATCTTCTGATTTCTTCTGATTTCTTCAGTTTTTATCAGTTTTCTGCAGTTATCTGCAATTATCAACAGTTTTATTCATTTTTCAACGTTTTTCTTCATTTATAAAAGCAATTTGAAAAGTGAAGAAATCCGGAAAAAACTGAAGACAACTGTTATATTCTGAAAATAACTGTTGAAAAGTGAAGAAAACTGAAGAAAACAATTATATTCTGAAAATAACTGTTGAAAAGTGAAGAAATCTGAAGAAAACACTTATATTCTGAAAATAACTGTTGAAAAGTGAAGAAAACTGAAGAAAACAGTTATATTCTGAACAAAACTGTAGAAAAGTGAAGAAATCTGAAGAAAAAAGGTAATAATTGTTTAAAAATAAAGTAAAATGAAGAAAATTGGAAAAAAAATATTTTTTACGAAAAAAGTGAAGAAAACAGAAAATAACTGAAGAAAACTGATAATATCGGCAGAAAACGGAAGAAAACAGTTAATAACTGTTGAAAAATGAAGAAAAGTGAAGGAAATTTAAAAAAAAAATATTTTCTTACATAAAAAGTGAAGAAAACAGAAGATAACCAAAGAAAACTGATAATATCGGCAAAAAACTGAAGAAAACAGTTGATAACAGTTGAAAAACGAAAAAAAGTGAAGAAAATTGAAAAAAAAAAAATTTTCTCACATAAAAAGTGAAGAAAACAGAAAATAACTGAAGAAAACTGATAATATCGGCAGAAAACTGAAGAAAACAGTTGATAACTGTTAAAAAACGAAGAAAAATGAAGAAAATTAAAAAAAAATTTTCATTTCTATATAATAAGTGAAGAAAACAGAAGATAACTGAAGAAAACTGATAATATCGACAGAAAACTGAAGAAAACAGTTGATAACTGTTGTCTTTGTCTCAATTCCGACATTTTTCTGCCGTTATCTTCTGTTATAAACTGTTGTCTTCAGTTTTCTTCAGTTTTCTTCTTTTTTTTCCGCTAGGGTACTTACTCAAATAATTTACACTGTATGATATGTCAGGTCTTGTCCCTGTACTAATGTATAAAAGTTCGCCTATTAAATTTTTATAGCTAATTCTTTTGTCTATTTTAGTTACTTGATCAAGCTTTAAACTTGTTTCTATCAGTGTTTCATAAAGTTTAGCATTTTCTAGATTATATTTCACAGCCAATGATTTAATATATTTTTGTTGACTTAAAGTCATTATACCTTTTTCTTTATCATGATTAATATCAATTCCAATATATCCTGTTATTTTACCTAAATCTTTCATTGCAAATCTTTGCATTAATTTTGTTTTTATTTCCTTGATCTTGCTTTTGTCTTTACAGCATATTAAAATATCATCTACAAATACCAACATATATATAGGATCATTGCTTGTGTTATTTACATATAAACAATAGTCAGTCATGATTGCTTCTAACAAAATTTAATTTTTCAACACAGTTATTTAATTAGTGATGGGCGATAAATATCGATAATTGCTGATATCGATATTTGTCCCTTAAAATATCGATATTTTTTATCGATATTTTAAGAACCGATATCTTAACATGTCGATATTTTTGCCACAAGTATTGATAATTTTATCGATAATATACAAAATAAAAATGCCATTTACTTCGTTAACGGCAGGCCGGAGTAGAACTTGATACCGACCGAGTAACAATTGAGTTCAGCGATGCCGAAAGTGGCAGAGTCAGAGAGGGAAATTCAAAAATGTGTAAAAAAAAAGTATTAAAATAAATAGTTTTCAAAATTTGATAATTAATAAATAATTCTAAAAAACAAAGTTACTATAACAAAATAATTTTTTTTCAATTTAAAAAATTTTTTTGAGTTTAACAAAATTTTGTTCAACTCAAAAAAATGTAAAAAATAGAAAAAAAATTATTTTGTTATAGTAACTTTGTTTTTTGGAATTATTTATTAATTATCAAATTTTGGAAACTATTTATTTTAATACTTTTTTTTATACATTTTTGAATTTCCCTCTCTGACTCTGCCACTTTCGGCATCGCTGATTGAGTTGTTTGTTATTTACTCAAGTATTAATTGGTGCATCTTCAAAATAAAGGTTAATCGCAATAGATATTATTATTATGAATATCTATGCACAAGAAAAAAAAAATCTATCGATTTGTTTTTGAGAAAAGTAAGGAACGCCGAGGTAAAAGATTATGTTTATAATATTTTCGCGTTCCTTACTTTTCTCAAAAACAAAGCGATAGATTTTTTTTTCTTGTGCATAAATATGTGTAATAATAATATCTATTGCGCTTAACCTTCAATTTGCAGATAGACCGATTAATACTTGAGTAAATAACAAAAATGCCGATTAGACAAGGACAGCGAATCCGGCCTGCTCTTAAGTTTTCAAATAGCGTCATGAAATATTATGTAAATTACATGATATCACTAATATGAGAACTATTTAAAATTGGTCGAAACACATTTTTCTTGGATGCGTTACGTAAGAATTTAAATACGATTCCGTAATTCAACGGTCATTTCGACGTAATTGAGCTCAAAGTTATAGACCTTAATTTTAACAAAACATATACATATACTTAACTGCCGTTTTTCAAATTATCTGTTACAAATAATAAAGTTTGGAATATAGCATAAAACAACAAATGTTATTCTTAAATTGCTGTTCTTTTTGATACATGGTAAGTTAATTTTAAATTTTCAATACTTTACAAAAAGAAATATAATATTTTCGATATAAAGGCAATTAATTCAAAATATAATAAATGTTACTTTTCTAAATACTTTTATATGCTTTGAGTTCTGGCATAATTTTCAAGAACGTTATTAATTTTTTTATAAATAGTTTGATAATATTTTTAATACTTTTTCAGTGTTTGGTCATGTGGTGATTGTATGAATGCGTGTTTATTATATTATAAGTGGCTTCCTAAAACTAACCTCAACTCATATCCAACAATTTTTCCAACAACAGTATGCATAACTGAATTCATTTTTCATTGTAATATATGAATATATTGATAAATTACAAAAAATAATGTGATGATTAAATTTTATATTTAAGATTATTTATTAATTTTTAACTGATTATAAATATAAATATTTATTTTGATTGGTAAGTTTTTTATATAGCATAAATTATTTTTTTTTAATTTCTCTCAATTTATTTCATATATTTTTATTTTAATGTACATAAAAATATTTTTTATTATGTAAAAAAGATGTTAAAACAACTGGTAATACAACAAATCTACGCTCACATTTCATACACAACCACCCAGAAGTTGAACTTAATATCGCAACAAATAAATCAACACAAGAGGAAAAAATGGATTGCAACGAATCTAATGTAACAAAAAAAAATAATACATTTTTATTCAATAGAACCAATAAAATACATATAATACTATAATGTTAGCAGGTCTTCGATAATGACAACTCAATATATGTTCTTAACATTAATAACAGTTCTACTCTGAAAACTACGTCAAACTTCGAATCAAATCAAATGTTTTGTGAAAAGTCAAAACAATTAAAAGGTAGAAAAACACTAGGAATTTCTTTAAAAACTTCTATTACTAAAAAGTGCAACAAAGAGTGGATTCAGCATTTGCTTACCAAAAATCGTTTCAAGGTAGTTATTGAATAATGTTTTTTTTTAATTATGAAAAAATAACTTTTATAATAATTTTTTTTTAACAAGGAATTATATTAATTTTTTATTGCAAATTAAAATTTTTTTTATATGTCATTTTAAAATTTAGTTTTTATTGATAAAAAATATATTTTATTGCAAATGTTTCTAAAAAAATATGATTTCAGCTGGAGGAACAAAAGCTTCTCTTGCTACGGATAGACTCCTGTTTATGATAGCAGAGGATAAAATGCCATTCCATACTGTAGAAAAAGAAGGTTTTAAAACTTTTGTAAAGTACATTGCTCCACTTTATAAAATACCAGATAGAAAAAAAGTAACTAATTTAATGGATCAAAAATATGATGTACTATCTATCATCATAAAAAAAAAGTTATCCACAGTTTCTAATATAAGTCTTACCACTGATATTTGGAGAGATACCCTAAACACTAAAAGCTACTTAGGCCTTACAAGTCACTTCATTGATGGTTATCAAATGAAATCAATTAATATAGGTGTTATTGAATTAAGTGAAAATCATAACTCTGCTAACATACAAAAATGGTTAAATGAAATAGTCGCAGCTTGGGAAATTAAACCAGAAAGTATTATTTTTATTGCATCGGATAACGCTTATAATATTAAAAATGTAATAGCTGATTGCTTTGGATCTGAAAGACATCTCCCATGTTTTGCCCATACTTTAAATCTAGTACCTTCCAAGAATTTTAAATCTGATGTTGTTGTTAATCCTATTCACAAAAAAGTCAAGACAATAGTTACTTATTTCGAAAAAGCAGTCGTGGCAGCTGATTCTCTTACCCTGTTGAAAATAATGGCGTCTTTCCAGTACGTCTTTGAAAGATGTCTTTGAAGACGTCTTTGGTCGTGTCTTAGATTGGAACAAAATAAGACGTCATTTTTTTAATGTTCCGGAAATATAGTAACCAAATGACGTCTTTTTTATAAGTAAAATAATTTCAAAGACGTATTTTTCCGATAAATACTCATAATAAAAGACATAAATTTAAAAAAAAAAATTCTTTTTTTTAAAACGAATGACGTCCTCCCTGTTGAAAATAATGACGTCCTTCTAAGACGTCTTTGGTCGCGTCTTACATTGGAACCAAAAAAGACGTCATTTTTCCAATGTTTAGAAAATTCAACAAATGATCATCAATTTTTATTATTTCAAAGACGTATTTTTTTTAATAAAAATGACGTCTTTTCTTACGAATTTTTATTTAAAAAATACGTCTTTGAAAATGTAAAATGACGTTATTTGTTAAATAGCTTTTCTAAACATTGGAAAAATGACGTCTTTTTTGTTCCAATTTTAGACACAACTAAAGACGTCTTTCAAAGACGTCATTTTCTACGAATTTAGGAAAAAAAGACGTTATTTTTCATGAATTATGTCATTGAAAAATGACTTTACATGATAATCATTTTCCATTTAAAGGAAAAAACAACAAAAGCGAGGTTAACCTCGTAGTTTCAACTCTTCGAAAAACGAAGAGCATATGCGATTGAACTGAGAGCGTTCTGGCCGCATATATCTGCGTCTTTGAAATTTGTATAAGGGATCGCAAAACTTGAAAATCGCCACCTGGTGAGTTAAAATAAAATTGACGCAAGCGCAACCATCAATTCGACTATAAGACACTAGGTGGCGATTTTCAAGTTTTGCGATCCCTTATACAAATTTCAAAGACGCAGATATATAAGGCCAGAATGATCTCAGCTTAATTGCAAATGCTCTTCGTTTTTCAAAGAATTGAAACTACGAGGTTTACCTCGTTTTTGTTTTTTTTTTCTTTAAATGGAAAATGATTATCATGTAAAGTCGTTTTTCAATGACATAATTCATGAAAAATGACGTTTTTTTTCCTAAATTCGGAGAAAATGACGTCTTTGGAAGACGTCTTTAGTTGTGTCTGAAATTGGAACAAAAAGATGTCATTTTTCCAATGTTTAGAAAAGCTATTTAACGAATAACGTAATTTCACATTTTCAATGACGTATTTTTTTAAATAAAAATACGTCTTTTTATAATTTCAAAGACGTATTTTTTAAATAAAAATTCGTAAGAAAAGACGTCATTTTTATTAAAAAAAATACGTCTTTGAAATAATAAAAAGACGTCATTTGTTGAATTTTCTAAACATTGGAAAAATGACGTCTTTTTTGGTTCTAATCTAAGACACGACCAAAGACGTCTTCAAAGACGTCTCTCAAAGATGTCTTTCAAAGACGTCTTAGAAAGATGTCTTTCAAAGACGTCTTAGAAAGACGTCATTATTTTCAACAGGAAGGACGTCTTTCGTTTTAAAACAAGAATTTTTTTTTGAAAATTTATGTCTCTTACTATGAGTACACTGAAAAATAAGTGGGAAAGAAGCACTACCATCGGTAACAAAACTATACTCTTTTCGTTTCGTGCGCACAGAGTGCCACTGCGGGAAAACAGTGGTGCCACTGTGGGACGAGAGGAGTACTTCGCATGACGCCAAATGAAATCCCACGTGAGTGGGAATACACATGCACAACAAAAAGAGCTGTTAGCTTCGACAGTGGGGCGTCACGTTCCCCACGAGAGAAAGCATTAGCATTCTTACGGTTTCGTGGAGCAGAAGTACTTCGAGGGACTCGTGGACTACCACTTATTTTTCAGTGTAGTTATTGGAAAAATACGTCTTCGAAATTATTTTACTTATAAAAAAGACGTCATTTGGTTACTATATTTCATCGTTAGCATTAGAAGATTGGCATTTAGAATAAATTTAATTAATTTTCATAGTTTATATGTAAAGAATTTATATTTTTATATTTTAAATAAAATTAAATAAATTTATTAAATTATAAAATAATAGTTATTCCTTTTATCATAATAAGTAATACTTAGTTTAAATTAAAATGATTTCAATTTAATAATAAAAATCAGAAATATTTAAAAAAAATGTATCAATATTTGATAACCGATATTTTACAGGTATCGATACTTTGAGGTACGATAAGTATCGATACCTAATATCGATATCAGAAGCAGATATCGCCCATCACTATATTAAATGTTTCGTACCATGCTCATGGACTTTCTCTAAGACCATAGTGTGCCGTTCGGAATTCACATATTTTATTTTCTCGAGTTTCATAACCTTTAGGTTCATAAATATAAACTTCTGATTTTACTGTACCATTGAGAAATGCTGTCTCAACGTCCATTTGCTCTATATCTAAATTATTTACACAATAATAGCTTAACAAAATTTTTAAAGTTTGCATTTTTCCTACTGGAGAGTATATATTTTCTAAATATTCTTTTTGCTGAAAGCCTTTTACTACTAATCTAGCTTTATAAGAATTATCTCCTTTTCTTTTAAATATCCATTTAACATCAATTATTTTCTTATCTTAAGGTTTGTCTGAAATAGTCCATGTTTTATTTTTATTTAAACTATTAAATTCAGAATCCATAGCCTTTTGCCATTCTTTACTTTCTGTGGAGTTTATCGCCTCCTCGAATGTATTCGGTACATTAGCGTTTACATAATTTACATAAATATAATGCGTTGTTGGGTTACCATATTTTTCTATAGGACTTTTCTTTCTCGTTGAGGTTCTTTCAACTTCTAAATTATCTTTTCGTTTTTTAAATCTTTTATTTACTTTGCCAGAATCATTATTTATTTTACTATGAGAATTTGAATTTTCACTATCATAATTTTCATTATCATTTATTTCATTTTCATCTACTTAATTTTTAGAATTGATTTTACTTTTACTATTCTCTTTCTCTAAATTTAATTCAAAATAATTCCCATTATTTTGTTCAATATAAATTAATTCTGTATCTTCTTCAATTACTTTTACATGTCTGGCATTTATGACTTTATTATCAATTAAAACTCTATAACCATTATGTGTATAACCTATAAGTATGCCTAATTTGGCTTTATCGTCTCATTTACTTTTTCTTAATACTTCTGGTACCCTTATAAAAATTTTGCTTCCATATATTTTCAAATGTTTTACACCAGATTTTGATTTTAAAAGTATTTCGTATGGAGTCTTATTTTCATGTATGTTGGCTATTGTACAGTTTTTTAAATAAGAAACTGTTTTCATTACTTCTGGCCAATACCTTATGGGTATCTTGGCTTCTCTTACTAAACATCTGTCTATGTTCATAGCTGATCTATTAAATCTTTCCGTTAGTCCATTTAATTCATGAACGTAGAGTGGACAAGGTAATAATTCAATTCCTTTGTATTGAATAAATTTATAAATTTCTTAATTTAAATATTCTTTACCATTATCACATTGTAGCTTTTTTACTCTTTTATTAAATTGATTTTTAACTAAATTTGCGTATTCTATGAAACATCCTGCTATTTCAGCTTTACTTTTAAATAATAAACTCTACTACATTTACTATAATCATCTATAAACGTTAAAAAATATCTTTCTCCACTATAACCAGCTGAACTGTGTGGACCATTCAAATCTGTATGAATTAATTCTAAAATCTCAGTAGATCTAGTTTTCTTATTTTCAAACGGTACATTAGCCATTTAACTTTGAATGCAGTTTGCACATTTCATATTATTATTTTCTAATTTATCTGGTAAACCATTCAATAATTTTTCATTAATTAATTTATTTAAATATTAAAAATTTACATCGCCTAATGCTCTGTGCCATTTTTACTTATCTGTTAATTGTGCCATTTTTGCCCTAAATATTTTTATCTTTATATTCATCAATAAAACTTTTCATTAAATTTTATTTATTTATTTTCTGAGCTACAGCTACTAATTTTCTATTTGTATTATAAATTTTTGCTGTTTGATTTCTTAATACAATTGTATTATTGATAGTTATTTTAGAAAAACCCAACAAATTTCTACCTAATTCTTTTACATAATAAAGATCCTTAAGATCAACTTTATTTTCATTATAATAAGTTTTAAAATATGTTATAATATTACCAATCGTCACGTCTTGTATTAAAATAATTCAATATGATTCTGGCAAGATATATTCAAAGTAACACTAAATTTAAAATAAACTAATTTTAAGATATAAATTACTAACATAGTAATTAAAACAAAAATACAAAACTAATACATATATATTTAAATAATAATTTATAGACATTATAAATATAAATCATTTTCATAAAAACAAATATAAACAATCTTTCTTTTACAGATTAACGAGTTTATAAGTAAAAGGAAATTATATATATATATATATATATATATATATATATATATATATATATATTCAAATTATATTGTTTTATTATATTATATTGTATTGTTTATTTACATTATATTATATTGTTTTATTATATTATATTGTTTATTTATATTATATTATATTGTTTTATTGAAAAGCAAAAATTATAAAGTAAGCATATGGTAAAAACTCATTCACCAACAGATTATTCAATTAATAAGCTATTGATTATTTCAATCAATATTCATTATTTTAGTTACCATATGATTTCTTTTCATTTCTTAAAATATATTATAAATTTATAAATCGTATACATGGTTTAAAGTAAAGACATTTTAAAGATTTTTTTATGAAAGTATTTTAATCTAAAAACTATATACTATTCTGTCGTTTTTTAGTGAAATATGTAAAAAAAGATATAATAAAATATGTAAAACATAATCTTTCTTTTTTGGCTAATCAACTAACAAATTTTATAATATTAAAAATATTAATTTAAAAGAAAATTTATTTATAAAAGGCCACAAAAGAAAGAATGTATTGAAAGATGCGTATAGTACCCTAGTAACATGGTCAACACAATTTTGCTGCAATTTTCTTGAAAATCAAAAACTTGCAGCAGAACATGTGCTGTTTGTTTCCGCATTTCATAGGGTTTTTTATGAAAAGAAATTACAGCAGATAAGTGCAACAGAATTGCACGTTTCTGGCAGAAAGAAAGTGTAATCTACGGAACGGAAAGAATGCGCAAAATCTTGAAGATATTTTGCAGTAAACTTGCAGAAAAAAATTATTACAGACACTAGCAACAAAATTGAGTAAATAATTCCCGACAAAGTTTTGCAGCCCAATTACGCAAGAACTGCCAATTGTCAAGTGCTGTTCTGCGAATCGTAATAAGTACACAAGCATATAACAGAATCGAAACAGTCTTGCATCAAAAACTTGCAGCTGCACTTTACCTCAGATTTACATAAGAATGACAAAAGTTAAGTGCAATTATATGACGAGAGTAAACATGCAAACTTGCAGCAGAATCAAAGCAGTCTTCCGTAAGAATCTTGCAGCAGCACTTAACCCCAGAATTACATAAGAATGACACAAGTTAAGTGCAATTTCGTTACGAAAATAAACACGTAAACTTGCCGCAGAATCCAAGCAGTTTTCCGTAGGAATCTTGCAGCAGCACTTTACTCCCGAATTACATAAATATGACAAAAGTTAAGTGTAATTTAATGATGAGAATAAACACGCAAATGTACATCAGAATCGAAGCAGTTTTATGTGAGAATCATGCAGCAGATTTGCGCTAAAATTTCATCAGAAGGACAAAAGTTAAATGCAATCTTATCATAAGAATAATCACGCGAGCATGCAGCATACTTCAAGCTATCTCGCATAAGAATCTTGCCACAAAACTTTACTACAGAATTACGTATGGATGTAGAACCAAAATATTTATCATCTTTTACTGATAGAAATTTATTTAAAACTTTTCTTAGATATTATAAAAATTTTTTATCTACGTTTTTTATATTTGACAGTTGGCTGCAATGGTCTCCTCGCTTCTCCATAATGTCTCCATGTATATAATTTCATACTATAACATCAGCGCCCACCCCTTTGTGTATATATGTTGATTGTTTTTCGCGTTTCTTCTTTTTTCTTTTAGACAATATGTGCCTATAGGTGTAGACATCGGTAGTAAGAACACGTAAAGTTTAAAGAATTGCATTAAATGTATCGCAATTATAAATTATTATATTTTTATTAAATTATAAATTATAATTTTTATATTCAACATTTGCTCTCTTAAAATATGTCAACAACTCTTATGAACATGTTCTCGTTAGTTAAATGTTAATAATATTCACGATGAAAATTTTTTATTAAAATACAATGTATTATCTTTATTCTATAAGTGACTTCAATTTTTGAATTATTAATTAATTTCAAAATTCTATAAACTGTGCAGCTGCAATATTCTTACGGAAGACTGCTTCGATTCTGCTGAAAGTTTGCGTGTTTATTCTCGTCATATAATTGCGCTCAACTTATGTCATTCTCATGTAATTCTGGGGTAAAGTGCTGCTGCAAGATTCTTACAGAAGACTGCTTCGATTCTGCTGCAAAATTGCATTTTAATTCTCGTCATATAACTGCCCTTAACTTATGTTATTCTTATGTAATTCTGGAATAAAGTGCTACTGTAAGATTCTTACGGAAGATTGCTTCGATTCTGCTGCAAGTTTGCGTGTTTATTCTTATTTTAGAATCGCACGTTTCGATTGGTAATCTGTTACAAATCTGGCGCACGTTTCAGTCGCAATTAAATTTCAGCAGATATGCATTAAAATGTGGAAACAGACCACGCAAGTTCTGCGCAATCATGCTTGCAACAGATTATGTTACCAGGATATTAATTGACTTATTAATTGATAAGTAATATAATCTGAAAAAAGTATCAAGTGAGGCTTCGTTTTTACTTAGCAACATTTACTCTTTCGCTTATTAAAAAAAAATTTTAGTAACTAACAAATTGCCCACCACTGGTTTTTAAATAAAGTAGGGAGGAGAAGTTAAGGAGAAATTAAAGTTCAGGGACACCTGGAATAAAAAATAGAACTTTCAATCATCAAGCCAGAATGAAATCAATAAATTAATAACCAATAAGAAGAATGTTAATAACCCCACAAGGGAGAAGAACAATAGAAAACTCTCTTCACTTTGCAATTTGGAGGGACAATGGCAATTAAGGAGAAATAATATATAAAAAAAATATCAAGAAAGGATAAGACACTCTCTGCACTCATCACCTGGCACTTGTATACTCGTACTCGCACTCCTTCTCCATACGCAATCTCTCTGACCTTCACTCTCTCAAAAAAATCAATTGACAACGTTTGTGTGAAGAATAGTTTTGTTAAATCAGTGCGTGGGCAATTGAATAAAATACGATTGTTACAATTTAATACAATAAATTAATAAACTAAAAATTTGTAATTCAATTTAAAAATTATTTGTTTATTTAAACACCCTATATCAACAAGTTAGAACAGCAGAAGTAAGGAAAATTTCATTTTTATTGAAATTTTATTTATTAAAAGTTCATCTATTTAAATTTTTCTTTCGATTGATATTTGAATATTTACAAATATAATTAAATATTTTATTTCAATTAATTAAAATAAATTGATATTTTTTGTAAAGCATTTAGTTTGCATGTTTTAATATATATATATATATGTATATATATATTTAAAAATTTTACAGATATTACATATGTTAAGTCCTGGCTTGCACCAGGACTAAATAAAAGTGTGTAAATAAAAGTGTATATGTTATTTAATTATATTAATTAATTGCAATAAATATATATATAAATTATGTATGTTTAAAATATTTAATTTATTTATAAAATATACAAAGATAGAGATGTATGAATCTAGTGGTGGAAAAACTCCACCAATATTTAATTGAACGAAATCGCTCTCACGATTGAATATTATTAAAGGATAAACTTAATTCTTGAAATAAAGAGTTTATTAAATAATTATATATTCTTACCTTGTAGTATTTCTCAGTAGATTGGTGCTAGGTATGGGCAGACAAATGAATAGGCACAATATGTAATAGATCCTCGAGGTTTATTGATATTTTTTAACACTTTTAATATAATTGATTTTATGCGCGTATATATTTTAATAATTGATACATGTATATTTAATAATAGCAATTGCTTTGAAATATAAAATTTGGCGGGCAGTGTAAACGTATTACCAATAAGACACCCGGGGTAATATTCCGTTTTTTCGATGATCTCAATTTGGTTTTATACTTATCTTTGTTTATAAGATTTTATTGTCTTTTACATCAATTTTTATTTATAAATTTTCTTAAATTTTAATAATATGTTTCGTAATGTTTTTGAGATTTGTAAAATTCATTTTGAAATTTCGAAACATACGTTTCGATTCTTTTCTGATGATCTACTTAATTTCGCTTAATAATGAAATAATGCGAGTGTTCAATAATTGAGGAATTTGATTTACCAATGTTAATAAAAACGATACGTTTGTGACGTAACACATATATATTAAAAGTAAAAAGATAGGAATTTATTAAAATATTAAATCATGAAAACATGGAGTGAGAAGTACTTATATTAGCAAATGAAATGATTTTAAATAAGGTAAATTAAATAATTTAATATTTTTATTGCATTACATTAATAAATACAATATTCTCAATATAAAATGATTATTTTTCAAGGTTAAAGAAAAACAAATTGATGATAATTAAAATACAAAATATAAAAGAATATTGATTTACGACAAATAAAATTGATGTATAAGTTTTTTTTAACAACAATAAAAAATAAATATGTAAGCTTGTAATAAAATATAAATTTGTAAGCTTCTTTTAGCGACAATGAAAAAAAATGTATGCTTCTTTAGCGACAGTAAAAAATAAAAATGTAAGCTTCTTTTAGCTACAATAAAAAAAAAATACTCTTTATGCAGCCATATATTTATATATGCTGGTCTCAAGCCCAAAAATAAAAAATGCAGAGGGGCGATTCAACCTATGCTACATATGTATGTATCACGGTGATATGTATGTACGTTCGAACGTAAGTTGGTAGCACTGCTAAGACAAGTCGTCGCGCGCAAAAATTGTATCTACATGGAAACGGAGACTTGAGGTCTTGACGGTTCGACAGACGATTCAATGCGCGCGACGACTTGTCTTAGCAGTGCTACCAACTTACGTTCGAACGTACATACATATCACCGTGATACATACATATGTAGCATAGGTTGAATCGCCCCTCAGAGAGGGAGCGTTTTCTTTGCATCTTTTCGATATGTATAAAATTTATGACATAAGAAGATAAAAATATTTATTTGTAATCATAATTTTCCATTATTCTATTATTCTATTTTTTATTATCCGCTCATAATTATTATAAAATATTATTATGTACAATCATAACTTGAAATTTTATTGTTATTTACTATTCTATTTTTAATTTATTTCAAAAATATATAAGTTTGATTGATTGTGAACTTTTGAATTTCGCGTTAAACCATATTTTTTTTATTAATTCTAATTCTATAACTTCATATCTTATATTTTAATGTATCGATGTTTTTTTCTATTTAACTTTTTTCACATTCGCAAATATAAAATTTAGATTCATTATGTCCTACTCTTCTATTTACTTTGAGAAACGGGGAAACTGAGACTGAGAGACGGAGACGGAGAAACGGAGACGGATGGACGATGACGGACAGGCGGAGATGGAGAGACGGAAAGACAGAGACGGAGAGACAGAGATAGAGAGACGGAGACTGAGAGATGGAGACGGAGAGACAGAGATGGAGTGACGGATATTGTCTATGTGTATGGATACGTATATGTGTATGGATATGTGTATGTGTATGGATATGTGTATGTGTATGGATATGTGTATGTATATGGATATGTGTATGTGTATGGATATGTGTATGTGTATGGATATGTGTATGTGTATGGATATGTGCATGTGTATGGATATGTGTATGTGTATGGATATGTGTATGTGTATGGATATGTGTATGTGTATGGATATGTGTATATGTGTGTATGTGTATGGATATGTGTATATGTATGTATGTGTATGGATATGTGTATATATGTGTATGTGTACGGATATGTGTATATGTGTTTATGTGTATGGATATGTATGTATGTGTGTATGTGTATGTATGTATGTATGTGACAATGATGCAAAAGATATTTACGTAAGAGAAAGAAAAGTCTTTATTATTTACTCCAATATAATGAAATTATATATATATATATATATATATATATATATATATATATATATATATATATATATAATAAAGTAGTAATGCAATTACGGAGAGACGGAGACGGAGAAACGAAGATGGAAAAATGGAAACGGAGAGACGTAGACAGAGAAACAGGGACGGAGAGACGGAGGCAGACGGACGGAGACAGTGAAACGGAGTCGGAGAGATGAAGACGCATAGACGGAGACGAAGAGATGGAAATAAAGAGACGGAAATAAAGAGACGGATACGGAAAGACGGAGTCGGAGAAAAGGTGACGAAGAGACGGAGACATAGAGATGAAGACGGAGAAACGGGGACGGAGAGACGGAGACGAAGAAACGAAGTTGGAGAGACGGAGACGGAGAGACGATCACGGAGATGGAGTGACGGATATTATGTATGTGTATATGTGTGTACGTGTATGTGTCTGTATGTGTGTACGTGTATGTTAAAGGTGCACGTGGGTTTGTGTGTGTATGTATGTGACGATAATGCAAAAGATACTCACGTAAGAAAAAAAAGTCTTAATTCTTCACTATAATATAATAGTAGTAATAGTAATATTTTGAATTGATTATTTTATCAAGTACATATTCATTTAGTATCAAAGACAAAATTCCTCTATTAAAATGGGTCTAATATAAATATATTTTAGAATGGCATGATAATACGATTTGATTTCAAGAGATATATAAGTACCGATAGTATAAGTTTATGATTCCACATACTGGTAAGGGTAGTTAATTTAAAGTTCAATCAAATAAAAGTTGTTAATTTTCATAAAATATTCATTCATGCATACATTTTAATTCTAATTTATTAATATCATAGTGTAAGGAATAGTTTTTAGAATTATTAGTCGCGTCGTACGCCTACATATATACCTCGGTATTTAAAAATATAGAAATATATAGAAATATATTTATAATAAAAAAATTTATAGATTTATTGATTTAAGTGAAAGATAAATAATTCATTAATGCTATATACATTAATGAAATCTTAGTACTTGAGATCTTATACTTATTATTGATGCATAATATTTTACATTTATATGACAATTGTATTTCTTAAGCAAGCCAGCTCGGAGGTGTTCTCCCAGCATCTACTAGAGAAGTGCTGCACATGCGCAGTACTCCATACATGGACAGACAGGGAGTTTTTCAGGTTCCATGGCATGACTCCAATTATTCTTAAAATAATGATTATTTAAATTATTTATTTGTATGAAAAAAATGGTAGAGCAGAATAAAGACAATAAAAATTCAATAATTATATCCTAACAATCATTGAAAACATGAAAACATTATGTAAAATATAATTTTAGAATGTATTGCAACCTGATAGTAAAGTAAAAGAACTGTAGGAATCAGATTGTTCGCCAATATCTGAACGTGTCATATCATTTTAATCAAGAAATTTTGATTAAAATAATACTGCCGTGACAAGAAGAAATAATATACTAAAAATTGTTATCTAAGCTATAAAAAACGTGAAAATATCAGTTTTTTTTCAAGAATCAGAGTTTACACATCTTTTTTCCTGAAACTAATAGCACCATCATAAAGAGCAAAAAAAATACAAAAGAAAGCGTTATTTAAGCTCTCAAATTGTAACATGACCCATGAAAGATGTGGAAAAAGTTCAAGAAAATCGATTCCCAGAAAAAATAATGGTCACGTACCATTTTTTTTTAAAACTCATAATACCTTTATAAAGAGCGAAAGAAAATACACAAAAAAAGGTCTGAGCTTTTGGATTGTAACATTATCTACAGAACATGTGAAAAAAGTGTAGAAAAATCAGTTTTTGGCGAAAAAAAGAGTAGCGTACCATTTTTTCCTCAACTAATATAACTATTGTTAATAACAAGAAAAAATATATAATAAACATCAGTTTAAAAAATGGCACCTTAAGCAAGGATGTTAAAACAACAATTCAGATCTTAAACGATGCTTTTCAGGTTCATATTTGAGGATATGTAATCTGCAAAAATGTTTGATGAACTGCTATACAATAAATTACCTTTATAATTTTTTGCAAGAAGTTTCCATGTAAAGGAGCGTAAATAAAATGGAGTCAAAAAAATACTTATTTTTACTTTACTGCGCAGGCGCAGGGGTTAGGGAGCTAAAAATTTGTGTGTGGGAGTTTTTTGCCAACCTTCATCAAATAATATACGAGACCTGTATAAAATATTGCATTTTTACTATGGTAACCCGCCTAAAATCTTTGGAACTTACGTTGGTAACTTTCAAAATGCTGCTAAGTTCTTTGTCGCAATGCTTTTTCATAGAGCTCATTGAGTTGGAGTAATTTGATTTAATTTTTTAAAATATGATTTCAATGTAAATAACATAATTTCTATTCAAGAAAAATTGAGAAGGGAAAGAATGAGAGTGAGTGTGAGAGGGTAAAATAGAGGATCCGTGTAAGATATAAGAACAGAGAGAAAGTAAGAAAGTAAGAGAAGAGTTAGTGAGAGCGTTAAATCAGAAATCAGAAGAAGTGATTAAAGAGCTACGCTAAGAAAATTATTTTTCAAAAACTTGTTTTGTAAAGTAGTAAATATCGTCAGGTGGGAGGAAGAAGGTTACGATTCGAAATTGGCCACAAAAAAGTAACGATTCGGATAAAGCCACAAAAAGGTTCAGATTCGAAATTGGCCACAAAAAAGTTACGATTCGGATAAAGCCACAAAAAGGTTCAGATTCGGGTTTAGCCACAAAAAGGTTACGATTCGGCTGCTTATTTTTTCCTTCGATGTTTTGGATGAGAACCGCTGTTAAAAACATAAGAGTTTATCTCCGATATCCAAGCACTCACAAATATTAGAATTATTTTTTCATATTTTCCATAAAAAAGCAATCAATTGTAAAATTCCTTCTATAATAATGTTATCTTCGCTTTTTTGATGAATTTAAAAGAATACTGTAATAATTGTTTTAAATTATTTACTGAATTAATTTAAAAATAATTTTTAAAGAAAAAAAAAATTACTTTTAAAATATTTTATGAAAATATTATAAAAATGATTTAAACATATTTATTAAAAAGTGACATAAAATTATTAAAAATTAATTTAAAATTGATTGACGCTGTGAAGCAATGCCAACAAAATGAACGATTCTTAACAGTATTTTTTTTATAAATATAAATATATTTATTAAATTATTAATCATATATATATTTCAACGTAATAAATTTTTATAGAATTTATGGTAATTGGCAGGAATTGAATCTTTTTCCATGAGGATACGTGAATCTTTCGCTTTATCAGCATCGATAGCTAATAATCAATCGTAACATCTAGTTAATATGTTTTTATTGTCAAATTTAATGATTGATTTTTTACTTAGAGACTCATAATTTCAATTGTATTTGTTGATGAATATTCTCACTATATAAAGCCTTCCAATACACACACACACACACACACACACACACACATATATATATATATATATATATATATATATATATATATATATAAATTATATTTATGTCGTCGTAGGCCGTATTCGGTGGAATACCTATAGACCACGCTAAATTTGTATAGGCATTGCATACGTTCATGCTAATATCTCGACGATATTCTCTCTGTCAATATTCCCTTAGGGAGTATTGACAGCTCTATACTCCCTAAGAGAGTATTGACAGATCGAGATATCGCACAGCATGGTCGTATATGACGCGAGTGACATCGATTCGTAGGTTAGTGAAAACAAAAGAATGTCGTTAGATATGTCAATGCTCATACAAATTCATATAAAATCTTAACTTTACAGAATGTTTTGTTTAAACAAATTTTCAAAGTTAAACAGTTAATAAGTAAAATAAATAAGTAAATAATGACATTATTTACTTTTTTTTAATAAAACATATACCATTAATTTTAAAAAATCATTTTTATAGTTCCTCATACGGCCTACCAACGACATAAACTTATCTACGTAACTTGGGAGTACGAAGGATTCTGAATCCAGGCTTGACTAAAGTGCTTGTTGCTTGAGCAGCAGTCAGTCTCGGGCGCGCTTCGCGCGCCCTCGACTAACTGCTACTCAAGCGACAAACACTTTAGTCTCGCCTGTATTCATCCTTCGTACTCCCAAGTTACGTATATAACTATTATGTCCTCGTAGGCCGTATTCGTGTCAGTATGTAAAGAGCATGCTGAATTTGTATTGGCATCCCATATGTCTCAGACGCGCTCCTCGACTCTTTACAAGATTTATATGTCTTCCTGAGACATATTGAGACTCAATATGTCTCAGGAGAAATCAATATGACATCACCGATCCTACTATGTTTCGTTCAATATGTCAAAGAGCAATCATATTGAACGTAGGTTAGTGAAAAAAAAATGACTCACGCTTCGACAGCAGCTATACTCATTACAAAATGTCAATCTAAGAAACAAAAGAAAAAATCAATAGAACTAAAATTTTATTTTAAAAGTATTAAAAAAAAATTAATATTTTCAACTAATAAGTTATAGTTCCTCATACGGCCTACTTCGGACATAAAATCATCTATGTCCTTTGGCCGTTTATTCAGGTGGAATCTGAATCTCGAACAATGTTTGCCGCTTGAGCAGAAATCTACCTCGGGCGCGCTTCGCGCGCCCTCGGCAATTTCGGCTCAAGCGACAAACATTGTCCTCGATTCATATTCCACCTGAATACGGCCAAAGGACATATATAAATAAAATATATATATATATATATATATATATATATATATATATATATATATATATATATATATATATATATATATATAAACAATTTCACGTCAATTTAACTAATGTTTGCGAATTTTTATTAAATTATAAAATTTGTGAATTTTTTATTCTTACATTGATAACGTTAAAGTAAAAAGATTTTTAATTTATGAAATAAATCAATGAATTTTTATTTAATAAGATTATAAAGAGTAATAATATATTTTAGTATATGATTTATACTCACTAAATTGAAAACTATAGGTTTATAAAATTGTCTCTTCATGAAAATAATGAAAACATAATTATAATATTTATGAGTACTTAAGATATAGGAGACAAACTCTTATGTTTTCAACAGCGGTTCTCATCCAAAACATCGAAGGAAAAAATAAGCAGTCGAATCGTAACCTTTTTGTGGCTAAACCCGAATCTGAACCTTTTTGTGGCTTTATCCGAATCGTAACTTTTTTGTGGCCAATTTCGAATCTGAACCTTTTTGTGGCTTTATCCGAATCGTTACTTTTTTGTGGCCATTTTCGAATCGTAACCATCTTCCTCCCACCTGACGATATCTAGTATTTAAATTTTAGAGCAAATCCATCGAGTAGTTTATGTAAAATAAAAGAAAAATGAAAAATGAAAATTCTTTTTTCAGTTTTAAAAATTTTTTAAAATTAAAACTACGCTGAGAAAATTGGTTTTCAAAAAATAAAAAAAAACGAAAAATCTAAATTTGTTCTTAATTCCTAAAATGGTTCCAGTTGTAAAACTACACCAAAGAAACCAGTTTTCTATAGCTTCCCGCCTACTTAGACAAAAAAAATAAATAGTATGCAAAATTTGAAGCAAATCCATCAAGTAGTTTTCAAGATCTACATGGCTAAATGAATGGAACTTCGCGATGAAGCTCTCGAAGTAAGAAATACAAATATTTAATAATGAATTTTCTATTTTATATTGGAAAATATTTAAGAATTTTGGTTAATTGTGATTGAAAGAAGTGCGACATAAAAACTCCAAAAGTTTTCGGGTGTAATTTTTGTATACTTCAGGCGTGCTTACATCGGTTAGATATGTGCCTAGTCACACACATCAATATATATAAATGAAATAAAAGAAGAAAAACACTATAATCTTTCTCTTTTTCATTACTAAAGCTCGCATGAACTCTCGCTTGCACTCATATATTTTCTATATATATTTTTTCTCAACTGCACTCATATTCTGGCCTTAGTTTTTTTTGTTTACGTATTTAATTTTCACAAGCTTGAACTTAAATTCTTACGAGCTGAAATTTTTGTCTGAATTCCTAAGCAGCTCACCGTACCATAAAGAGCTATCACTTCGAAAAGCCAGTCTTGATTAGTCATTCACTCGAAATTTGTCAAAAATTATCTCTTTACAAAATAAAGTACAAAGCTCTGCTATTAGAGTAAAGATAAAACATCCATATACACATCAGTATGCTATTTTTGAAATGATTTGACGGTCACGTACGTCACAGTTTGTCACGATACGAAACATGATTCTTCTCATGCTGCAATGGCTATACATTTAATTATAGAGAATAGAAAGCAAAAACACATCCTGCAGGAATTAGAAGAAATCATAATCATTTTGGATGTAACCTGCTAGTCATTTAAAAAATAGATACCAATTCTGCGACTTTAGAAATTCTAAAAAAAAGAAAAAATATGGCAGTTGTGGGACTGGCCGACAGTACTGATAACTTAAATTATTGTAGGTTGAAATAATTGTACGTAATACTTTTTCTTAAATGAACTATTACTTGAATATTATTATTATATATAGTGATCTTAAAAAATATTAGGACTCAAAGAAGATTTCTCATAAATGGTTATTTGATAATATTTTTTATATACAAATTGAAATCAATATTAAATATAAATCAGTTATTTACAAAAATTTATTTATTTAAAATAATTAAAATTCATGAATATTTACACTTGATTCATTCACAGTCTCGCTACCATCATTAAATTCTATAAAAGTAACAATTGATTTGTGGTTATCTTGCAAAAATTATAGTCAGCTCTAACGAGAAGTAGCACATTTGAAAAGCGGCCACGAAAACTAGCACATTTGTCCATTAAGTCATTGCAAGATATTGCTAACATGTATTATTGTTCAAGAGACAGTGTTGAGATGTGCCACATTTTGCTGGACAACTTGAATATGCTACTCTTCGCGGCAAAGGGTGCCAAATGTGCTACTCTTTGCTGCAAAAGTGAATAAATAGCTGCACAGTACTTACTGAGTCTATTTGAATAACTTTACTTTTTTCAACTTGAGTAAAAGTTTTTATCAACTTTTTCATTTGCAATAATAAAAATATCATGAATGGCATTTTTTTATTCTAATGTAGGAGTTTGACTACCAAGCTTAACAAATTTAAATGGAAGAAATCGGACGATTTTTTATGAAATGAAATATATAACTATTTGAAATAATTTATATAAAAATTGACCGATTTTTGCAAATGAAACTTCGCGATGAAGCTCTTCTATTAAAAAAAGACAAATATTTAATAATAAATCTTTTATTTCATATTGGAAAATATTTAAGAATTTTGATTAAGGAAATGTAAAACGGACACTACACCTGTACTTATAGATATTAGCTTCTTTTACATTTTATTTCTGAATTTCCAGAAGAGAAATGCATTAGCTTGTAGTATGTACCATGATGATTATTTAGATAAATTTTCAAATAAATTCATTAATTAGTTTTTAAGATATTTGGATTCCTGTACAAAATTGAAAAATGTTAATAAATAATTTTGGAACCCAAAATTCTCAATAACTAATGAATGAATTTATTAAAAATTTAACCGAATAATCTTTATGGTACATACTACAAGCTAATACATTTTTTTATTAAAAATTTTACAATAAAATGTAAAGATAGTGAATATTTATGATTACAGGTGTAGTGTCCATTTTACATCCCCTTAATTGTGATTGAAAAAAGTGCGACATAAAAACTACAAAAGTTCTCGGGTGTCATTTCTGTATACTTCAGGCGTGCCTATACGAGTTAGATATGTGCCTACTCACACATATCAATATATGTATATATATATATATATATATATATATATATATATATATATATATATATATATATATAAGTAAGTGAAATAAAAAGAAAAAAAGCACTATAATCTTTCTCTCTTTCACTACTGAATCTCGCATGAACTCTCATGAACTCTCGCTTGCACTCATGCATTTTCTATATATATTTTTTTCTTAACCACACTTATATTCAAGCCTTAGTTTTTTTTGTTTACATCCGATATAGAAATAATTTCTGTGAATAACTGTAAATAATAGTAAATAATAGTAAATAATTGTAAATAACTGTAAAAAAATGTCAGAATTGAGACATAAAAATAGTTATTTACAGTTATCTACTATTATCTACTATTATTAACAGTTATTTACAGTTATTTTCAATTATTTATAGTTATTTACAATTATTTACAATTTTTTTATAGTTATTTACATTTATTTATAATTATGTACAATTTTTCATAGTTTTTTACAATCATTTGCAATTATTTACAGTCATTTACATTTATTTACAGTTATTAACACTTATTTACAATTATTTCCAGAAATTTTTTCCATATGGGATATTAAACTTTTACGAACTTAAACTTAAGTTTTTACGAGCTGAAATTTTTGTCTGAATTCCTAAGCAACTCACCGTCCCATAAGAGGTTATCACTTCAAAAATGGTTGTTTTCTGCAACCGGTCATAGAAAAGGTTCATGTTATGGAATAAGAGGTATAGTTGAACATTATGCCACAGAGCACAATTTTTCCAAGCAAAGTGTAGAATTTTTTAGAAATGCAGAGGATTTCGAGACTCATATGCCACTTTACACTCCATCTATCAACATTCTCCTTGTAAGTAAAAAAGAGCTAGAAGTTTTCCGATAAGCAAAAAAAGTTGAGTGGCAAGAAAAACAAAAGAAGTCGAAGAAATATAAAAAATTCACTGTTGGAAAACTGAACAAAATCTTGCGTCCACTTCTTGGACTTCATTGCATAAATGGGAAAATATGAATTAATAAATTCAAACTGAATAAATAATGTATTTTCTTTTTTTGAACTGAGAATTGCTATAACTTTTATTTTAATTGGCCAAGAAAGTTGACTGATGGTTTATTTTGAAGGAAAAACATTAACATACTTATAAATTTAACAGTGAACAAATAGTAAAAGCGTAATTATTGCAAGAGGACATGGTTATCATATTTTATAATTAAAAAAAAGAATTAAACTAAAAAAATTCATTTAAAAAAATAACGAAGAATAGCATATTTTAACCCACCTTAAAAGTTAGTTTTTTTCATGTATAAAAACATATTAAAATTTAAAGAAAAAATATATAATTTTTGAGAAAATCATGTGAAAAAAAAATCTTAATTCTTTGTTTCGCTTTCTCATAAAGAAAGCATTGTATTGATAAAAATTTTTTTTTTATTTTTCCATTAATTTGTACATATTTAGACTCAGAGAGTCGAAAAAAGTAGTTTCCAGAAAATGTCTGTATGTATGTGTATGTGTGCGTGTGTGTGTCTCAAATCTCGAAAACTACACTGAGAGAAATCCGCTCTTGAAGCAACAAGAACATTCGATTTCAGTGCGATCTGTTTGAATCAACATGAAATCCACTTGATGGAAGTAGAAATCTATTATTTCGGAAAATAGGTGCTTTTCCCTTTACGGAGAGTATCTGTTTGATTCAACATGAAATCCATTTGCACTTAGTGAATGTAGCTGCAAGTGGATTTTCCTTTTTTCTATATCCACTTGCGATTAGTAGATAAATTTATTTCAATCAAATATATATCCACTTGCGGTTAGTGGATTTTAGGAAACAGATTCTATGTTTGATTTAAGCAGATCGCTATTATGACGTAAAACGAGAAGAATCTCTGTTGAATCCATCGGCTCTTGAAGCAAGTGGATTCCACTTGCTTCAAGAGCCGATTTCTCTCAGTGTACTCGATGGATTTTCTTCGAATTTAGCATACTATTTTTTTGTTCAAATAGGCGGAAAACTATTGAAAATTCGTTTTCTTAGCGTAGTTTTAATTTTAAAACCATTTTAAAAATTAAAAAAAAATTTTAATTTTTTCATTTTTTCTTTTTATTTTACGTAAATAAGTTGATAAATTTGATTTGAAATTTGCATGGAAATCATTTCCAACTACAAAAAGAAGGATGAATTTTAAAAACCAATTTTCTTAGCGTAGTTTTAATTTTAGAAAATTTTTAAAATAGCTAAGGTAGCTTTTTGATTACTTCTTTTGATTTCTGATTTAACACTCTTATTGACTCTTTTTCCACTTCCTCTCTGTCCTTATATCCCAGATTGATCCTAATTTTGACCCTATTTTCATCTATATCCATCCCTCTCTTCCTATTTCCTGATCACTCTCTCACACTTACTAATTTTTCTTGAATAGAATTCATGTTTTTTACATTAAAATCACATTAAAAAAAATTAAATTAAATTACTCTAACTCAATGAGCTCTATGAGAAAGCATTGTGGCAAAGTACTTAGCAGTATTTTTTTTGTTCAATAATCCAGTTTAGAAACTATTGGCAATATACAAAAAATGTATAGAGATGTGTATATTTGCCATTTATCATTTCTTTAGTACGTATTGGTTATATTTCTGAGAATAATATTTGCTGTAATATTGCCAATAAATATTGGAAAATGTTTTTAAGTACATTAGCAGCATATTGATAATATAGTTATCCAGTGTATTAGCGAAGCGTTACTTATGCTTTGAATCATAACGTAGGTATGCATTAAATTCACTTTTGATTTTTAAACATTTTTTTTATGAAAGCGTTTTTCTATTTTCAACTGTCCACGTGTGAAAAAAATAGGAAATGTAAATGATATAAGATTTTTATAACAAACCTTGCTTCATCATTATATTTTTTTTGAATATTTTGTTCGTTTTTGTTGTGAAGTTTGAGTATTTTATTTTGTAAAATATTAGTCAAAATAATAAGAGTTTCTCGTTTTATTAATAAATTTGCTGTTTTAAAACAAGCACTGATTATTGACAAAAACATAAATGAATTTGCTGCAAACTCATCAATATTCTGAACAATTAATATTATACTCATCATTTCTGAAAATGCAAAAGTTAAAACAGTAAGATACATAATAATTGTAAAAATATTATAAATCAATATTGATAATTGAGATTTCCATCTTAATGGTCTCCAAAAACCGAAAATTCGAAAAATTATAAATGTTAACGATAAAATTTGCATTTGAATTCTTAATTTCGTAATAATTTATGAAATATGATTTATAAAGTTTCTTGCATGAAAATTCATTTCACATTATCAAAAACATTGTACTATTGACAATGTTAGAAACGCAATATACGTGCACAAAATAATTCAAAAGTCGAAGAAAATAATAGATTATACGAGCCTGCCTTTACAAGAGTGTATCATTAAACTACAATGTTAGGTTTGTAGTACTATAAAGTATAATATACGAATGAACTGTTCTTACTAAATTGTATAAGGAGAAAATTTATAGTTTCTATAAAATGTAATTATGAATTTTAAGTAGAATTTAATGTAAACAATAAAATTATTTTAGTTTTCTTGACTTCCATAACATAATCATAATACAATCTCAAATATTCGTATCAATCGTAAAAAAATTTCGGACTAGTAATAATACTGTACATTATTAATAAATTATTACAGCACAGAGCAGTGCATGAATAGAAACAGTTCTCTAGCTTCCAAAAACTTTGTTCTCATTAAATTATTATCACATTTAAATCAACATTCAATGAGTATAGTGCGTTACCTTCTTTCAAGAAGATACTTTTGTAAAGTACATAAATGGAAATATCATTTCTTCAAACAGCTTGTCACCCTTTCCGAAAGTTTTGTTCGGTCTGTGATCGACTATGGAAGTTTTATTTTCCTGCCTAAATCAAAGAATGCTGTTGATGCACTCGAAAAAATCCAATTTTCCTGTCTTTGTGATGCTATGGATTACCGTAAAACCTTTCCGTCAAACATAATATTTGCCGAGTCAAAGCTGCAGTCAATTGCAGATCGTGCAGAATTTTTGTGTAAATGTTACTTAGTGAAAGTATTATCTAATTCAAGTTTACTAATATACCAAACCATTCACTCTAAAAATTGTAGCATTAATTCAAATAAATATTGTCAAAATGAACGTCTAACAATCAAATGTATTGTGGACATCTTAAAATTGAAAATTAAAGCAATTTCGCCTAGCATAATATCAATATACATGAATTTATATTGATATTATGCTAGGCAAAATATTCTAAAGTTATTTACAATGTTTTATGATTGTAAATGCTATAGTTTGAAAAATAAATAATTAAAAATGGAATTATAATATCACTTTAATAAACTTGATTACCTGTTTTATTTTTAGTCTATGTCGAATGAAATTTTTTATGCGATACGTGTTAAATTTTTTTTTAACTATAGTACTCAAAGCTATGATACTCTAAATATTGCTTTAAAATATCTTCCTCCAACATAGTATCAATACATATAAATGTATTTTAGATTATACCGTTATTTTGCTTTAAAAACTTAATGAGCTGTTTCATATTTGATTTAATCTATGATGAGTCCTTTCACATGATTCATACCAGACTACTTCTACTTAAGGGTATGGTTTCACGCTACTTTACCGATCGAAAATTATAATTTTATAAAATTACAATTTTTGAAAAAACTATACATCGGAATGAGTTTTCCTTTTATAGATCACTTCATTTAATTTCGATGAAGGGCGGAAACTCTAAAAATTAGCGGAAAAAAGCGTTAATCGAAGATAATTAGAAAAACAAATTTCTCAGTTCGAAAAAATCAAATTTCTCAAAAACCGTGTTACGTAGGGAAATTTCCTATTCAGGATCATTTTATTTTTGAAAAATGAAGGGCGGAAACTTGGTTTGATAAATCATATCGCAAAAAAGCAAAATTACATTTTTCTAAAAAGATGCGATCAGCTGTAAGAATACAATGGCCGTGCAAGAAGCCATGTTTCATAGTTGGCATCAATGCTAATGTATAGTTTGGTACGCGCCAACTTCAAATTCGAATTTTAAATGTAAATTGAATTTGTTTTATATGTACAATTTCTACAAATAAACACTTTTTCAACATAAAACTGTTTTATTTTATTTAAAACATAAATATGTAAAAAATTTAATATTATAAGAGAGAACAATATAGTTTACATCATTTGCGAACTCATTATTTTTTTTTAAATTTTCATTATAGCAAAATAAGTAATCTATTCGTTTCTTTGTTTGAAACAAAATATTTTTTGAATGACTTTATTGAATTAGCGAAACTTTGGCATATCCTAACCTTTTTAGAATGAAAATATGTTTTGAAAAGCGAATGATAAGGATTACTTAATTTTATTGATAATTATGGTTTTTGAAAAATAAACAGTCATAAGTAATTTTATTAAGATAAGACTTTGAAAAAACGTGAAAAAAATCATTTAATTTTTTTAATCTTAGTGTAATGAGTATAAAATAAAATTCATAATATTATTCTTGAAAAATTTGTAGAAATCTATTTTTCAAATTCATTATTTTCCTAATATTTATCTTTTTATTCGGAATTTAAATTTTGCATTCATGTTATATATAGATTTATCAATCAAACATAAATATAAAGAGAATAGAAAAGATTATTTTGAAATATATTGTTTTTGACAAAATTTTTTTAAAGATAAATGAACAAGACTCTCCGTAAAACACAAACTGCAAAAAAACTTTCTTTTATTTGACAAAGAATTCAATTTGGTAGAAATGAATGATTAGTTTTTGAATTTTGTAAATAAATTCAATCATAAATAAATGTACATGTTGAACCTTAAAACTTCAATTTTATTCATGCATTATAATACTTATCATTTTAACTAAATGTTATTTTTTCAAAAAACTGTAAAAAACTATGAAAAAATATAAATAATCGTAAATAAATGTGAATTATTGTAAAAAAAATAAATAAATGTAAATAACTGTAAATAAATATAAACAACTGTATATTTATAGTTATTTACAGTTATTCACAGTTAGTAACACTTATTTACAATTATTTCCAGAAATTTTTTCCATATGGGCTTATCTTAATAAAATTATTTACAACTGTTTATTTTTAAAGAACGATAATATAAAATAATATTTGATGAGATTATATTATATAATAAAATTATATTAGCAATAAAATTAAGTGATCCTTATCATTCGCTTTTCAAAACATATTTTCATTCTAAAAAGGTTAGGATATGCCAAAGTTTCGCTAATTCAATAAAGTCATTCAAAAAATATTTTGTTTCAAACAAAGAAACGAATAGATTACTTATTTTGCTATAATGAAAATTTAAAAAAAAATAATGAGTTCGCAAATGATGTAAACTATATTGTTCTCTCTTATAATATTAAATTTTTTACATATTTATGTTTTAAATAAAATAAAACAGTTTTATGTTGAAAAAGTGTTTATTTGTAGAAATTGTACATATAAAACAAATTCAATTTACATTTAAAATTCGAATTTGAAGTTGGCGCGTACCAAACTATACATTAGCATTGATGCCAACTATGAAACATGGCTTCTTGCACGGCCATTGTATTCTTACAGATGATCGCATCTTTTTAGAAAAATGTAATTTTGCTTTTTTGCGATATGATTTATCAAACCAAGTTTCCGCCCTTCATTTTTCAAAAATAAAATGATCCTGAATAGGAAATTTCCCTACGTAACACGGTTTTTGAGAAATTTGATTTTTTCGAACTGAGAAATTTGTTTTTCTAATTATCTTCGATTAACGCTTTTTTCCGCTAATTTTTAGAGTTTCCGCCCTTCATGGAAATTAAATGAAGTGATCTATAAAAGGAAAACTCATTCCGATGTATAGTTTTTTCAAAAATTGTAATTTTATAAAATTATAATTTTCGATCGGTAAAGTAGCGTGAAACCATACCCTTAAGGTTGTATGGGCTATACAGTCTGTGTCAAAAGTTAGTTTCTTTGAAAATTGTCTATATTTTTTGGTAGAAAGTAATAATCTAATTTTTAGCCTAATAACTAATAGATAATATTAAAACAATCATTTTAAACTTTGTTTCATTTAAATATAATAAATTATTAATCACAAATACAATATTAATTACAATCATAAATAATAATGCCAAACTTTCAAAAATTATTTTATTTGACTGCAACAAAGTTTATTTTGTTCAGTTTAAAATTTAGAATCTATTGACGAGGATGGAATTTTAATTTTTATTTTGTATTAAAATTTATTGCTAATTTTCTACGATAAAACAGTAAGTACCGTCTGAGACTTATACATTTTTTCGCAGAAAATTAGCAATAAATTTTAATAAAAAACAAAAATAAAAATTCCATCCTCGTCAATAGATTCTAAATTTTAAACTGAACAAAATAAACTTTGTTGCAGTCAAATAAAACCATTTTTTAAGTTTGGCATTATTATTTATGATTGCGTTAGATTTATGTTAAATTTATAAACTTTGAAATGTTATAACTTTTTAATAATTTATTATATTTAAATGAAAAAAAGTTTAAAATGATTGTTTTAATATTATCTAATAAGTTACTAAACTGAAAATCGAATCATTACTTTCTACCGAAAAATATAGACGATTTTTTAAAAAACTAACTTTTTACACAGACTGTATAGCCCATACAACCTTTAACTGTAGGAAATTTTGAAATTATTTGCAAAATTTTAGAACTTTGAGTGCTAGACTTTCAAAAGAAAAAGTCCAACATGTGTGTTATTAAATATTTTATTTGTCGCTATATCAAAAAAGAAACTTGCCACTAACTTTTTCAAAGTGAAATTAAAATACAGCCCACATTACATGAATCTGATTAATATTATAATAGACAGAATATTCTAAACTTATTTACACCCTATTAAAAAATCTCAGGTGAGATCTCAGATGAGATCTCATGCCAAAATCTCATCTACCAAAAAAATAAAGTCCCATACGATAAATTTTTTCTAAGTTTGTCAAATCAAAAATTTATTAAGAAAAATATATATTTTTTTATTTTATACTATTCTTAGTAAATGCAAATAAAACTGGCGTTTATTTGAAGAAAAAAAAAATCTTTTTTTGTTACTATTGTAGTTATACTATATTCATGTATTATAATTTATTATAGTAATAAAGTATAGTTTGTTGTATTATTTTCGTGCTACTATAATCGGAGAATATATTAATCATAATGCTTACATACTATAGGTCTATAGTTGGTCGTCTTATAGTGCATTGATAGGTTTATAGTTTATAGACTCATCGTTTATGGGTTTATGGCTTATAAGTTTATGGTTTATGGGTTATGGGTTTATGGGTTATTGTTAATGGTTTTATGGGTTTATCGATTATTGTTCAGGGATTGATGGTTCCTGTGCTTATGTTTTATGAGTTGACGGTTTATATATTTATGGTTTATGGGCTTATGGTGTCATCATTTATGGGCTTATAGTTTATGGGTTTACGGTGTATGAGTTAATGGTTCATGGGTTTATGGATTATGGGTTTATGGTTTATAGGTTTATGGCTTATGGGTTTATGGTTTATAGGTTTACGGTTTATGGTTTAAATGTTTATGGTATATGGTTTATGGGTTTATGATTTATGAGTTTATTGTTTATGGGTTTATAATTTATGAGTTTATGGTTTATGGTTTATGAGTTTAAGGTTTACGGGCTTATGATTTATGGGTTTATCGTTTATGGGTTTATGGTTTATGGGTTCATGGTTTATGGGTTTATGGTTTATGGTTTATGGGTTTATAGTTTATGGGTTTATGGGTTATTGTTAATGATTTTATGGGTTTATCGATTATGGTTCATGTGCTTATGTATCACGAGTTGTTGGTTTCTATGTTTATGGTTTATGGGCTTATGGTTTAAGGATTATAGGGGTTTATGGCTTATAGCGTTGTGATTAATGGGCTTATGATTTATGGGCTCATGATCTATGGGTTTATGGTAGATGGGTTTATGGTTTATAAGTTAATGTCTTTTGAATTTATGGTTTATAGGTTTATAGTTTATAAGTTGATGGCTTATGCTTTATGGGTTTATAATTCATGGGTTCATGGTTTATGGATTGTAAGTTTATAGTTCATGAGTTTTTAGTTTTTTGTTTATGGGTTTTTGGTTTATAGGCTTATGGTGTAAGGGTTTATGATTCATGAGTTTATGGTTTATGGGCTCATGATTCATAAGTTTATGTATCTATGGATTCATGGGTATATTGTTAGGGGTTTCTAAATTTATGGTTTATAGATTTACGGTTTATTAGTTTATGGTTTTATAGTTTATAGGTTTATAGATTCATAGTTTATAAACAATGAACCAATAAATTATATACCCATAATCCATAAGCCCATAAGCTATAAACCTATAAACCATAAACCATAAACCCATAAACTATAATCCCATAAACTATAATCCCATAAACCATTAACCATAAATCATAAACCCATAGACCATAAACTTATAAACCATAAACCCATGAACCACAAACCCATATACTATGAACCGATGAACAACGAACTCATAAATTATAAACCCATAGACAATAAACCCATATACTATGAACTCATGAACAATGAACTCATAAATTATAAACCCATAAACAATAAACCCATAAACCATGAACCCATGAACGAAAAACTCAAAAACTCATGAACCATAAACTTACAATTTATAAACCATGAATTTATGAATCATAAACCCATAAAGCATAAGCCATGAACCCATAAACCATAAGCCTATAAACTACAGACCCATAACCCATAAACCCATAAACTATAAATCCATAAACCATAAGCTCATAACCCATAAACCATGAACTTGTAAACTATAAACCCATAAACTTATAAACCATGAACCCATAAATCATAAACCCATAAACCATGAACCCATAAATCATGAACCCAAAAACCATAAACCATAAACCCATAAACCATAAACCCATAAACCATAAACCCATAAACCATAAACCCACAAACCATAAACTAATAAACCATAAACCAATAAACCGTAAACCCAATAACCACACGCCCATAAACTATAAACCCATAAATTATAAACCATGAACCCATAAACTATAAATCATGAACCCATAAACTCATAAACCATAAACCCATAAACCATGGACCCATAAACCCATAACCCGCAAACTCATAAACCATAAACCCATGAACCATAATCCCATAAACCATAAGCCCGTTAACCATAAACCGTGAACCATAAACCCATAAACCATAAACCCATAACCCTTGAACCCATAAATCATGAACCCATAAACCATAATCCCATAAAACATAATCACATAAACTATAAACTCATAAACCAACAAACCATGAACCATAAAACCATAAACCATAAACCCATAAGCCATTAACTCATAAATCATTAACTCATAAACCATGAACCCATAAACAATAAACCCATAAACCATAAACTCATTTATTATAAACCCATGAACCATAAACCCATAAACCATAAACCTGTAAACCATTGACCCAAAAACCATAAAACATAGACCTATGAACCATTAACCATGAACCTATAAACCATAAACTCATTAACCATAAACCCATAAATCATAAACATATAAGCCATAAACCCATAAATCATAAACCCATAAACCATAAACCTATTAACCATAACACCAATAACCATAAACCCATAAGCCATAACACCATCAACCATAATCCCGTTTAATCCATAAACTAAAAACTCATGTACCGAAGACTCAAAAACTTATGAACCATAAACTCACAATTCATAAACCATGAACCCATGAATCATAAACCTATAAAGCATAAGTTATGAACCCATAAACCATAAACCTATAAACCATAAATTCAAAAGACATTAACTTATAAACCATAAACTCATATACCATAAACCCATAATCCTTAAACCCATAAATCATTAACCCATAAACCATGTACTCATGAACCATAAACCCATAAACCCATTATTTATTAAACCATAACCCCATAAACGATGAACCCATATACCATAAACCCATAATCCTTAAACCCATAAATCATTAACCCATAAACCATGTACTCATGAACCATAAACCCATAAACCCATTATTTATTAAACCATAACCCCATAAACGATGAACCCATAAACCATAAACCCATAAACCATAAACCCATAAACCATAAACCCACAAACCATAAACTAATAAACCATAAACCAATAAACCGTAAACCCAATAACCACACGCCCATAAACTATAAACCCATAAATTATAAACCATGAACCCATAAACTATAAATCATGAACCCATAAACTCATAAACCATAAACCCATAAACCATGAACCCATAAACCCATAACCCGCAAACTCATAAACCATAAACCCATGAACCATAATCCCATAAACCATAAGCCCGTTAACCATAAACCGTGAACCATAAACCCATAAACCATAAACCCATAACCCTTGAACCCATAAATCATGAACCCATAAACCATAATCCCATAAAACATAATCACATAAACTATAAACTCATAAACCAACAAACCATGAACCATAAAACCATAAACCATAAACCCATAAGCCATTAACTCATAAATCATTAACTCATAAACCATGAACCCATAAACAATAAACCCATAAACCATAAACTCATTTATTATAAACCCATGAACCATAAACCCATAAACCATAAACCTGTAAACTATTGACCCAAAAACCATAAAACATAGACCTATGAACCATTAACCATGAACCTATAAACCATAAACTCATTAACCATAAACCCATAAATCATAAACTTATAAGCCATAAACCCATAAATCATAAACCCATAAACCATAAACCTATTAACCATAACACCAATAACCATAAACCCATAAGCCATAACACCATCAACCATAATCCCGTTTAATCCATAAACTAAAAACTCATGTACCGAAGACTCAAAAACTTATGAACCATAAACTCACAATTCATAAACCATGAACCCATGAATCATAAACCTATAAAGCATAAGTTATGAATCCATAAACCATAAACCTATAAACCATAAATTCAAAAGACATTAACTTATAAACCATAAACTCATATACCATAAACCCATAATCCTTAAACCCATAAATCATTAACCCATAAACCATGTACTCATGAACCATAAACCCATAAACCCATTATTTATTAAACCATAACCCCATAAACGATGAACCCATAAAGCATAAACCCATAAGCCATACACCCATAAACCATTAACCCATAAACCATCAACCCATAAATCATAACACCATTAACCATAAACCCGTTAAATCCATAAGCCAAAAACCCATAAACCGAAAACTCAAAAACTCATGAACTTTAAATTTACAATTCAGAAACCATGAACCGATGAATCATAAACCCATAAAGCATAAGCCATAAACCCATAAACCCATAAACCTATAAACCATAAATTCAAAAGACATTAACTTATAAACCATAAACCCATACACCATAAACCCATAATCTATAAACCCATGAACCATAAACTCATACACTATAAACCCGTAAATCATGAGCCCATAAGCCATAAGTCCATAAATCATAACAACATAAACCATAAATGCCATAAACCCCTTTAATCCATAAACCATAAGCCTATAAACATATAAACCGTCAATTTATAGAACATAAGCACATGAACCATCAACCTATGAACCATAATCGGTAAACCCATGAAACCATTAACAATAATCCATAAACCTATAAACTATAAACCCATAAACCATAAACTCATCAACCATAAGCCCATAATCCTTAAACCCATAAACCATAAACCCATAAACCATAAACCTATAAGCCCATAAGCCCATAAACCCATAAACCATAAACCTATAAGCCCATAAGCCCATAAACCATAAACCCATAAACCATTACCTTATACACCGTAAACCAATAAATCATGAGCCCATAAACCATAACACCATAAACCATAAACCCGTTTAATCCATAAACCATAAGCCCATAAATTATAGACTCATAAACCAGAAACTCATAAAATATAATCACATGAACTATAAAGCCATAAACCATAATCGATAAACCCATTAACCCATAAACGATAAACCATAAACCTATAAACAATAAACTATAAACCTATAAACCATATACCCATAAACCATAAGCCCGTTAACCATAAACCTATGAACCATAAACCCATAAACCATAAATCCATTAACCATAAACCCATTGTAAGAATATGCAAACGTACTTATTTAAAAAAAAAAAAATTTATTGCTACTGGTTTTTTGTTTTGCCGAAATGTAGATTTGGTTAGAAAAATTCTCGGAAAGAGACATTGCGTAAAGACTCTGCAGACTAGCGAGAAGCAAGTCAGTTGAACTCGTGACTATGTAACGAAAGGTTGTATTTGTTACATTAGCGAATCACGAGAGATTTTTGTACATCCACCGCCTTTTTTTTCATTTCTTTTCATTAGATTGTTAATTAAAATAAATTATTTTTCTTAATAACATCAAGCAATTATTTATTTATGTTCTGACTCTTAAATTATTTTACCTGTTCTTATTTTAATGAAACATTTGGCGACCACGTGATAGGACGAGGATTTTAGTGTTGATTTGAGAATTTCAGTGTTTCTGTGTCGCTTATGAGAATGGAAAAAAAGCAAGAGCCGCTCACCGCACCGCAGTTACCAGAGCTCTGAATGCATTATCAGCGTTGCTTGCTGCAAGAGTAGAGCCTCCAGCTAGGAGAGAGGTTCTTGTTGCTTTTCAGTTACTTGAGGAAAAAAGGCAAAAGCTTGTTGCCAGCTCACAAGCATATATGAATGTACTGTTCAATTTAGACAGCACGGCGGAGGCCGTTATCCAAAAAAAGTACGAAGAAATGGATAAATATTCGAGCAAGTTTATTGCCATTAAGTTACAAGTAAATGAATTTTGTGAAACTGAAGTGCCTCCGCCGACTTTGCTTAGCGTAAATGGAGACAATAAGAAGACTTTCAAATTACCAAGAATCGAACTGGCAAAATTTAGAGGTGATGTGAAAGAGTGGTTACAGTTTTGGAGTTTATTCAAAAATATTGATGAAGATGTAAACATAGCTAAAGAGGATAAATTCCAATATCTTATTTAGGCCATGGTCCCTGACTCTCGTGCATCAGATTTGGTTAAAAGCTATCTGCCTACGGCTGAAAATTGTAGCAAGGCGATAAATAGTTTAAAGAATAGATTTGGCCGTGAAGATTTACAAATAGAAGTATATGTGCGCGAGCTTTTGCAACTCATTTTGCAGAATGCTTTAAAATCAAATAAAACTCTCCCTCTCACGAGTTTATACGATAAAATAGAGTCACATTTTAGGACGCTCGAGTCGTTGGGAGTAAAGACAGATAAGTGCGCGGCAATGTCGTTCCCGCTTGTCGAATCTTCCTTACCTGAGGAGGTGTTGCGCGCATGGCAGCGATGCGCGGTACACGGTGCTACAGCACAAAGCAGAGAAAATTCAGCTACTCAGTGTCAAGATCAGTTGTCTCAACTAATAAACTTTTTAGAAGGAGAGGTGCAAAACGAGTTACGTATTTCCATGGCAGTAAGACGATTTGATTTGAAAACCGATAATTCTAACAGGGAAAAATACCGTAAGCCGAAATTACGTTCTGATTCGAAAGATACACCGAGCGCAATAGGTTTGTTGACTACAAAGGAAAAAGATTTTATATGTATATTTTGTACGGCCAACAATCATGAAAGCGCAAATTGTGGAGCTGCTAAGAAAATGAGTCTTTCGGAAAGACAAGATTGCGCAAGAAAAAAGCGGGCGCGTTTTAATTGCCTTAAAATCGGACATACGCTTAAATAGTGTCACGTTAAAGTGAATTGCAACTGGTGTTCGCAGCGCCACGTTCTTTTGATGTGTCCGAACTTAGAAAAAAAAACGACTCTTAAAGTGATGTAGAAAATAAAGCAAAGAAGTTGATAAGAATAATGCTGATTGCAATTTAGCAAATATTTCTAACGATCCAGAAATTTTAATGCAAACGTTGTGCGTAAAATTACGAAACGGGGAAAAAGAAATGCGCTTGAGCGCTATAATAGATTCTGGATTGCAAAAGTCCTATATTATTAAAGAAGCTGTGAGTTTCTTAGGCTATGAAGCCATTGCTGAGCAGACGATGGCGCACTCTCTCTTCGGCGGGCAAGAGTCAGATGCAGTGCGACACAAGAAATATCGTATTCGTTTAAGCAGTCTTGATGACAGTTATCGCTGTAATTTTGTCGCATTAGATCAAGCCGTTATTTGTGAAAAGGTACCGCTGATAAAAGATGGAGAGTGGGTTCACGAACTTAAAAAATTAAATATCGATGTGAGTGATACTCATAATACTAATGAGTCGATTTCTGTTCTTATTGGTGCTGACGTTGCAGGCAAGTTACATATGAATCGATTACACGTTCTTGAATGCGGCAGTTTGGTTGCTATGAACGCATTTAGGTTGGATCGTCATGGGAAAAATTCCCGAAGAGCGAATGCTGCTATGACTGCTATGGCTTTATTTTTAAAAAATGATGTCGTTGCAGATTTATCGTCACTAGAAATTTTAGGAATCCGTGATCCAATTGAGGTTCAGTCACAACAAGAACATGATTTTGAAATGCAAGAAAATTTTCTAAAAACTGTCAAAGTTGACAACCAAGGTCGTTATGAGGTTATGTTGCCTTGGTTGCTAGATCATACTATGTTACCAAGTAATAAAGAGATGGCTTTTCGACGGTTACAAGCTACTGCTAAGAAATTAAGAGCCCAGGATTTTTATAACGATTATGATAACGAGAGAGAGAGAGAGCGAGAGAGAGAGAGAGAGAGAGAGAGAGAGAGAGGGAGAGAGGGAGAGAGAGAGAGGAGAGAGAGAGAGAGAGAGAGAGAGAGGGAGAGAGAGGGAGAGAGGGAGAGAGGGAGAGAGAGAGAGAGAGAGAGAGAGAGAGAGAGAGAGAGAGAGAGGGAGAGAGGGAGAGAGAGAGAGATTTAAGACGCTATCGCGTGCAAAAAAAGAAAAATTCAGGGGAAATTAGTTTTTTTAAGTATAATACAATATTTAAATAATATTTATTCAAAGTATTAATTATTATAATAATTTGAGATCCATACATAAGTTTTAAAAATAATCGTTTAAAATTTTTTCGTTAGTATTGAATTAATATTAATAATTTTTAAAACATTTAAATTGCTGATATTAATTAAACACTTAAATAATTTGTACTATGTTAATGAGTCTTAAATTATTGTAAAAATGAATACTTTAAATAAGTATTATTAAAATATTGTATTTTACTTAAAAAAAAGAAACTAATTTTTCCTTGGTCTATCATTCTTTTATCCTGTAATTATTTCACAGAAATTACAGCGATATTTTCACTGAAATCCAAATAGTAAATATTTCACTATTTCGTTCAGCGAAATTTCACTGAACTCTGGTGAAGCGATTTTCACTCACCTATTCAGTGAAAATATCATTAAACTTTATTGGAATTCCACTGGATTATATTTAGAGAGTATAGTATTGTAAACATTATGATTAATATATTCTCCGAATATAGTAGTGCGAAAATAATATAAGAAACTATACTTTATTACTATAATATATTATAATACATGAATATAGTATCACTACAAAAGTAACAACAAGATGTTTTTTTTAATCAAACGGCAGTGCTATTTGTACTTACTAAGAATAGTATAAAATTAAAAAATATATATTTTCCATAGTAAATTTTTGATTTGACAAACTTAGAAAAAATTTATCTAATGGGACTTTATTTTTTCGGCAGATGAGATTTTGGCGTGAGATCCCATCTGAGATCTCATCTGAGATTTTTCAATAGGGCAGTCTATGAATAATTTTAAAATATCCCATCCGATGCTTAAAATCCTTTATCCTGGTTAGTCAAAAACTTAAATTTTTCAATTTGGTCGTTGTCGTAAGCTTTTTCAGTTAATTTTCAATAGATTGACTTCAAAATTTGCAGAGATCTTCTATTTGCACATCTTCACAAAATGACAGTAATGGAATTTTGATAAGATAAGTTTTAGTAAATGTTGAAACAAATTAAATACATAAAATTCACAAAAATATCTATTGTCTCCAATATTTAAAAATTTTGAAACTAAACTTAAAATTTTTTTTTTAATAAAAGTATTGTGTGGATATATATAAATTTAAGATTGCTAGAAATTTTAAAGTCAATTCGTTGAAAATTGGCTAAGAAAGCTAGCAGTGACCACTAAAATCAAGTGTTCGAATGAAGAAAAGGATTTCAATCATTTGATGAGATTACTCAAAATTATTCACGGGTCGAAGTTTTGTATTTTATACACCTGAAGCAAAAAAACTTTTTTTAAATAATATTATTATAAAAAAATCATTATCACATTTAAATTTAATTTTTATTTCAGGCTTAAATTTGGGCCTGCTACCTTAGTTCTTAATTAATTGATATTTTATATGAGTGTAACTACAATTAATATTAAACAATACTAATATCTCATTGTTTTATATTAATACAAAATTTGTTTTTGACGTGAATTATAACCTATAAAGTTTGTATTGTTCATTATAATCTTTGTCTATTAGAGTGATATACTAACAAGTAATCATTATTATTAATTTCAATTAATGTCTGGAGATTAACTACCCACACAGCATAAAATGTTTCAGAAACATTTCAGAAACCTTTCTTGAAATGTTTCTGAAACGAAGATATGTCTTCTAACATCACATGTAAAAACATTTTATAAAATGTTTATAAGAAACATTTCACAAACTTTTCAGAAACATTTCAGAAATATTTCAAGATATATTTTATTGAAGTATTTCAGAAACGTTTTAGAAATATATCAAATGTTTTATTTATTACTCTAAAAACGTTTTAAGAAACATATTATAAAAATTTCAAAAAGGATTCCTGAAATATATTTATGTAAAATATATGCGGCTGCCACCTATAGGAGACTTCATCCCCTCTACCTTTTTATACTACTCAGAGTTACGTCGCTTGTCGCGACTCACTCTGCTCTTCTACTCGTTGTTGCACGGACGTCTTTATTAGACTTACTGTAGCTAGGCGTGTTTAAGCGTTTAACGTTTATACTTGAATAAAGTTCCTTTTTATAGTCAATCAGTGTTTATAATTGACTACACCTTTTGTATATTATACTTTAGCTTTTCTAACAGGTTATAGGCCCAGGCGTGTGGTGCTTATACGCTTCTCACTGCGCGCGTTTTTTTTCTCTAACTCTGATTAGACGCTTTTAATTTTTTGTAATAAAAAGTTTAGTGAAAGAGTGAAACTTTTGGTGCGTGTTGTCTCCAGCGTTTTTTTTACATTGGGTTTTTTTATCTTTACCCTTTTCTGCAATGGAAGATATCCATAACGAAAAAGAAGCCATGATTGAAGGCGCGGATGGCGGCAATTCTGGTGATGTAGTGTGTACAGGTGAAAATGAGATAAGTAGGATTGAAGCTACATGTAAGTAACCATATATTCGGAAGATATCGTTATTCCTATTTATCGAAAAAAAATACAAAAGAAGAAGAAAAGTTTTTAATAGAATGGGATAAAGTCGGCGCGTTAGGCTGGGTTCTTTCTCTCAAAGAGAATAGCGCGTTAAGTGTATACCTTGCTTTGTATTAAGAAAAATCATTAAATATGAATATATTAAAATTATGAAAAGTTTACGACAATAAATCTTATATCAAAATGTACGTTATTCATTTGTTCTAAGGTTCGCGGAAAGATATAGGTGCGGCTCTTTTCTTTTTCAACAAGCATGGCGTGTTGCGTAGTTCCGAGAATTAGCCGGCCGGTTCGCATCGGGTATGCTTGCAGAGAGAGAGAGAGAGAAGGAGAGAAGATAGCACGGCAATGGTAGTGTGGCGCGCTGGTGCGAGAGAGATGGCACATGACTCTCGTTTGCTCTCTCGCTGTCCACCTCTTTCTCTCTAAGCATAAATGACCGAATGTATTTTTTTTCTAAACAATGGCGCGAGTGTGCATAGATATACATGTATATATTCTTTTTATTGTTTGTTGTAACTGTTCGTTTTCTCTGACGGATTTTTATACATAAATAAAGAAAAATAAAATGAAAATGATAAGAAATTAAATAAATGCTTTAAATTTCTATAGCGCGAATTATCAAAGTATATATATAACATATTTGATAATGGTCTCATAATAAAATGTTTTCAGCTGACATAGGCTTGGAAGGAGTAATTGCGTACCTTACAGAGGCCTTCAAGCTGGATCTTTTACAAGTTGGCGAGAGCCTTGAGTTATTGATAACTGAGGACAAACTCACCATAACCTCTGACAAAGGTCATAAATATTACTCCGGTAAGTTCAAGCATATCCTTAAATGAAATGATGTGTTTAAATTGTGAATTAAATTTTAGTTTCGGCGCGCATAATTTTGATGGAGTGTATGGATAGATGGCGCGATATAAGTACTTATATACAATTTGATTTTATGTTTATTTTTGACTAGTCAATTCAAAATTATTTCTTTACATCACAAGGTATGAGCAAACATGCTAGCTCGTTTGTTCACCTTTGATGTATTACAATCCAATTTTTTAATAAATTGAGTGAAATAATTAATGTAAATAACTTTTATATGAAATATATAAGTGAATTCCAAACTGATTTAGGGTTGTATACTTGTTGTTCGGTATTTCGATCCTGGATCAGTTTGAGCTTTTGTGTGATAGAGCTTGTTGTTCGGTTCATCATACAACTGCTCATCTTTTGGGTAGTATACTTGTGTTCAGTTAACTATCTTAAAGATATGAGTACCTCAGTTAGCACTCATACCAAATAGAGTTCTATTAACATATACTAACAATTACAGAAAAACGAATGCTGGGTGAAGCACATTGGGAGAGCTTGCTAAAATGGAGTGAAGAATGTGCAAGCAAAGGAGTTCAGATGGTCTTAATGAGGGCTCAGGAGAAGACAAATGAAACTGATGGGAATGAAGATGCGGTTGGAAATCCCCAAGATGCGAATTCAGGCGCGGATAACTTAAACGGTGCGGAAAAAGATGAGCAAAATGAGACAGTTGATGCGCTTAAACAAGGTAAAAACTTACCTCAAATTAAAAGTGTAAAAATATTTAACAATACTAACCCCACTGAAAATAACGTGCCACTTAGTAATAGCAACAACTGGTTAAACAAATTTATTAATCTACCTAATGATTTTGCAGTTAAGGAGCGAATGGAAAGGTGCGAAAAGACGGTAGATGAGTTAAAGGAAACGGTGTCAAAGATGTGTGGTACTCTTGACGAAGTTTTAAAAGTAGTCAAAAAGGAGATGGAAACAAGCAGAAAAGAAAGGAAGGAGCAGCATCAGAAATTCACAAATCTGATGCAAACCGTTAGAGAAGACTACGCCCTACAAATAACTCGAGTAAACGACGTAGTTAAAAGACTTGAAAGTATGGAAGCTGAGACTAGTTCTGAGGTGAGAAATGGATCTAGTAAAACAAATTCAGCTAATATAGATAGCGCGTCAAATCTTTCTCAGAATGAGATCATTAGTTTAATAAAAGAGTATGTAGACTCAAAAAATAAAAATACTGATCCTTCAGGTCAGATTGATTCTGTTAAAAGTCAAATTCATGAAGTTTTTAAACTTGAATTATTTGATAAAGGCGCAGGTGTGAAACGTGACTATAAATTAACGAATAATATTAAATTTGAACTTTTTATGACTTTCTATCTTCAGAATTAAAATCGCGAAATTTGTTACATGTAATTGAACCCAATTTAAGTAAAAATGATATTAGTGATGAAATTCTTGCTGAACAAAAATTTAAAGTTAGAGACGTGTTAATTAATCACTTAGATCAAGCATATCACAGTAAAGTAATGCATTTAAAAGATCCAATTGAAATTCTAAAGAAACTTAGAGAAGTTAAGAGATGTGAGGTTAACGTCACGTCTCATGCGGTGCGTAAGCAATTGTATAACATGCGTTACATAATTGGCAAAACAACTGCTGCAGAATTTTGTGAAAGATTTGACGATACTATCAGAAATTATGAAAATGCTCCTGGCGCGATTCCTCTCACAGAAGAGGAAAAAAGAGCTGCATTTTATAATGCAGTTATGATTTCTGTGCCTTCTATACAAACAATAGAATTTATAAATAAAAATACCAAAGGTAAAAGCACGTCATTTGATGAATTGAAATCTATTGTTATGCAGGACGAAGCTGAGAAAAATCAAGCTGCAGGTGTGAATCTGGACGCAGGTGGGCCACGAGCTGCTAATTTAGCAGCAGCTGAGGTGGTACGATGCTATGAGTGCCAAGCATATGGGCACATTAGCAAAAATTGCCCGAATGTGGGAAGAGGTTTTTTGTGCTATAGGTGCAACACCTTTGGCAATCATAAATCTCGTGATTGTCCGACACTGCCACGAGGTCCCAGAGGACGTGGGCGTGGTTTCCAGCGTGATAACAGGTATACAAAAAATGTTGCTATTCGGGGCACTAACATGGTTAACAATAGTAAAAATAATTTTACGGGTGCGAAAAGAAAAATAAACAGCGATAACGATGCGACTATCGCCAAGCGTAGCAAATTTCCAAACAAACTAAAGAATAACTCCAAAAACAATAACCACAAAAACAACGCCAAGCAACCCGACCTAAACAACGCAGGAAACTCAACGAACTCCAGTAAAAAGGTGAGATCATAAATTTAAGAAAAGAAAATTGTATTGAAACCGCGTTACACACAACATCGAATTTCATTGATACTGATTTGGTTAGATCGGATTTTTTGGCAGATTCAGGCGCGACTGAGCATTTTACAAATTCTAGAATAGTATTTAAATCGCTAGATGAAACAGATCGGTGCGTAATCAAATGTGCAAATAAAAATGACTCAGCGAATTTAAAAACGGAGGGAGTGGGAGACATAGGTGTAACTTTAGATAATGGTAAAACCCTCGACTTACATAAAGTAATTTTAGCACAAGATTTAAAAGAAAATTTATTATCCTTACGCAGATTTGCAGAACAGGGTTTAGCGATTTATTTAGACAATAAACAAATTGATATTTTCGACCCATTATCTGAAGAGACTTTATTGTCAGGCGTGTATCGAAAACCATATTGGGTCATTGAGTTAGAAATTAATAATAATGACTTTAGGCGCGATAAACAAAATGATATATCTAATAGACTTGTTTTAGCGAATTTAACAGAACTTCAATCGGAAGTTAATAGAATTGTAACCCGTAGCGTTTCAGCCAAAACAAACAAAGATAATTTAATGCTGAATATATCGGAGAAATCATCTAAAGACGCGTTCATGAATGGAGAGAAGTCAGATGCGAACTCTGACTCAGGTATGCCTTCACAACTTGACAATGAAAATTTTGACAAAAATAATAAAAAGGATAAGTTTAATATTAAAGAAACATCAAATTTTGACGTTACAATTTGGAATAGAGATTTTCATAATTTAGATGAACTACCTGTTACAGAGATTGCAGACGACGTGTCTCCATTCACTAATAAATATAAAAGATTTTATGACAATAATAAAGCCTTATTATGGCATGTAAGATATGGACATGCATCCATTGCTTATTTAAAATCGTTACAGACTAGATTTCCTGATAATAAAGAATTGAATGACGCGATTTTTGATGATGCGATTCTAGATTGTGAAGTATGCAAAATAGCTAACTTTAACAGATTGCCTTTTAAACACACACGAACTCGTGCTACAGCTCCTTTACAAATAATTCACTCGGATCTGATGGGTCCGATATCCCCAGCATCACATCCAAGTGGCTATAGGTTTATATCAGTCTTTATAGATGATTATTCTCGATTAGCACTTGCATATCCTATGAAGAATAAACATGAAACTGGACACTGCTTAGAATTGTTTGTTAGAAGCGCTCGAAACTTACTAAGGTGTGATGCAAAGGTGTGCTATTTGCGCACTGACCAAGGAACAGAATACACTGGTGGATATACTCAGGAAGTGTTAAGCAATCTAGGCGCGGAATTGCAATTAGCATGTCCTGATACCCCAGAACATAACGGTGTGTCAGAGCGTTTTAATCAAACAATTCAAAGGAAAGTAAGAACATACATGTACGATGCGAAATTACCTGAAAACATGTGGGATATAGCATTGTCTGCTGCTGTCTATGCATACAATCGCACCCCACATAAATCAAATAATATGATGATTCCGTTGGAGAAATTTGCTCCTCATCATAAATTCAACATTAATCAGTTGAAAAGATTTGGTTGTGTTGCCTATATCAAAGTTCAAAGGAAAACAGGTCCGAAATTTAGAGCTGAAGGCAGGCGTGTTATTCTGGTAGGATATACACCTACAGGATATCAATTTCTCAAACCTGAAGAAGGGAAATTTTATGAGAGCAGGGATGCGAGATTCAATGAAAAACTAGTATATGGTGATCTATATGGAAAGGACAAAATTAAAGATCATGCGTTAGACTATACGGAAATTGATAGGCGCGAATGGTTCGTATCTTTTAGGAAGGATGAAGAACTTAAATTGAATGAATCATTAAAAACAGAGGGAGAGTTGAAACCTAAAAGACGCGGTAGACCTCGTAAAAACAATGCTGAAATTCAAGCAAGTAAACCTGTAAATGATACAAGCTTTACGAATGTAAAACTCGATAATGATGTAGAGACTGACTACGATCAAGTTCAGTTTTCCTGTGAAAAGGAATCAAGCATGAATAACAAAACTGATGCGATTTATCACGCCTTATTGGCTGAATCAAACAGCGATCCAATAAGTTATAAAGAAGCTATGAGAACCAAGGACAGTAAACAATGGCAAGCAGCAATAAAAGATGAGTTGGACTCCATGAGCAAGAATCAGGTGTGGAAAATCGTAGATCGTCCATCAAACAATAAAGATGGTTCTAAAGCCAATATTATTGATTCTCGATGGGTATTTAAGCGGAAAGTTGAGTCAGATGGAAGCGTAAAGTATAAAGCTCGATTAGTTATTCGGGGTTTTAAGGACAGTAATTGCTACGAATTACGTGAAACATATGCTCCTGTAACAAGACTAACCTTGGTGCGTGCGATCATAGCTATTGCAAATAAATATGATTTAGATATGAGTCAGCTAGATGTGAAAACTGCATTTCTAAATGGAGAAATAGATGAGGACATATACATGGTAATACCAGAAGGTGCGAACAATGTTGGTATGACGAATAAAGTATGTAAACTACAAAAGGCGCTCTATGGTTTACGTATTAGTCCAAAACGATGGAATGATAAGTTTACTGAAACAGCTTTGAGTATGGGTTTACAAAATTCTGATCTAGATCCATGTCTATTCTTATGGCGAGATAATAACAAATTATTAATAATGTTGTTGTACGTAGATGACATCCTGCTGGTGAGTAATAACTCAGAGAAATTAAGAGAAGTACAATCTAAACTAAGTTCAAAATTTGAAATGAAAATAATGGGTGAACCAAAAGAGTTTCTTGGTATAACGTTAAGGCGCGATAGGAGAAATAAAATTATAGAGTTATCACAAGAAAATTACACAGCTAAAATTCTCGCCAGATTTGGATTTCATCAATCACAACCACAAAGAACACCTATGAATACCAGTCAGGTAACTAATAGGCAAAGACGTGAAAGAGAAGAGGATTGTAATGAAGTACAGTTGGAAGACACAGAAGGTGAACAAAATGTACCATATAGAGAAGCTGTGGGTAGTTTACTGTATCTGGCAGGTGCGACTAGACCAGATATTTGTTACGCAGTAAACGTGCTTAGCAGACATCAACTGAACCCAACAGTAGATGATTGGAAAATGGTGAAAAAGGTATTCAGATACCTAAATGGTACAAAATCACTTGGTCTTATTTACAGAGGAGCAGGCAGTGAACTTCAAGCCTATTCAGATGCGAGCTTTGCTGATTGTAAAGGGTCATTGACCACATGCGGATTTGTCATAAAGTTATTTGATGATTCGATAGCCTGGCGAACACATAAGCAATCATATGTTGCACTTTCGACGTGTCAGGCAGAATATGTGGCAATGAGCGAGGCTAGTCAGGAAATGTTGTCTATTTACAACTCGTTAAAACGCTTGATAAATAAACCGCTTATTCCCATGACGCTATGGTGTGACAATAAGGCTGCAGGCGCGTGTGCTCAAACAAACGGGGGTAATAAATTACGTCATATGATTGAGGCGCGTGAACATCATATTAAAGAATGTGTAAAATTAAATCTGATTAAAATTGAATGGGTGCGATCTAAAGATCAAATAGCTGACATATTTACTAAACCTCTTGCGTTTGAGTTACATAAAAACTTAACAGATAGAATCCTTAACTGTAATTTTTAATATGTATTTTATTTCTGTTCACAGGGAATAACTAGAAAAAGTCATGGTCTATAGGGTCAGCCGAGAGGGAGTGTAAAATATATGCGGCTGCCACCTATAGGAGACTTCATCCCCTCTACCTTTTTATACTACTCAGAGTTACGTCGCTTGTCGCGACTCACTCTGCTCTTCTACTCGTTGTTGCACGGACGTCTTTATTAGACTTACTGTAGCTAGGCGTGTTTAAGCGTTTAACGTTTATACTTGAATAAAGTTCCTTTTTATAGTCAATCAGTGTTTATAATTGACTACACCTTTTGTATATTATACTTTAGCTTTTCTAACAATTTATGATATATTGCTAAAATTTTTCTTTAAGACATTGCGAAAACATTTCATGAAATGTTTCTGAAATGAAGATATGTCCGCGAAAATCTTATGTAAAAATATTTCATGAAATATTTATAAGAAACATTTCAAAAAAATTTTTCTTGAATTATTTGAAATTTCATTAAAGGTTCCTATAATATTTTGTAAACGTTGCATAAAAGATTAATGAAATTCAGAAATATATTTCACGGAATGTGTTTGTGATCCTTCGAAAACATTTCGTGACATGTTTCTTGAAATATTTCAAATAAACATTTTATAATTTGTTTTTGAAATATTTTCAAATACCTGTTGAAATGTCCCTATCGTGATACTGAATTAAGCAATATAATGTTTTTAAAACATTTCAGCAATTTTTTTATGACGTGTTTCAAATAAAATGTTTGAACGGTTTTCTTGGAACATTTGATGAAAGGTTCCTCTAATATTTTGTAAACGTTGCATTCAAGATTGATAAAATTCATAAATATATTTAACGAAATGTGTTTATAATCCTTCAAAAACATTTCGTGGAATGTTTCTCAAAATATATCAGAAACATTTAAAAAATTATTCCATGATTTGTTTTGAAATATTTCTGAAATCTCTCCTGAAACGATTGTATGGTAATACCAAATCATTTAATATAACGTTTCCAAAACGTTTTGAAAATATTTTATGTAATGTTCATATAATATTTTGTAAACGTTGCATAAAAGATTTATAAAATTTATAAATATATTCCAGAAAACGTGTCTGTAATCCTTTGAAAACATTTCGTGAAATGTTTCTTGAAATACATCATAACATATTAAAAAAACATTTCATGATTTGTTTTTGAAATTTTTATGAAATCTCTTGAAACGCCCCTATCGTTTTACTAAATTTATCAATTTAAGAAATGTTTTATGACATGTTTCAAGTAACACTTCGGAAAGGTTTTTCAGAAATATTTCATGATATGTTTCTATAATATGAGGCGTATAGCTGCAAAGATAGTTATTTCCAAAGAAATTTTTTACAGAAAAAAACATTTTTTGCTGTCTTTATACTTAAAATTTAGTATATTTTGCAAAACACCCTATCATTTTAGTCTCATAAAAAAAATATACCTATAATTTGATCTAATATGTTTCTTTATGATGGATCTTAATGTTCTATATACGAAAATGCAATAAAAATAAATTTGGAAAAAAATGAAGATAGCCACCTTTGCAGCTATTAGGTTCATATTTTATAAACGTTGCATAATAGATTTATAAAATTTATAAATATATTTCACGAAATGTGTTTGCAATCCTTTGAAAACATTTCGTGAAATATTTCTTGAAATGTATTGGAAACATTTAAAAAAAACATTTTATGGTTAGTTGTTGAAATAGTTTTAAATCTCTTTTGAAAAGTCTCTATCGTAATACTGAAATCATCAATATAACGTTAGTAGCTATAGGGGCACTATAAAGATGTTCTGACAGAACATAGTACCCCATAATAATAATTGAATGAAAAAAGAATTAAATATTAGAAATTTTTTATTTTTACATTATATACATATATATATATATATATATATATATATTTATGTCGTCGTAGGCGTGGTCTATAGGTATTCGGTGGAATACCTATAGACCACGCTAAATTTGTATAGGCATTGCATACGTTCATGCTAATATCTCGACGATATTCACTCTGTCAATACTCCCTTAGGGAGTATTGACAGATCGAGATATCGCACAGCATGGCCGTATATGACGCGAGTGACATCGATTCGTAGGTTAGTGAAAACAAAAGAATGTCGTTAGATATGTCAATGCTCATACAAATTCATATAAAATCTAAACTTTACAGAATGTTTTGTTTAAACAAATTTTCAAAATTAAACAGTTAATAAGTAAAATAAATAAGTAAATAATGACATTATTTATTTTTTTTAATAAAACATATATCATTAATTTTTAAAAATCATTTTTATAGTTCCTCATACGGCCTACCAACGACATAAACTTATCTACGTAACTTGGGAGTACGAAGGATTCTGAATACAGGCTTGACTAAAGTGCTTGTCGCTTGAGCAGCAGTCAGTCTCGGGCGTATTCATCCTTTGTACTCCCAAGTTACGTATATAACTAATATATATATATATATATATATATATATATATATATATATATATATATATATATATATATATATATATATATATACAGTACCATCCATAAATTCGTGAACAAAATTTTGAAAAACATCGCTCCTTTAAAGAGCATTATCTCTGGTCCTAATGGTCGTAGAATAAAAATCAAAAAAGTAATATTAAAGTATACGAAAAATACTAACTTTTTATGGTGTTTAAAATTTTTCCAAACCATTTTTTCCATTTTTTATCCTTCTTTAAAAAAATGTCAATTTTTCACATTTTTAAACATTTTTTCAATCACTTATATCTTTTTTGAAAATGATTAATAATGAAAAATTCCAACGGGAATCGAAAGAATTCTAAAGAATCTAAAATTTATCAGTAATGGTTTTTTTTCCTACGAAGCTTATTTAGGTAGTTATAAGCAATTGAATGTTGTGATGTAGTATAATAAAAACATGAATAATAATATGCAAATAATGATTCAGAAAATTTTTTTTTTCATATTTCTTGAAAAATTAAGTGTTATTTTGTCAAAAATTAAAGTTTTTCCTAAAAAATTATGACAGTAAATAATTTTAAAAAGTTTATATACAAATATGTTGAAATAATTAAATTTTCATTGATGTTTTCGTTAAATTATTCGTAATTTTATTATAGTACTTCTTAACATTGGATTGCTTATAACTACCTAAATAAGCTTCGTAGGAAAAAAAACCATCAGTGATAAATTTTAGATTTTTTAGAATTCTTTCGATTCCCGTTAAAATTTTTCATTAATAATCATTTTCAAAAAAGATATAAGTGATTGAAAAAATGTTAAAAAATGTGAAAAATTGACATTTTTTTTAAAGAAGGATAAAAAATGGAAAAATGGTTTGGAAAAATTTTAAACACCATAAAAAGTTAGTATTTTTCGTATACTTTAATTTACTTTTTTGATTTTTATTCTACGACCATTAGAACCAGAGATAATGCTCTTTAAAGGAGTGATGTTTTTCAAAATTTTGTTCACGAATTTATGGACGGTACTGTATATATATATATATATATTGTAACCTCTACTCTGTTCCTAACCCTGAAAAAGGTAGCACAAAGTGTTAATATAAAAGGTAAGGATAAGAAATAAGGGTATTTTTAAACTAGACCTGTTTTTAGTATAGGCGTCATGCTGTGGCTAGTCCGGGGTCTTTATGTTTTTGTGGTTAGTTGTGAGTGAGGGCCTCTTATAAGCCATGAAGCTCCAAAGACTCACAGTCTTGTAAAGAGCATTTTCTTTAAGTAATTTCAATTGAACTAATACTTAAAGTATTTCTTTATATTAACACTTTCTTTCCACTATTAATATCAAGTAAACTAAGATTAAACTTAAGTTAAAACACTTTAATACATTCACGAAAAGAAATATAAGTGAATGTAATTATTCAATTAAATTTCACCAAAAATAAAACTTTGATTTTAAATTTAAATAGTTATTCCGTTGTTGCAGCTACTGGTACGGAGCTGGTGTTTATCCAGCTCCTCGCGGACCTGCAGAACAATCGAAAATAAAGAACACGAATAAACGAGTATTGAATTTAAATATAACTTCATTAAGTGAGAGCTGGCCAAAGAGTGCCGTACAATGATTCGGCTTCGATCTGCTTAAGCGTTGATCGAGCCGCCGCGGCCGCAGTTCTCTCCCACTGCTAACTAGGAGAGTGTCACACCTCCGGATCACGGATTTTGCTCAAATTTCGGGATAAGTTTTCAGATGATAAAATATGGAAAAAGCTCAAGTTATAGTCATAAATACTCAATATTTCCCTAGTTACAGGCAATTAAAGAAAATCACTAAAAAAGTTACTAGATTTTTAAACGCATATAGTTCTTTAGCGTCGATAGCTACAAGCTTCAAACTTTTTTTAAATTAAAGCTGAGCTCAAATTCTTTCGAATTAGTAGTTATAGCATGTAAGAATATTATTTTTTCCCAAAGTTAGAGCGTGATAAACATTGGACCTGATTTTTCTTTTAAAAACATTAATTAATAATAAAAGCTGAAATTGGGTCCAATCCTTATTACACTCTAACTTTGGAAAAAAATAATATTTTGATATGCTGTAATTACTGTTTCGGAAGGATTTGAGCTCAGCTTTAATTTATAAAAAGTTTCAAGCTTGTAGCTATTGACGATAAGGAACTATATGCGTTTAAAAATCTAGTAACTTTTTTAGTGATTTTCTTCATTTGCTGTAGCCAGGGAAATATTGAGTATTTATGACTATAACTTGAGCTTTTTCCATATTTTATCATCTGAAAACTTATCCCGAAGTTTGAGCAAAATTCGTGATCCGGAGGTGTGACACTCTCCTAGTAAGTAGAAGGGATATTTTTATATATTTTACATGATACTATTACAGGTGCGCTTAGATGTGTGCTAGCGTACGTCACTTTATAGGCGTGTATCGGCGCACATCCAAGCGCGTACATATACTCTTATTAATTTCCATCTTGCGCGTCGGTATAACTTCTAATTGCTACGCCGCGCCGACGCACAAGATAGAAATAGACTTTTAACGCAATAATTCGAATTCAAGAGAGAACAAATTTATTGCTAATTATCTATTATTTTATTTTTTTTCTAACTTATTCTCTCTCAAATTCTCTTTCTTTTCTTTATATTGTAAATATAATATAAGTGAGGTCCCAATTTGCCCCCCGAAAAAAACTTTTGACTACTTTCACATATAACTATCAAATATCTTATTTTTATTAAAGTTTTCGGAAAAGGAAATGCTTTTTAGTTGCATTCATGCGCACGACTTTTAAATTTACATTATGTTTCCTTTTCTTTTCTATTTGAAAATTTTTATTTTTACATTTCCTTTTCACTTTTAACTTATAACTTTTAATATGCATCTCAATAGTAGATAAGCAAGTATAGCGAGACAGCCCCTCCCCTCGTCTCGCTATACCTGCTATTTCCCCACCCCCCTCGCCCCCTACTCTTCTGTCTCCCCCTTTATGTCTGGGGGCTATTATAGCGTACATGTGGTGGTATAGTGTGACATTTCTCCTTTCACCAGTCTGGGGGTTGTTATGGAGTACTATTTTATTTATTAATTTTATTTATCAATTTTGTTTATCAATTTTATTCATCGATTATTTCCTACGATCAATATATTTGTTGGTTCTGAAAAGGACCGTGTGTGAATATATAAATATTTTTTAATTTAAAATTTTTTATATCCTTTTCTTTCAGGAATAGAGTAAGTATTGGTTGAAAATTTTTCAGAATATTGTTTCCAGCTGGATGATGGTTGATTTTCCTTTTTTTTTTCTTTTCTCCACCTTGTAGGAAAGGTGTTTTTTCGTTGCTGGAACTGTTTTGACCCATCGTAATAATTATACGTTAGACAAATATGATAAGAGACTATGCGTGAAAAAGTATTTATTGTAAAAAGTTATTATTTAAATTAATATTTTCAAGAGTATTATTTTTTTTATTATATCTTTGAAAACGTTCTAATTTTTCCGTTTCTTTCTTATAATATTCTTTTCATCGTTCTCTCTTTATTCCGTTGTCCGTAGAACGTAATGAAGCAATCTTACCTGCGCGTTGTCCTATGTCTGTTCCGACCGGCTGTCATAAAATAAATGATGGGTAATTGAAAAGGTGATTATATTTATAGAAAGAAATGAACTCAAATATAGCATTAAAGTTATTTATTGATATTTACACACATTTTTATACATGAATTATTTTATATGATAAATCTTTTCACAACATTAATCAACAAAGAAATCATTACATAAGAAAATTCCAATTGAATGCAACAAGATTAGTTCTTTGCATGCGACCCCCTACGGAAAATTTTAATCCTGTTTTATGGTTAGAATTAATCATGCGGGAAATTCATGCGCATTTGATATCGTTAGGAGAAAAAAATGACTTAATAGGAATAACTGTAAAAAGTATTCACTTCAGCCACGGCTCTGGTGGAATGTCGCTTAGACCGCTTGTTAATTTCAATTACGAGGATTTATGGGAACTTATGAGTAGTTTAACTCAAAGTTATGAAAATTTTGAAATAGAAGTTTTATTATAGAGGCAACGTACGTTAATTTACCTCGTGGTACCGGTTGGAAAAAAAATAAATTGAGTATAAACATATTGCATAAAAAATCAATAGTTTGTATACAAAATAAAGATAATTCGTGTTTGCCGCGAGCTTTAATTGTTGAAGAGACGTATATAAAATATAAAAAACATGATTTCATCGATATGAAAAAAAAGTGGGCGAGCATTCGCGACGGACGTAGACCTTTGCAAAAAGAGTGCGCTCTTCGGTTAATAAAAAACGCTGGATTGAACATACCGCAGGGAGGGTGGGGATTCCGCGAAATAGATAAATTTCAAAAGTACTTTACTAGAATTGGTATTGCAATACAAGTATATGATAAAAGAAATTTTGGAAGCGGGGAACCAGCATTTTTTAATGATCGTGCGTTAATGGAACAATTACAAGATAATGTGGATTTGCAAGGTGTCATAAACGACAGTTTAAATTATTTTCACATGAAACTAAGCGCGTTAACAGAAACATTCGGGTTATCACCCACCGCCAAAAAGGGTTACTTCCCTCACCTATTTAATACCGTCGAGAATGAAAATTACGTAAGTCCGCTGCCTGATGCACATTTTTATGCGCCTGATTCCATGTCATATGAGGAAAGAGAGACCTTTTTTAAATGGTATAATTCCGAAACTTTATCCGGACGTACTTTAATTTTGAAAACGAAATCGTAGATTATTGTCGCATGGACGTTGAAATTTTAAGGCGAGCATGTTTGGCTTTTAAAAAAATTTTCTTAGATGTAGGACGAATCTGTCCATTTACACGTGCGATCACTATCGCAAGCGCGTGCTCTTTCGTTTACAGAAAGAATTTCTTATTACCTAAAACTATTGGAATTATACCACCTACGGGCTATCGTCGCGCTGATAAACATTCTCAGAAATCAATCGAATGGTTATTAGTCTGCGAACGTGAAATCGGTCGTGAAATTATTCATGCTGGTAGAGCAAGAGAATTCATGTTGCCCGAAGGTTTTCTCGTCGACGGATTTTTACCTCCTTCATCGGAAAATCATGATGAAAAGGGTATAGTTTTTGAATATGAAGGTTGTTACACTCATGGTTGTCCAAAATGTTTTAATAAAAATCGGGATACACGTCTCGCTTTTGGCCGTACGTTTAACGAAGTATATGAAAATACATTCGTAAAAATAAATAAAATTCGACAACGTGGATATGAGGTTCGCTGCATATGGGAATGCGAGTTCGATAAAATTAAACTTGAGAATCCTGAAATAGCGGAATACGTGCCTAATCACCCTTTAATGAGCAGAATCACAATGAACCCTCGAGAAGCATTTTTCGGGAGGAGAACTGAAAATATAATTCCGTATTATAAAATTAAAGAAGGTGAAAAAATCAAATACACTGATATATGTTCCTTGTATCCTTACGTATGCAAACAGGGACAATTTTCCATTGGACATCCAAAAATTTTCATTGGGGATGAGTGTCATGAACTAACTGGAGAAAATAATAATGATTTGCAGCGCTTCGAAGGTCTAATTAAATGTAAAGTTTTACCACCACGAAACTTGTACAAACCTCTGTTACCCGTTAAAATGCACGAGCGTTTGTTATTTGCTCTTTTTCGTTCTTTTTGCGAGGAGATGCGAGAAAGTGACTGTAATCACAAAAACATTTGTGAGCGTGAATTTACGGGTACTTGGGTGGCTGATGAATTACGTAAATCTGTTGAGCTCGACTACCGCATAACGGAAATATATATTATATGGCAATACGAAATGACACGCTTTGACGGTATTAATGGAGGTCTCTTTGCAGGATACGTAAATACATTTTTGAAAATAAAACAAGAAGCAAGTGGATGGCCCGCCTGGTGTGTAAATGACGACGAAGCAAAATTACGGTACTTGGACGAGTATGAGAAAAATGAAGGTATACGACTGGATCGAAATAAAATAGAAAAAATTGCTGGCCTGAGAGCTGTAGCAAAACTTTGCTTAAATTCTTTTTGGGGAAAGTTTGGATAGCGCAGTAATTTAAAGCAAACGGAAATCGTGAAATCGCGTGAAATTCTCTTAAGACTGTTAACCTGTCCTGACAAAGAAGTTCTCAGTGTTTTGCCTGTAAACGATGATATTTTATACCTAAACTGGCTATTTAGAGAAGAAGCCGTGGAATCAGCGGCTATTACGAGCGTGGTAATCGCAGCATTCACAACTGCACAAGCCAGGCTGGACTTGTACAAACATATGGAAAAGCTTGATAGACGTACTTTGTACTGTGATACCGATTCGTGTATTTTTGTAAAAAAGGACGGTTCGGACGAATATGAACCGCCCTTGGGAAATTTATTGGGTAATATGACGGATGAATTAAGATCTTTTGGTCCTGGTACTTACATAGATACCATGATGTCTGCAGCTCCAAAATTTTACGCTTACCGTGCCGTCACACCATTCGGAAATACTTATGAATGTTGCAAAGTTAGAGGAACAACTTTAAATTTTAAAAATTCATTGAAAATAAATTTTGATAGAATTAAAATGCTCATAGGTGAAGTATTTGCGAGAAAGGACAGACAAAAGAATGAGGAAGAGATGAATAAAAGCGAGATACGATTGAATTTTAAATCCATACGACGCACACCTTTCCACGAAGTCATAACAAGAGAAGAATTTAAAACTTGTAGCGTCATCTTAAGAAAAGACGATACGTTTCCCTATCACTTTCTCTTCCTTTTGGTTATAAGAATGCTGAACAACGTTAATAATAAAAATATTGAATAAAAAGAAAAAATGTTCTCATGAAATTTAACTTATTTTATAAATAATCCAAAACATAAATTTTTTAATTAACAATCATTAAAAGATCTTAATAATACGCTAATACCCGCGGTGATTAGCTTATTCTTTTTTATTGAGCTGATTGACGCGGGAAAATAAGCTTATACCAGCACACGTGTTAATAAGCTCATAAAAACACGTGTGCTCGCACCGCCGCCGCCACTCTGCAACACCTCCATCACCCTACCTAAAAAATAAAAAGGTCTTTCAACATAAAAAGTATAAAACTTATGGCTTCTGTATTCAGTATTCAAAATGGATACACGATGGAAACATCCCTTTATGTGCATAATTTCGGGGCCTACTATGTGTGGGAAAACTGTTTTTGTAAACCGATTCCTTTACAATTTGCCACAAATGTGTAATGTGAATTTTGATCGTATTCTCTTTTACTACGCCGAGTGGCAAGAAGCATACCATAGCGAGTTTAAAGTAGCTGGAAGCCAACGCGTCGAATTTCGAGAAGGCTTACCGCAAGCAAGTGACTATTCCAATGACAATGATAAGAGAAAATTACTCATACTCGACGATCTGATGCGCGAATCATCGAATAATACGGTACTTGATTTATTCATAAAAGGCTGTCACCATAAAAATATAAGTGTTATTTTCATTACGCAAAATATTTTTCATAGGGGGCCAAATCAGCGTGATTTATCATTGAATTCAAATTATATCGTATTGTTCAAAAATCCTAGAGATCGCGCACAAATACAGTTTCTCGCTCAACAAGTTTACCCTGAGGATCCAAAATTCTTGCAAGAAGCCTACATTGATGCCTGTAGTCGACCATTTAGTTATCTTCTATTAGATTTGAAACAAGATACGCCCGATGAGTTTCGCTTTCGTACCGACATATTTCCCGATGACAAGCTGCACTATGCTTACGTGACAAAATTTTCATCGAGATACAGGTGAGCATGAATAAATAAAAAGAAAGAAGCATCTGTAGTCGAGAAACAGTCTTCAAATAGCAATGGCTGGGACAACATCGATGGCCACGTTTGTAACAAAAAGAAAACAAGAAAAAGGAGGAAATAAAAAAAGTTCCATCAAGTCTAGCATTTGCTGCACACCTGGAAAATTATATTCAAAAAAGCACGTTGCACTTTTAAACGCTCTCAGTCGCGCTGACAGTCAACAACGCTCAGCTTTGATTCGTACAACCGATAAAAATCTCATAAAGTGTATTTGCGACTGTGCTCTAAACGTATTGCAAGGTGTTGTAAAATTAAAAACTCCTGAACAAAACCGCTTAAGAAAACAAAAAACTATTTTAAGAAAATTAGTAAGAAGTGGAAGGAGCAGCAGCAGTGGTGGTGGTGTTAACGCGTGGAGAGCTAAAAAACGTTCTATAATTCAGAGTGGTGGTTCTTTTCTACCACTCCTATTGGGCCCTCTGATAAGTATAATTTTTTCAAAAGTTTTAGGAAGTAAAAATTAATTTTCTTTCAAAGTGAAAAAAAGAATAAAAGTCATGGAACGCGCTCGAAAAATGGTCATTGTCCCTGAAAAAACTCTGGAACAAATACAAGGTTTTTCGCACCAGCAGCACCAGCAGCAGCACCAGGGAGGAGCTGTATCTACAACTATTTCTACAACAGATAACACAAGTGAAAATGCTGAAAAAACCATACAGACACCTGGTGATAACTTAACACGGCTTGATTCAGAAATGTACAAAATCATTAATTCTAAAAGTCTTAGCAGCGAGCGAGAAAAGTGTAAAAATTTTTGCAAGTTTTGAGGCGTTATTTATTTTTCAAAGATAATGAACGTATGGATGATGGTGAAATTAGTCGAGATATTGATGAAATCGAAGCTACATTGGCACTTTTAACAGAAGAAAAAATACTTGATAACGTACCTAAAATTTATGCTAGGAAAGCCCAACTTTTACTAAAACATTGGTGTACTTTTGAGCCAGATCGATTAAGATGGGATAGTACTGGAAGTGTTATCGTAGATGGTAAACTTATACCACGATCTAACATAGTAGAATTACTTAATGATGTTTTGTAAAAGAAAAAGAAAAGGATAGAGGAGGATGACGAAGTGCCTATTGGTAGATTTGAATTTGCAAAGTTTATCGGAAGTTCGGAAACACCTAATAATCTGATTGGAAACATGGAAATTCTAAAAATTGCTAATAGACTAACGTCTCCTTTAAATACTGCGAAACGAAAAATGTTACCACCAGTATTTACACCACCCGTAACGAGACATGCTGCTAAGAAAAAGTGGTTGAAAGCCAACCTTTGAAGGGAGAATGTCCTTGGAAAATCAGTATTATGACCCTTCGCACGAAGCAGGTTATGCAGGAACGCGAAATTTATTACGTGTAAATATAAAGGGTAAATCATTGATAAACAAAGAAAAAGAGCAAAAACGAATACACGAGTGGTAGAATAATCAAGATGCTTACACTCTTCACCGCCCTAAACGGAAAAAATTTCCTAGACTACACTATAACGTAACTAACGTAGATGACGTTTGGGAGGCAGATTTGTGTCAGCTAACAAGTTTAAAAAAAGAAAATAATGGTTATTCATACTTGCTAGTGGTCATTGACGTGCTCAGTAAGTACGCATGGGTAGAACCACGGCGGGATAAAACAGCCCATACTGTGTCAGCTGCATTCAAGAAGATTCTTAAACGAGCTAATGGACGTACACCTGTTTACTCACGAACTGACAAAGGAAAAGAATTTGTTGGGGCAGGTTTACATAATACTCTTAAAAAATATGACATACAGTTTAGAGTGGCAAGAAATCCGGACATTAAGGCAGCAGTGGTGGAACGTCTTAATCGTACTCTTAAAGAACGTGTTTGGAGATATTTCACACATCGCAATACGCATAGGTACATTGATGTAATACAAAAGATAGTTTACGCCTACAACAATACAGTACATTCAAGTATAAAAATAAGACCTTCAGAGGTTAATTTGTATATTACAGCTGAGGCATGAGCGAATCTACAGAGGCGCGCTCTGCAATAACGAAAAAATCAAAGACAAATAAAAGTCCGTAAATACAAGGTTGGTGACTACGTAAGGATCAGTCGTTCTAAAGGAACCTTTGCGAAAGGGTTCGAGAAGAATTATAGTGAGGAAGTATTTAAAGTCAAACGCTTTTCTATCAGGCAAAATCTTTATACCTACGAGTTACAAGATTTACAAGGAGAGGAGATAGACGGATTTTTCTATACAGAAGAATTGGCTCCTGTAGGATCCCAGCGTCTGTTGGAAGATAAAAAATTTAAGATTGAACGCGTCCTTCGGACCAGAGGAAGCGGCAATAAAAAACAGTTATTTGTAAAGTGGGATGGATATCCTGATAAATTTTATTCTTGGATAAAAGCATCAGAAGTTTGAAGAGTTTGAAAATAAAAAAAAAAAAATGGATATTCTTGATGATTTTTATTTAGTATTACAGTAGCATGCGTTATTTTCCTGACAATACGACTACTTATTTACCGTTTTACCACTTATTTATGTCGAGAAATTAGATTAATTGGTAACTGGCCGGTTGGTCTTGCTGAAATACATGTACCCTGTACTATTATGCATATTCATGAACCTGAAGCTTATCATACTTTCAAATTAGGAAGCGCCAAACCCAAAGTTCCGAATAATAACGGATTTTGTAATTTTCCTCACAGCATATACACTTGTATCGAATAGCTTGCGAAAGAGATAAATAATGTACACGTGGCGCGTGTTCATCAAAAGCTTGAACCGACTGAGTTTCAGAAAGGTTATTACGCATTAAAACGGATTTGTGATTGCGAAGAGCCGCATTACACGACTTTCAACGAAAAAATTCGTCAAATTTTCGGTTTTGAAGACATTGTTCATAGAGAAACAGGAACTTTTGTCACTTCCAACTCAGGGACAAGTACAAATGTGGGCAATAGACCAGCTAGTTTAGCTCGGGCAATACCTGATCAGCTTTACGTTTACACAGACATATGCGAACCTTATGCAGTCGGTGATACGGAAACAGCACTTTTACGCATCGTGGCCCTGGAAAATTCAAAGTACAAATTCAGATCAATTGTCGTCAAAAACTTTGCACCGATTCAATACATTCCTCTACTACATCATACCTTTCGAAATATTGTTATCGATATAAGATATCAACATGGACGTAAAATACCATTTGAGTATGGAACGCTGACGGTTACGCTTCATTTCAAGCGTAGTCGTTAATTGCATAGCAATATAAGTTATTATATTCATTATTACGACGAGCAAGCTGGTGGTGGTGGTATTAAAAACGTTGACTCAGGCTCCACGTTTCAAAGAGGATCTGGTATTGGGAGCTTTCTCGGCGGATTATTTAGAAAGATTGTGCCGTATCTTGCCAGTGGGGCCAAAGCAGTAGGTAAAGCAGCTGCCCGAACAGGTTTGAACGTGTTAGACGACGTAACGAACAAAAGAGCAAATTTTAAAGAGTCTGTCAACAGTCGTGTTCGAGAGTCGGCACGAAATTTAAAAAGAAAAGCTGCGAATAAAATTTCTGATATTATGAAAGGTAGTGGATATAAGGCTGTTACCGCTAAGCGCAAACGACAGTCAACACGAGCTCGTGTTCCCGTGAACAACGCATCGATCAGGAAAAGAAAGAAAACAAAGAGAAAGACAAATAAGCGTAGTATAGGTAAGAAAAAGAAAACATTGAGACGTAAGAAGAAAGTATTGAGAAGCGTATCCGACATTTTTGGACCTAAATAAATCATTTAAAAAATGGCTTTCCTACACGCGTACAGTGGTGAAGGTATGAAGAGCGAACTGGATATATTTACTCTTCCTCCGACGCAAACATCGATTGAAAGCAGTTCTTTTCTCTGCTACAAACCTGTATCATCTCTCAGCAATGAAAGCGATTGACCTTTAGAATTTTTGTTCCTAGTTCAACCGACCATTACATCGATCTAGCGCATACAATGTTACAAGTAAGCGTGGAAATTTTACCCGTTGGGGTTCGACGCCGAGAATGCAAAAGTTGCTCCTATTAACAATTTTTTACATTCGTTGTTTGAGCAAACGGACATCTTTTTCAATTCAAAGCTAGTTTCACCCCCAAACAACGCTTATCCTTACAGAGCTTACATAGAGACGCTCTTAAATTACGCTCCTCCTGCTTTAACATCACACCTAACCTCCGCACTATGGTATGCGGACACAGCAGGATGCATGGAGGCGTCACCAGCAATTTCTACGGGAATAGCTGGGGCCAACGTTGGCTCTCGGAATCGTCAATACTTTACAGGTGGCGGCAAAGTTGTCGATATGATTGGCCACCTTCATTGCGATGTATTTAATCAAGGTAAATTTTTGGTAAACGGTGTTGAGATGCGTGTGAGGCTTGTTCGTAGTAAGGACGCATTTTGCTTAATGGATCTCACCGATGACGGAAAATTTTCAGTGCGCATCAGAGAAGCGACGCTAATTGTCCGACGAGCAAAAATAAGTCCAGCTGTACTATTAGCTTATGCAAATGCTTTGGCCAAGACTACTGCAAAATATCCAATAACAAGGTGGAAGTTAAATCATTCACTCTACATAGTGGAATTTTAGGAGATACTCTTGATAATGTTATATTGGGTCAGTTGCCAAAAAGAATTATCATAGGTTTTGTGAGTAATCGAGCCTTCAACGGTAATCGGCAATTGAATCCTTTCAACTTCCAACATTATTCCATCAATTTTCTCTCTCTTTACGTCGATGGTCTACAAATACCAAGCAAACCTCTACAGCCAAAATTCACGGGAAATAATAAACTCTATGTAGACGCTTATCACACGCTATTCTCCGGTACTGGTATATATTTTCTGAACGAGGGTATCGATGTCAGCCGGAGCAGTTATTCACAAGGCTACTGTCTCTTTGCATTTGACTTGACGCCTGATTTGTTGGCTCATCTTTCATCTTATTGGAATCTCATTCGTTCGGGTGCTCTACGCGTTGAAGTTCGCTTTGAGCAGGCTCTTACGGAGACAATTAATTGTATCATTTATGCAAAATTTGATAACGTACTAGAAATCGATTCAAACAGACAAATTATTACGGATTCCAATGCCTAAGGTGAGGAGAGAAAAATGGTGGGAGAAACATTATAATATTATTTGGTTCATTCCCTACTGCTTCAGTTGCTTGTCACTCTCACCAGTAGCACACACGAACTCACGTTCTCGCCACAATGGATTACGTAATAGATATTCAAGGCTTAAGAGATAAAAATAATAAATTTTTACCCAAGGAAGTGGCAGTAGTTTCTCTACAAAAACAAATCATTCGTCATTGGATAATAGCACCACCTTACAAACTCGATAATTTACCGGAAGATATGTAAAATAGTGACGATTACGCGTCATCGCATCTTCACGGTTTATAGTGGTTCGATGGGGATGTTATTATACGCAAATTACGCTATCATTTTTATAATATAGCGAGGAACGCTACAAGAATTTATGTAAGAGGTGTTGAAAAGGCTCGACATATTGAATCTGTTATGGCTCGCAACGTTATAAACATAGAAGATTACACTACCACGGGTTTTACCGACTAACAAAGACAGTTCTCTTCTCAGAAAGTATGCTGCTTTCACGCCTGCCAAGAAAGCCTCTATAAAAGAGAGTATTGTGCAATGCAGAGATCACATCTATTAAGAGAGTGGCATTATTCACTACTACCTCAAGAATCCCAACAAGACTTATCAAAAAAAAGTAGCGAACTATTCTACGACTCTCTTCAAAAACTTGCCTACAAGAAAAATAGTATTGTGAGATTTAGATCAACCCCTGTTGCTTTTACAGGAGTCGATGAAGTAGACGATGACGACGACGACGACGACGATAATAAGACCATAAAGTATGCAAGTAGTGATGAGGGTTGTAGTTTAACACAAGAAAATAATACAAATCAATACCCATCAAATAAGAAGGGCCCTGGAAGGGCTGAAAGCCAAAACAATTGGCCTATACGCAGCAGATCGAATTCCGAGTGTAATGATACCACCGATTGCTGTAGTGTGTAATACTGATGATCATACAAGACCTGGTGCGCATTGGGTGGCTATGTACATTGATAAAAATGGATACGGAACGTATTTCGATAGTTATGGATTCTCACCTATGTCAAAATATCATCTTGAAAGACTCAGAAGAAACTGTAAAAATTTTCGATGGAATACCAAGAAACTGCAAAGCATTGATTCAACGTGTTGTGGTCAATATACTATTATGTTTTTATATCATATGTGTCGCGGTACTAGTTTACGCGAGTTTTGTAGCTTCTTTTCAAATAACACGAAAAAAAACGATTGAATAGCTGAAAATTTTTATAAAACAATTTTTAATAAAATTAAACATAGAAGATGTAAACAGGCTATGGTAATCAAACATGTACTTCTAGATTAAGATACTTATAGTAATATTTATAATTTTACTTTGAATATTGTAATTAATTGGGTGCGTTTTAGATTTAAGTATAATCATTGTCAATTTTGGAATTCATATTTGAATAAATTTACTTTAGTGTGCATAAAAATATGTTTGTAATTATTTACTTACCTCTATTTCCCCCACCCATCCTACCAATCCTACCTATTCATAGTAACATCTTATCTACCCTCTAAATGCTGATATATATATATATATATATATATATATATATATATATATATATATATATATTATGATGTGAGAATTTAGTTATATTTAAATTTCAATAAACAAATTATTAAATAAGTGAATATAACTTTGCCCGTCCCCGCATGCAAAGTTCGGCCTGTCGAAAAGAAAGAATCTTTAATTTATTAAGAGCGCCAGACAGGCCTCCGGCTTACTCGTCGGCAGCATGAATCTCGGGCTGTCTTGGCTGGGAGGTGGGCGACCTCTGGTGTCAAAATTTATTAAGTTGAAGTTGGGAGAGGTATTACACACAAACAAAAAAATTTTAATATTACTGGTTCACTTTATAACACTTGAAAAAATTTATTCAACAAAAAATAATTTTAAATTTATTAACGCTCGGTCTATGAATTTTATTTTCTTTCTATTAAATTTATTAAATCTACTACTCGCGCACACTCATCACCCATAAATCCCGGTCAATATAAATTTATAAATTTAACTTAATTCGCTTTATTGAAATAATAAACTAATGTTCTAATCGTAGCAATAAAAAAAAATTTAGTTTTACGGTCTGGTCGACTTAAGCGGCCTCGCTCTTCCTTCGTTCAACAATATGGCTACCCAGAGCCCGCGCACTTATCTCTCTCTCTCTCTCTCTCTCACACTCTAATCCCACGTGTCTACCAATTTGTTTAATCACCGGTCAAAAATAAGAAAAAAACTAATAATTCGTTTTACTTTCGTGCAAAATACCAATTTAATGTTTTTTATTTAATTTAATTTAAATTACCCGGTCAACGGAATCGTTAGACACGTGGTCGGATTTCACTCCCGCACTCTCGAAATTTAATATACTTAAAGAAAGAAAATTTAATATTTAATTACTATCTCTTCAGGTTTACAAATTAATTTTCAGTTAATTTAATTTAATAGTCAATGCAGAATATCCAAGAAATTTTGATTTACAAAATGGCTGCTAAGGCCCACGTCATGAACTGTATTACGTCACACACACCACGATATCCACCGATCTCAAATTTTATTATTATTATTCCGGTCAATCAATCGTAACTTATTTTTAATTCTTATTTAGTATAATTAAATTACAACGAATTTACCCGGTCAACGAAATCGTTGAACACGTGGTCTAATTTTAATTTCCCTTTATCAACTACAATTTTATCTTTGCAATCAATTTTTCGCACTTTATTTTTCGTTTCGCTACCACAAAAAAAATTTTAAATTGCACTAACCACGTTGTCACAATCACTTTGAATTTAAATTTTTACGCCCGCACTTAATTTACACCTAGTCAGCGAGAGCCGCTAGTTTAAAAAAGAAATATTTATCGATTTGGACTACAGTCCACTCACCGGTGTAGAAGTTCTCGTTGACACAATAATCTGATCGGCGATGGCGATGAATTTGGTCAAGGATGGCGGTGATGGCCTCAGGTCGTATATCTCTCTCTCTCTTTCTCTGTGCACGAAGCAACTGGTCGGCGCCGGCTGCGGAAAATAAGTTGGTTGACGGATCAAGGCAACAAACTCCTTCTGGAACTCTAGCTGCTCGACTGCTTCCCGGTCTATCCAACTCTGCGATTTCTACACAGCTATAACGAAAGCGCACGAAATCTTTAAGTAATAACTTCAAAGAAAATGAGGATTTTGCGAGTTATAGTTTCGATGCGAGTAGTATAGGTACCACTATGGCGCGTCACAACAAACCCCCACTCCTGACCCTCCGCAGAGGTGAATGACCTCCGAGCGACATCAGGAGCGGGATGACCCACTATGACACCGTAATATATATATATATATTATTATGATGTCATGTGCGGAAGGGTCGGAGGAGTTTGTTGACACTCCATAGTGGTACCCTGATTTTAAAACACACACACACACACACACACACACACACACACACACACACACACACACACACACACATATTTTAAAAATTTATAAATTTAAAAAAAAAAGGTACTTACCATTTTTTTTTTTTCATCAGCATCAACAGTTTTTTGGACGCCTTGCACTTCCATGAGTTTTTGCACTCTATTAGTTTTTTAAAACACTTTTTTATTTTTAACCACTGTTTTTTTTTTTTTTTTTTTGAGTTTCACTGTTTTTCACTTTACACAACACAGTTTTTTACACTGACACACAAATTTAATATTCAAACCGTCGACGGCGAAGTCGCACGGCCACTTTATACCGACAACAAAACATCCTCGCCCAGTGTGTTGCTGTCAAGAATATTTCTTGATACACCGGGTCCGAGGTAACGGCGGTGTTTAGCGCGACGTTAATAAATGGCCGTGGACGCCACTCCAGTGAGCTTGGCTCACGGCTTCGCCGCCGACAAAAATCGTCCAACACCACCGGGTGTTCATAGGAATAAAAACGCCAGTGGTCCGCCCATAATAGGAGGACCACCAGCGTATTATCGCCGAAACCGGAGAAGTCAAAATTGCGGAATTGCGGGTACATCCGCATCCGTCGGATCATCACAAGATGTATGTACCCGATCGGTTCCCGCGGTACAGTTGCCGGCTCTAGCGCGGGGAGAGGATTAGGGTCCTCTCCATCAACCTCGCGAGGCTCTTTATCGTCCGGCAACATCTTGAACACTAAAATCATTGTCTTGATCTTAGTGTCATCCTCCTATCTTAATCATATACCGATGATCTAATAACATCAAAATTTGACGTGTGAAAGAAAGTTTCTTTCACACGTGTAGTTTTCTGCTAAAAATCAAAACAAAAATACACAGCTGCAATAGGCCGTCATGATTCTATAAAACATCTACATCAGCACTTTTAAGACAATATTGTTACAATGCAGCTGTGGTTAGTCTATGGGAAATTAAAAAAATACATTTAAAATTCTCGTAAAAATTGCAGAGTTGAAATCCGCATGTGGATAAAAGATAAGTCTGCATTTTGGTATCATCTTCAAGGATAGGAATATGTATCAAAAATCACCTTGATATTTTTATTAGATCAATAGATAATCGATCATGTATCGATTCTTGATCTATTGATCCTAGAAAGCTGATTTTTTTGAACATATAATAATCTGAACATAAGAAATCAAATGGCATTCTAATAAATCAATTATATTAAAAATTGATTGATTTTAAAAATTGTAATTACGGTATAAGTCATCATACATGCTACTGAAAGCACACGAACATCCTTATCTTATCTGATGAATCATACACAAATTACAAATTTTAAAATTCACGAATTTTGGAAAAATAAAAAAATTTACGATGCCATTCGATTTTTTCCTATTCAAATAACATATGTACCAAAAATCACCTTGATATTTTTATTAGATCAATAGATAATCGATCATGTATCGATTATTGATTTATTGATCCTAGAAAGCTGATTTTTTGAACAAATACTAATCTGAACATAAGAAATCAAATAGCATCATAAGAAATCAATTATATTAAAAATTGATCGATTTTAAAAATTGTAATTACGGTATTAGTCATCATACACTGTACTAAAAGCACACGAACATCCTTATCTTATCTGATGATTCATACACAAATTACAACTTTTAAAATTCACGAATTTTGGAAAATTAAAAAATTTTATGATACCATTCGATTTTTTGCTGTTCAAATAACATATGTACCAAAAATCATCTTGATACCTTTATTAGATCAATAGATAATCGATCATGTATCGATTCTTGATCTATTGATCCTAGAAAGCTGATTTTTTGAACATATACTAATCTGAACATAATAAATCAAATGGCATCATAAGAAACCATTTATATTAAAAATTGATCGATTTTAAAAATTGTAATTACGGTATTAGTCATCATACACTGTACTAAAAGCATACGAACATCCTTATCTTATCTGATGATTCATACACAAATTACAAATTTTAAAATTCACGAATTTTGGAAAAATAAAAAATTTTATGACGCCATTCGATTTTTTGCTATTCAAATAACATATGTACCAAAAATCATCTTGATATCTTTATTAGATCAATAGATAATCGATCATGTATCGATTCTTGATCTATTGATCCTAGAAAGCTGATTTTTGAACATATACTAATCTGAACATAATAAATCAAATGGCATCATAAGAAATCATTTATATTAAAAATTGATCGATTTTAAAAATTGTAATTACGGCATTAGTCATCATACACTGTACTAAAAGCATACGATCATCCTTATCTTATCTGATGATTCATACACAAATTATAAATTTTAAAATTCACGAATTTTGAAAAATTAAAAAATTTTATGACGCCATTCGATTTTTTGCTGTTCAAATAACATATCTACCAAAAACCACCTTGATATCTTTATTAGATCAATAGATAATCGATCATGTATCGATTCTTGATCTATTGATCCTAGAAAGCTGATTTTTAGAAATTATACTAATTTTAATATAAGAAATGCAATTGCATCATTAAAATTGTAATTACAGGTTAGTTATATTACCCGCATCATTTACTCTTAAAGATTTTATTTTTTTATTTTAATACTGCTTAATTAGAAAATGATTTAAATGAAAGTACCATGTGTAGCTTGCAATTTTCAGAATTCTTACTATTGATATTTTATAGTTTCTTGGTATAACACGTGTGCTTGCAATTCTCAGAATGCTTACAATTATTCTTTCATTGTTTCTTAGTATAACACGTGTTCATCACATATCATCATCACACGTGTGCTTGCATTTCTCAGAATGCTTACTATTGCTATTTTATTATTTCTTGGTATAACACGTGTTCATCATCACACGTGTGGCTATATTTTTTTAGAATGCTTACTATTGGTATTTTATAGTTTCTTAGTATAACTCGTGTTCGCTACATATCATCATCACACGTGTGCTTGCAATTTTTAGAATGCTCACTATTGGTATCTCATTGATTCTTGGTATATAAAATTGTATTGTCTCTTTATTTGCGCCACAGCTGCTCCTCATTTCTTTTATTCTGACAGCTATAAAATGCGCTCGAAACAGTGCTTGCTCCATAGTTGTACTTGAAGGCTTGATAGATAATCATGGAAAACGTATCTAGATTTCACGCTTTTAGTGTGCTCAATTGTGTGCTACGTTTCGCTATTGCACACGAACCGATGATACGCACAATTTGTCAAAATATACAGCGTGGCAATTTAAGAAATTTACCGACAGAAGCGTTATTAAGTAGATTACGTTTTATTCTATTACATTGTACCGTACGAACAATAATTTATTTACAACGACGAGGATTATTTTCCAATAGATTTATACTTGATATGGTGGACAGTGTCATACGACAAAGAAATCTTTCAGACCCAGATTCGAACGAGGTGCTGCGACAAAATGGTAATTAATTAATTTAAATGCTTTAATCTATATCTGCACATAATTAATATATTAATCATTTTAGCACTAAGACGGATGGCAGACGATATTGAAGGTGATGAGGTTATCGCTGGTTGTGAATACGTGTTTGGTGAGTGAGAGAGATTTTTAAAAGCTAGAAGTTTTTTACAGAAGAATATTTTTTAACTTTTTATAATTTATTTTTCTCGTATTTCTAGAACCTTCAAGTGCAAGTGTTGTGGAAGAAGAAGATGATGATAACCCCGTCATTCCATCATCATCATCAAGAAGAGTGTCATCCAGAAGGTTATCATCATCATCGTCATCGTCATCATCTTCATCTTCATCTTCATCGTCATCTACTGATAACTCTTTATCGTCTTCCAATGATGTTGAAATGGAGCGTAAGTATAATCGATATATATTATTACTTCTATGTTTTTAGTAATACATATAGATATATATTAAGATTAAAAGAAAAATATAGTTGATCTGTTACAGAGCGGTGAAGGTATGGAGCGAGAAGTGGAGGAACCACAAGAAAGACCAATATTCTTAATTGAAAACCAAACTTCCCAATTTTACCAAAGGTTTAATGCAGAAGGTGTAGAGATTTCGGGAAGAATATCATCACCACCAGCAGGAGCAAACATTTTTGAGTGGTTAAATGGCTCTTTAGATGATCTGCGTAATCAATTAGTGAATGGGCGTAGTCCTTCCGATTTTATAGGTGTAACGATACTATCTGATCATTTTGTTCATGGACCATTATGGCTATCTTTCAGACCTATTAGAAATTTCACTACTCAAGATTTGTGGGAAATGATATTTAGTGTCGCACAGAGTTCTCAAGACTTTGACATAGATGAAAACTTTGTGATCAAGTGTGTTATAGTGCCGGACATGAGGGGAAACGGCCGTGTTCGATTAAGTGATGATCACGTGTACAAAAAATCAATTTTAACTATACGCAACGACGATAATCTTTGCTTTCCGAGATCATTAGTTACGGCACTCGCCTATGCTGTAAGAGGACAAATCCGCTCTGGTACACTACACGATTACTGGAATAGTATTAGACAGCACAATAGTAGGGAGCAAAAAGAGCAGCTCTTGATCTCATTGATCAAGCACAGGTTATTATACCATCAACAGGGTGTGGTTTACAAGAAATTCATCAGTTTCAAATTTTTCTTGCCACAAAAAGCACAGCTATTGTGGTTTACTCTTTCCGGAATTTTGGGCGTGGGGATATACCTCTTTATGATGGTACAAAAGTTGTAATTGATGCATACCAAAACGTATCTTATACACTACGTATAATGTATTATGAAAACCAAGGACATTATCAACCTATTCTAAACTTGACTGGTGCAGCCGGTAGTAGAGGATATTGCATACCATGTAATAAAAGTTACAAGTTCGCTATGGATCATAGATGTTCTAATAGATGTTTTAAGTGCATGCAATCACCAGTTTGTGACAATAGTGCGGATATAAAAAAGTGCTTAAATTGCTTTAGAGAGTTTTTTGGTAATACATGTTTCGAGAATCATTTGAAATCAGGATCGTTTAAAAGAAACGTAAGTGTTTGTAAAGCGGTGAAAATTTGTCAAATTTGTTGTAAAACTATACGTGTAAAAAACCGCGGTGAAAAACATGAATGCGGAGTTGTATTTTGTGACATTTGTAACAAACGGCTACCGACCAACCACTTTTGCTATATTCAACCTGTAGAGCAAGGTAAGGAAAGATCTAAAATATTATATTTATTTTATGATTTTGAAACACAACAAACTCTTTCTGTGTTAGGTGATGAAAATAAAAAAATACATGTACCTAACCTGTGTGTTGTACAACAAGTTTGTAGTTTTTGTCTAGAGGATACTAATATATCAAATATGTGTGAAGAGTGTGGTATTCGTGAATTTGTATTTCAAAAAGATCCAGTAAAACAATTTGTCGGGTTAGCTCTATCACGACGTGAAAAGTTTAAAAAAGTTATTTGTATAGCACACAATTCGCAAGGGTTTGATTGTCAATTTGTATTCAAGTATATCGTAGAAAACCATTGTTCACGGGAGAAACCAACGGTGATTTTAAACGGTTCCAAAATAATTCTGATGCAAATTTCAAGCGTTAAATTTATCGATAGTCTAAATTATTTTCATATGCCACTATGTAATTTACCGAAAGCTTACGGGTTGTCAGATATAGAAAAAGGAACTTTTCCACATTTATTTAACACAGAAGAAAACCAATTATATATCGGTCCTTTACCGAGCCTAGATATGTACGGTGTCGATGGTATGAACAGTAAAGAAAGAGAAAAATTTATAGAATGGTATACTCGACAGACAGATACAGGATACATATTTAATTTCCAAGAAGAAATCGTAAAATATTGTAAACAAGATGTTAAAATACTGAGAGAGGCCTGTTTAGAATTTCGAAAAAATTTCATGAAGTTTAATGTAGACCCATTCGAAGAGTGCACAACCATAGCTTCATCGTGTATGCGTGTTTACAGGAAAAAGTTTTAAAAAAAAATCAAATAGGTGTTATGCCTGTGAGAGGCTACAGAATGGCTGATAATCAATCCATTAAAGCTATACAATGGCTTTATTGGATGGAACAAAAGGTTCTACAGTGTCGAATCGAGCATGCAGGGCATGGACGCGAGAGGAGACTTATTGAAGGTATTCTTGTTGATGGATACGCTCTACCACGGACAGATGAGAATCATAATGGTACAGTTCTTCAATTTTACGGGTGCTACTGGCATGGATGTCCACGATGTTACAGAATAAATAGAAATGAAACATTATCATCAGGCGAATCGCTTGACGACAGATATGAAAGAACATGTGCTATATCCTTAAAAATTAAAACAGGCAATTATACACTCATTGAAATATGGGGTTGCGAATTTGAGAGGGAAATTTCACGTAACCAGGAATTGAGAGAATATATAGATGCGAATATCGATATTGTTTATCGTAAACCGCTGGACCCCCGTGATGCATTTTTCGGTGGTAGAACTGGTAACACGATAAAATTATACGAGTGTGAGGGTGATGAAAAAATTAAATACGTTGATGTATGTTCATTATATCCATACATTTGTAAACGAGGTAAATATCCTGTGGGTCATCCAACGTTATATGTGGGTAATGAAACTCAAACTCTCATAGGGGTTAACAACGACATCAGTAACGTTGAAGGTCTTATCATGTGTGATGTACTCCCGCCCAGAAATTTGTATCACCCTGTTTTACCAGTTAAAATGCATGGAAAATTAATTTTTCCTCTTTGCCGTACGTGCTGTGAACAAATGATTCAAATGGATTGTATGCACGATAATACGATAGATCGGGTATTACACGGAACATGGGTGTCGGAAGAGCTTAAAAAAGCTGTAGAAATAGGATACGTGATTCAAAACGTTTACGAAATATGGCAATATGAGATGGTACAATATAATCCTGTCACGCGAACAGGTGGTATTTTTACCGAGTACATCGATGAATTCTTTAAACAAAAAACCGAGGCTTCTGGTTACCCGTCAGAGTGTATTACCGAAGATCATAAGGACCGATATATAGAGAACTTTGAACGTGAAGAGGGTATTCGTCTAAGTAAAACTGATATAAATTTTAATGCGGGTTTGAGATCGGTTGCTAAACTATGTTTAAACTCGTTATGGGGGAAGCTCGCGCAACGAGAGAATATGGCTAAAACAGAGGTTGTTACAGAGCCAGCAAGATTGACAGAACTACTTACCAATGCTGAAGTGGTTGTAAACAGTATCATCCCAGTCAACGATCAGGTATTGTACGTGAACTGGCAGTATCAGGATGAAGCTCTCTTGCAGTCACGCACGACAAGTGTTGTAATTGCAGCTTTCACAACAGCACAAGCCCGGCTTAAACTTTTTGATTATTTGAACAAACTAGGATCGCGTGCACTGTACTACGACACAGACTCCGTTTTCTATGTCAGTAAGAACGACGAAGACGATTTGCCGATCGGTACACTGCTTGGTGAACTTACTGATGAATTAGCGGAGAAAGGTGTTGGTACATACATATCATCTTTTGCCTCTGGTGGGCCGAAATTTTACGCGTACAAGTGTAAACTTCCAGATGATTCTGAACAAACAATATGTAAAATTAAAGGTATAAGACTAAATCATTCAAATAGTCAAAAAATTAATTATGAAAGTATACGCGAGTTAATATCGGGTAACACGGACGAAATTATTATATCTTCATCGGCAATAAGAAGGACAGATTTTCACGAAGTATTATCACTTACAGAGACGAAAACTTGTAAAACCGTATATGGTAAAAGAAGATTTGTTGGGTTGAAAAAAAGCTACCCGTACGGATACAGACACAGTTAACGACTGAACTCTACATCGTCTGAGCAGGTATACAATGATAAGAACGCATGCGCAGAACAATTTCCAATCCTAAACGCTCGTGAGACCGTGAGTGGTAGGGGGAGAGAGGTCATATTGCAGTGGTGGGGGGGACGAGCTCGTCTCTAACGCGCTCACGGTTGTGGGAGCCAATCGCGTATGCACTAAAAAGCTAGCTGTTCTGTAGCGCTCGCAAACAGCGTGCGTTAATATTACGACAGTGGGAGGACGAGCTCTTCTTCAACGCTCTCGCGGATACGCGAGCGACCGCGCGGGGGCCCCACCGCGATCACAAGATTGTCGTAGACTCCAGAAAAACTTTAGCTTTGTCAGCAGATAGCTCTGGTAATATGGAGAAAAAAAGTGAGATTTGATCCCAACCCACCAAGTATTCGTATATTACACGTGTGGAATTACGCCAGTCGTGCTGCACGGCGTGGTGAGTGGGAACAAGCGGTACGAGATCGGGTACAGTTTAGATGGAGGATCGAGAGAATTGGTAAAATTATTGAAGCTGTGTTGGTGAAAAAGTACATGGATTTTACAAAGTCATAAACTATAACTATCAGTGTTTTTTGTTGGAACGTTTAGTGTGCTAACAGTTTCAAAGAAGAATAGTAGTTGGTATAGCAGTAAGTCATGGATATTAGATGGAAACACCCGTGGACATCTATGCTTTGCGGACCTACCGGTTGTGGCAAAACAGTGTTTGTAAAAAAATTTCTAAAATACATCGATCGTATGAGTGACACACGTTTTGACCGCGTGATCGTTTACTATGCTGAATGGCAGGCAGGTTACAAAGAGCTTGGGAGACATATAGAATTTCGCGAGGGGCTTCCTCAAAGTACGGACTACGCTGGTGACTCACGCCCAAAGTTATTAATATTGGATGATCTGATGCGTGAATCATCCTCAAGTAACGCCATTGTCAACTTATTCACAAAGGGAGTCATCACAATAACCTAAGCGTCATATTTATTACACAGAATATATTTCATCAAGGAAAAGGCCAACGAGACATTTCGCTCAACGCACAATACATGATCGTGTTTAGAAATTTACGCGATCGTACACAAATACAACATCTTTCGCGCCAGCTCTGTCCTGAAGATCCACGATTCTTACAAGAGGCGTACTGGGACGCCACCTCACGGCCATTTGGATACCTTTTTCTAGATTTAAAACAAAATACTCCAGATAATTGTCGTTTTCGTGCTTGCATCTTCCCCGATGACGAATATCAGTACGTTTACGTACCTCGAAAGCAGTTTAAAGGCGTTGATTTGAGTAATCACCTTCCAGTCGTATCTTTGTGATGGAGCGGAAAACTAGAGGTCCTATCGGGCAAAAGCATACAGATATTTTAAGAGCGCTTTACCATTTTAACAGGGAACAACGCGCTGCCGTGCTCCGTAAGGCCGATCCCAAATTGGTCAGATACATTTGTGAGTGTGCTCTCAACGTGTTGCGCGGTAACGTTTCTCTCAACAGAACGCACAAAACTCGATTACGTAAACACGCAGGCATTCTTAGACGGTTGGCAAGTCCTCAAAAGAATCTAGCTACGAAAAAGAAAATTATCGTACAGCACGGCGGATTCTTGCCAATATTGTTGGCACCGCTCATTGGTACAGTATTGTCAAGTCTTATATCAAAATAAAAAAAAAATGGAACACACCAAAAAAATGATTTTGTTACCACAAGAGAGTGTGGAACGCTTACAACAAAAACTTTTCACCAACGCTGGGTTAAAGTCGGTGCAAACACCAGGAACTGCTGTTAGCAGGCTGGATGCAGAGATGAGTGATATCTTGAATTCTACGGACGATATGAGCGAGCGGGATAAATGGCAACGATATTCTCAAGCATTACAACGTTATCTACATTTTAAAGATATTAGTAACAAGAAGACAGAAACTACAAAGAAAAACGATGATATGCAAGATGCTGATATTATCAACGATGATAATAATGATGATGCTGAGACAGAGTCAAAACGAGTCGTCAAAGAATTAGAAGATCGTGTGGATGCACGAATTGTGGAAAGTGTACCTTTAAAATTCCGGTCCAATGCAGCGGGTCTTTTACAACATTTACGTGGCACAGGCATCGTCACTTGGGATGGTAATGGTGCAACATGTATAGATGGCATTCCTATCCGTCGCGCAAATATTATCGACTTGGTTAACGACGCTATGAGGAAAAGACGACACGTGAATCCGGCAGGTGCTCGTCAGTTTGCTCTGGCACTTCGACGTGTCGTGACGCCTCGGCTTTTTATTGGGAACGATCGTGTGTTACAGCTAATCGACGAGACTTCTCCTTTCGCTTCTCCAGAGTCTGGTAGTAGCAAATCAAAATCCGGTGGTAGTAACAAACTTAGCGAGGAAGAACAAGGGTGTAGAAAGAGAAAGAGAAGAAAGAAAGTCGCCAGATCATCGAAATCAGGGGAAACATGGAGTCGTCTGGGCACGAAATTCTGAAATTAGAGAAAGACGATGAAGGGGAAAAGTCTGTTCTAGATTCTATAATTGATTTAATGCCTTTTGAGATGCACGTACCAGGATACAAATTTTGCGGACCCGGAACAAAACTGGCTGATCGTCTTAAACGTGGTGATGTTGGAATTAACCCGCTTGATGAAGCGTGTCGTGAACATGACATAGCCTATGCCAATAAGAAGTCGACAGATCGTCGTCGAGCTGACCAAATACTAGCAGAGAAAGCTTTTTCTCGGATGCTTGGTAGTGAAACCCCACCCGATGAACGTACAGTTGCAATGATGACTGCTTGTTGTATGGTTAGTAAAATTACTTTTGAAAAATTTTTTTCGCGTATTAAGAAGGCTATAAAATGCAGGGATAAGAAAATAAAGAAGACAAAAACGTGTATGATTCCGACGAAGAAGCAAGCAAAAGGAAAAAAACAAGAATAATGCAGAAACAATTAAGTAAGCTTTATTTTGGTCCACCAAGACCAGAAGCATATGCGGGGGCTAATAAAATTATAACCTCTGTACGAAAGAAATACCCAGCTCGAAAAGTAATCGACTGGCTCGAGAGTCAGGATGTTTACAATCTGCACAGACCTGTACGACACAGGTTTCCTAGACGCCATTACAATGTTCGAAATCGTGATGACGTCTGGGAGGCAGATTTGATGGATATGAGAGCGGTCAAAACTTATAACGATAATTACACTTATATCCTCGTTGTCATCGACGTTTTGAGTAAATACGCATGGGCTTTACCACTCATGGATAAAACTTCAAAAAGTGTTGCTAAAGCATTTGAAAACATTTTGAAAAACAGTGCTAATCGAAAACCTGTGATTTTTCAAACGGACAAGGGGAAAGAATTTCTAGGAAAGGAACTGCAAGAAGTGCTGAAGAAAAATGAAATTTCATTTAGAATAGTGCGAAGTCCTGATATTAAAGCAGCTGTAGCCGAAAGGTTTATAAGAACTATAAAGGAACGGATGTGGCGATATTTTACGCATAAAAACACTCGTCGATACGTTGATATTCTAGAAAAAATATTAGAGTCTTACAATCATAGCAAACACTCATCCATCAAGATGGAACCAGCATCTGTTACGATTTACAACGCCCACAAAGCTCGAAAAAATTTAGAATCTCGATATGGTTGCTCCAAGTACCGAAAACCTAAATACACCATCGGTGACCTAGTACGGGTCAGTCGAGCAAGAAACGTGTTTGCGAAAGGATACGAGGGTGTATGGACATTGGAACTGTTTAAAATTACTCGTATTTCAGTAGCGCGCCCGCCACCGGTATACTTTCTAAAAGATTTAGCTGATGAGGATATTGAAGGGTGTTTCTACGAGCACGAGTTGAGTAGAGTAAAAAAGGATTTAAATAACGCGAGTTTCGAGGTTGAAAAAATTTTAAAAAGTACTGGAAGTGGCCGGAATAAAAAATATTTTGTTAAATGGAAAGGTTACCCCGATAAATTTAATTCCTGGGTTGCAGCCAGCCAAATCGAAAAAACATCATGAAGGATCAATTTTACATTATACTACCTAGTAATAGTAGTATGCATTATTTCCCTGACAATACTACAACACGGTTCGTTACTCATCTACCACAACAAATACGACTGCAAGGATATTGGAGCGTTGCACTTTCGGAGATCCAAATTCCTATGACATTTCAACATGTTCCACCAAACGAGGACGAAAGATTTGTCTGTGTAAAAAATATACCACCATCGTCGTTGGGGACTAATAAAATAGCACCGGTCGTTTCATCCATTAATTTTATACGTCCAGGTGTTTACAAACATTTAGAAAGTCTCGTGGAGGAGGTGAACAATCTGAGCTGCGTAAAAGACCATCTACGTTTCCAGATAGAGCGTGGTGGATACGTATCAATCAGACGCGTTTGCTTAACAGAGGAATGTACGCCAATTGATCACGTTTTAGAATTGTCAAGGAATTTGAGAAAAATTCTCGGGTTTGAAACTGGAAAAAATGAAGCTATCAAGGTCGATAAAGAAGAACCTACTTTAGCTAATTACCCTGCTAATCTTTCTAATGGGTTACCAACAACTCTAATGGTGTACAGTGACATCTGTGAACCTTATGTAATCGGAGATGTGCAAGGTAAATTATTAAGAGCGGTTTCCTTAAATACTGAAGATTGCAAATATGGTGGTGTAAAAATAAAAAACTTTTCACCATCTATGTACATACCGCTATTGTTTAACTCTTTTCAAACTATTGAAATAGATACAAGAGATCAACAAGGTCAGCCAATACCATTTGATTTTGGCACCTTGACAGTGACGTTGCACTTTCATCGTATTGATTAATAAGAAAAAAGATGAATTATTACGAGGCATACTTTGACATGCAGATCGGTGGTGGTGGTAAAAATGGTAGGGGTATCGGACGTATTTACGTTGGAGCCCCCTATCAAAGAGGGCATGGTGGTGTAGGAAGTTTTCTAGCTGGGTTGTTTCGTCGTGTACTACCGCTACTCACCCGTGGTGCTAAAGCTGTGGGAAAGGAGGCATTGCGTACCGGTGTGAACGTTTTATCTGACGTTGCAACACAGAATACTCCAATCAAAGAATCTCTACGAAATCGTATAAAAGAGTCTGGCACAAATCTTAAAAGAAAGGCTGAAGAGAAACTGGATAAATTGATGGAAGGATCTGGATATAAGAAACAGCGTTATCTGTCTGCTTTGCAGTTGGATGACGGCCGTGTCAGTGTTAAGAGCACTCGAAGAAAGATTAAACGGCGCAGCACAAAAAATAAAAGGAATAAAGTAGTAAAGAAGAAAATAAATAGAACCAGAAAAAAAAAGAAAAATTCTCGAAAAAGTAAAAAAGCACGAACGACAAGAGATATTTTCGATTAAAAAATGGCGTTTTTACACACACAGTCCTGTGAGTGCATGAAATCGGAATTGCTCCTATTCGACATTCCTCCGACACAGACTACTATCGAGAGCTCTCATTGGGTCCAGTATAAGCCTATCTCCTCGTTGACTGATGACGCACCTATAGAATTTGTAATATCTGGAAATGGTGAAGATTATTTAGATTTAGCACATACTATGCTTAGCTTGCGCGTTAGCTTATACACCACTGTCGATGAGTATCCTGGAAATGTGACTGCAGAACTACTCAATAAAGTGGCACCGGTGAATAATTTTATGCACTCACTATTCAGCCAATTAGATGTACTATTTAACCAGAAACCTGTGACAGCTCCAAATAATGCTTACGCATACAGAGCATACATCGAGACACTGCTCAACTATGGCCCTGCTGCTAAAAATTCTCATTTATCAACCGTTTTGTGGTGTGACGATACAGCTGGGAAAATGGACGATGTGGGTAGTGACAACCAAGGACTTGTTAAGCGGCGTGAATATTTGGGCGCAAAAAAACTGTAGATCTTGTCGGGCATTTACATGCCGATGTGTTTAATCAAGAAAAGTTATTACTAAACGGCGTTGAAGTAAGAGTTCGGTTAGTGCGCTCTCGAGATGGATTTTGCCTCATGGATCCTTCAGGATACTTTGCCGTACATATAGAAGAAGCTAATCTTTTAGTTAGACGGGTAAAAATTAACCCAGGTGTGCTATTAGCACACGCAAAAGCACTTTCTAAAGCTACAGCTAAATACCCTCTCACAAGAGTTGAAGTCAAAGCTGTAACAATGCATAGTGGTATACATGGTGAAACTCTGGATAATATTATTTTAGGACAGTTACCTAAAAGAATAATCATAGGGTTTGTTCAAAACAAGGCGTTTAACGGAGACCGAATGCTCAATCCGTTCAATTTTGATCATTTTAACATCAATTTTCTATGTCTGTTTGTTGATGGTGTTCAAATACCTTCAAAACCATTACAACCTGATTTCAAAGTAAAAAAGTTATACGTTGATGCATATCATACTTTATTCAGCGGTACAGGTGTCCATTTTCTCAATGAGGGAAATAAAATTACTCGTGAGTCGTATCCAAACGGTTTCTGTCTGTTCGCGTTTGATATATCACCCGATTTATCGGCAAATGAATGTACTCATTGGAATTTAATAAAACATGGAAGTGTTAGACTCGATGTCAGATTTAGCGAACCTCTGACAGACACCGTCAATTGTATAATTTATGCAGAATACGATAACATTTTAGAGATTGACGCATCACGACAAACAATTGTAGATTTTAATGGGTAAAGCTATCAATAGATGGCGCTTACAAATTTTATCGGATGAAAAGACATCGCCGTTACTCCTCAGTATAGCTTTAATCGTTACATTGATCAGACAAAAAGTTAAATCATGGATGTAGTCGTGGATATTCAGTGCTTAAAAGATAGCAATAACAGAGTTGTTCCAAAAGAAGTCGCCATCGTAGCTTTGAACGATGATTTTAGCGGTCATTGGATTATCGCATCGAAAAATCGTATAAACGCTTTTAGCAGAGGCATAAGAAGAGAAAATAATTGGCTTGCAGAACATCATCATGGTCTTGACTATTTTGACGGTGATGTCACGGAGAAAGCTCTCTACCAAACGTTGCGCGATCTTACTCGGAAAGTTAGAAAAATTTACGTGAGAGGTAAACAAAAGTGGTCAATTTTATACGGTATTACAGCGCGAGAAATTATAAATTTAGAATCAAATAAAGATTGCCCGTCATTTAATCAGCTACCCTGGTTAAATAAGTATTGTCTCAATCACGCTGTAAAGACACCTCATCTAAAATATACGTGCGCTTTAAACAATGCGTACCGTTTAAAAAAATGGTTATCTTTACGAGATTTGGAGCGTGATTCTGAATTTGTGTTTTAACCACCGACACTTCTTTGCGATGAACAGCCTGGAGATAATGGAAATTTTGAAGGTTATACCGTCCCACTCTGTAGGAGTGTACCCAGCAGATCAAATTCCGAAGGTGTGGACGAAACCGACAGCAATTGTAGTGAACACTGATGGCCATACAAAACCCGGAACGCATTGGGTGTGTATGTATGTTAACCGTAGTGGTACAGCTTGGTATTTTGATAGTTATGGAATGCCGCCTTTGATACCAGATTATATTAACCGTCTACGTCGTAATTGTAATAGATTCCGTTGGAATACGGTACAATTACAGAGTGAAACATCTGATGTGTGCGGCCAATTTTGTATTATGTTCTTGGATTACATGACATCTGGATTGGGTTTCGAGAAATTTCTTAAAAATTTTTCTACTGATTTAGTAAAAAACGATGCTGTAGCCAGAAATTATGTACCGTTCAAACATGCTGACGACAACTTTTCTGGAAATGGTTGTTGTATGATAAGATGTTTTCAAAAGTGTTGTGGTAAGCTGTCGTTATTGTAACCTGATACTTTCTTGTCACAAAGTCATGTTCGTTACCAAGAATATAGTGAGATCAGTGTTCGTGGAATTTAATAATTCTATTGTTGGTTTCTTAGAAAACAATACTGCAGCTGCAAGCCACGTGTCGATCAGACATGTTGATGATAACTTTTCTAGGAATGATTGTTACTTTCTTCTCGTAAAGTAACGCTCACCAAAGAAATAATGAGGTCAGAGTTTGAGGAATTCAATAACAATTTTTTTTGCTGATTCGGTAGAAAATAATACTGCAGCTGCAAGACACGTGTTCATTAATAATGCTGACGATAGCTTTTCTGGGAATCATTGTTACTTTCTTGCCGTAAAAGCACGTTCGTTACAAAGAAGTAGCGAGAGTGTATTTTCTTAGTCATCACCTTATCCCCTCCACTGTCTCTTGTGTTAAGCCTTTATATAACGAGATTATATTCATCAAGATGACAGTCATTCAGTCGACGTTCGTATCGTAGAAAGCTATTAGGAAAAAAGGAAAAAAATGGCGCATCAGAAGAAGAACTTTACACAGCCCATCTTTAATTCTTTCTACGGTTTGAACAAGTCATTCACGAAAAAAATTTTAGTTGGTCTTGAATATAATAAACTACGAGATGGCGAATTTTATCCAATGGTACGTTTACTCTCACACGATTATCAAGGAATAGCTTTCACTACAGCTACGTGGAACGAGTTTAAGCTTACGTTTGGTGATACTGAAAAATATTTTGATGGTAATGCTGATGATTTGATGGAGCAAAAAGTGTACGGAACTGGTTGGATTCTGAGGTATACTAGAAGCCATACTGATAGAGCCATTGAAATTGAAGAAAATTTCACCCTACTTCTCTGGTCTGGTCAAAAGGTATCGACAAAGCATTGTTATGAAAAAGGTGACTTTCGAGTATTTACAAGGCGTTGCATCCTGCGTAGATGATAGGATTAAATATTTAACCACGCTTGTTAAAGGTGTTAGTGTGTGTGCGGGAGAGATTGTTGATCTTGTAGAAAAATTGTGCGGTGTTCGATATGGATCTCAAATAGATGAATATTGTGCGGGCTTTGTGAAACGAGCTGTACTAGAGTGTGATGATGATATAATTGCGTCGTTAATTACAAGTGTGGAAAATAAAATAAAAGAACCTGAAAATTGTATTTTTAAAACCGAAATTATTCGTGTATTTCACGAAATCACAGCGCTTCATGTTGATTCAATTGTGGCTGCGTTAAATTATCTTGTAGTTGTAAAATAATTATAAGCGTATATTCACTATATTTATAAAATAATATTTTACACTATACTTATAAAATAAGTTTTGTTCACTATACATATACTATAATTGTATCCACTATATATTTTATAAAACAATAAACGAAAAAATATAAAGTATACTCACCATCTTCTTCTTTCTTGACCAATATTACACCTCATCCTAATAAAGTCGTTTTTTTTTAAATTTGCAAAATATTTTATTGTTCAATTAAATTAATTCTAATTTTTTCTTGATTAATTTGAATAGTTTAATAAAATTTTATTAATAAATTTTTTATAAATATTATTGAAAAAGTTTGTCATCTCTAGATTAAATTATATGTATATATATCTACGTGACGTCATAATGAATATATATATATATGTATATTACGGTGTCATAGTGGGTCATCCCGCTCCTGATGTCGCTCGGAGGTCATTCACCTCTGCGGAGGGTCAGGAGTGGGGGTTTGTTGTGACGCGCCATAGTGGTACCTATACTACTGATGCGGCACGAGGACGGTAATCGAATGTCTCCTTTGATGCTCACTTCCTTCTTCTTCGGTCTATTTCTCCCTCTTACTTATTGTCTATCTCTTTTTAATTGTTAATTCCTCCAATAACTAATCAGTTGTCCAAATAATTGATTTCTATTCGTGAAATTTGCCTTCCGGTCCTCGAACGCAAGTCTGCAACCTGCGCGCCACCTTTCCTGTAGTAATTTTAATCTAATTTCTTCTTTTTATTCTTCTTTTTAAGCCTTCTTTTTATCTACGTTCTCTTTTTATCCGTCTTTATTCATTAGGGAGAGAGAATCATCACAAGCATGGATATATCTATCTATATATACCTATATACATATATATGTACATACATGTAAGCTACTCAGTGCAGCTGTACTTAAGCAAGAGCAAGAGTACTCTCCCTTTTCCATGCTCTCTCGGTCTCTTTTCATCATTTAGCTTCTCCCTCTTTCTTCACTGCGCGAGAAAGAGGCGCGCCATCATTTTTACTTTGCTCCCATCGAATATGAATCTTTCCATCTCTTTCTTTCTTCTCTCTTGTGTTCCCCTCTCTTTCTACATCTTCTTCGTCGTGCGCCACTCCTAGCGCACGCGCGGTCGCTGCTATGTAGTGGTAGTAGAAATACCCTACCTACGGTCTGCGTAAGCAGCACTAGCGCTCATACACATGGTCTATGACTGTGTATGTAATGGCTGCCGCGCGCGTCTGCTAGTTGTGCTCCTCGTGTACCGGTAAACAAAAAAAAAGAGTTCGTTCGATTAATTATTTATTCTTATTCAATAAATTACGCATGGGTCGGTGAATAAGCCGGTGGTGTGTTGTAGTGCCCTGGTGATTTACAAATTAATAATCGTTGTGACGTGTCGTGGAAACGTGTATGTGAATTAAACAACGTAAAATAAATTTTTAATTAACAAAAAAAATTTTTATTGGGACGTACCACGTCACAATATTTACCAGAGAACACCTGCTAGGTTACCATATTTTCTATCCTTTAAATGACAGCTGTTTGCGTATACTTACCCCTCTCAAGTACACCTAGCCAGCTACTACTATTCTAACGTAAAAGTATTTAACATCCCCTCTACATTCTGATTAGTTATATAAGGACAGGGATAAATGTTTTCTAAATTACAGTAGGAGTTTAGCATTGGACAGAGCAAGACGTAAAAATGGCTCGATGTGATTTACGTGAGCCGGTAAAACCGGAGTTGCCGAACCTTTTATTATCTATTACCTACGCGCTCAATAAGTCTTATTCGAAGAGAATTTGTATTGGTCTTGAATATAGCGGTAGATACTATCACGAAGTTATTAAACTACTTTCCTCGGGTGGCACGCACAAAAGTGTTTCTCTTGATCACCGTAGCTGGGATATTCATAAAGATCATTTTGACGCCATAACAGCTTATTTTCACAAAATATTCTTTTCATCAAGATTTCGGAAGACCAACGAAATTGTTTCTCACGAATCATGATTTGAATTTCACCACATCGTATGGCACCAAATCTATCAGTATCGATGAAAGATCTTAACCAAACGAGATACACGACCCCGAAGAAGAAGAAGAAACTCCTGGGCAGTCGCTTTGCAAAAAGAGAGAAACTTTCAATCATTCATCAGGTATAGTCATGCAACAGTCAACATTCGAAGGTCTTCGTCAGCAAAGCCTTTGGTAGATCTTCTTCTCAACGATCTAAGCGAACGTGTTGGTACGGTCAATCGTACTACTGATCATATACTAGACTTTTTAAAAAATAAACTTGGGCAAGAAGGACTGGACAATGCAAAGGTTATTCTTAATGACTATAAATCATTTAAACAATATTGTTCTATAATTAATACCGAATTAGAAGGTTATGTAATGGAAAATATGGTAGATGATACGAATCATTATGAAAATTTGTATTTGAAAATTGTTTTAACCGAAATTTTAGCATTTAGCTTACCTATGATAGCAAAAGATTTACGAGATATAATGATTCCTGAATAAAAAAATGTATTAAAATATTATAGGAAAGAAACGGAAAAATTAGAACATTTTCAAAGATATAATAAAAAAAATAATACTCTTGAAAATATTAATTTAAATAATAACTTTTTACAATAAATACTTTTTCACACATAGTCTCTTATCATATTTGTCAAACGTATAATTATTACGATGGGTCAAAACAGTTCCAGCAACGAAAAAACACCTTTACTACAGGGTGGGGAAAAGGAAAAGAAGGAAAATCAACCATCATCCAGCTGGAAACAATATTCTGAAAAATTTTCAACCATACTTACTCTGTTCCTGAAAGAAAAGGATATAAAAAATTTCAAATTAAAAAATATTTATATATTCACACACGGTCCTTTTCAGGACCAACAAATATAATAATCGTAGAAAATAATCGATAAATAAAATTGATAAACAAAATTGATAAATAAAATTAATAAATAAAATAGTACTCCATAACAGCCCCCAGACTGAGGAAAGGGGAAATGTCACACTATACCACCACATGTACGCTATAACAGCCCCCCCAGACATGAAGGAGGAGACAGGAGGGTAGGGGGCGAGGGGGTGGGGAAATAGGCAGGTATAGCGAGACGAGAGGAGGGGCTGTCTCGCTATACCTGCCTATCTACTACTCATCTCATTGTATGCATATTTGCCCTGTACCGTAATACTTTAATTAATAACTATATTTCTCTTTTGGTCACAAATAATCACTGTGCAATTTATTTTATTTTTTACACCAGTGTACAATGAGTATTTCCCTTTGATAATTGAGTTTATAATATTTATATATTTTACGCTATCTTATAATTTCTTAAAACTACATTAATATTTTAAAAAAAATTTATAATTAAACTAATGATCTGTTGATCTACGTTGACTCAGGTTCTTCTTTCACCTATACGTATTTATCCCAAACTCTTGTGGATTTTTCTTCATTATATATTTGTTCTTTTTGATGCATTCATCATTGTTCATAAGTACATGGGTACTTTTCTTTATTCTTCTTAAATTTCGATAATATTTTATGTTTCTTTCTTGGTCCTTTGTGGCCATACTTTTTGTAAATTTCATTTAGGTTTTCATATATTTGTTTTTGAAGTTTTATAATTTCAATTTTCATTTATGCACAACCTAGGTTTATCGAAATTGTTTTTTAATTTATATTTTAATTATATCAATATTCTTTATCCAATGTTTGTGTGATGGTAAGTAGACAGATGCACGTAGTAGATTTAAGAGACTAGATACTTTATTCTCTTTAGAAATCAAATCTATTTGTTTGATTTCTAGTGTTTGTGATATATTATCACTTTTATTAATTTTTCCATGATCCTCGTCTTTTGCGAGTTCATGTGCTTTATAATTTTCTTTTTTAACGAATGCACATGTATTTGAGTCTTTGCTCTCATGTGATTCTTTTATTTATTTATGAGTATACTCATTTAGTTTGAGCTTTTGCTCATTAAATTTTATTTTGACATATTCGTCATTTTTAGTATTTTTCAATAGTATTTTTTCATGCATTGCCCCCCCAATCATCACATTTCACATTTTTCGGATATCATATTTTGATATATAATCTCCTATATTAAGATCTATTGAATATGTTTTTATCTTTATTTTTTCTACTTCAAATAATTTTTAATTTTTTATAATTTTACTTTTTATAGGTTTTAATTGGCTTTTTTTAAGCCTTCCTAGGTTGGCGTAATTACTTTTAAAATTTTAATTTTTTTGTCTTTTTATGGTGCTAGAGTTCGTTGCGTCTCTAACCCCATCTTTTTTAATATGAGAGGCAACTCCATTTAGTTTTCCTGATTTCCATCCTTTTTATTTTCTTCAAAATTTATATTTAATAAATCCATTTCTTCATGACTTTTTCTAATTGTTTTGTTGTTCACTGGTGGATTAAATTTTTCATATCTTGTTTTTTCTTTATTCTTTCTATTTGCTATTTCTGCTACATTTATAGCTGGTGTTTGAGATTGTTTTCCTCGTTGTTGTCCATTTATATTTGGTCGTGTTTCATTCCAATAAGACTTTTCTGTTTGTTTATTTCCATAATTTTGTCGTTGATTATAATTTGTATTATCACCTTGTTTGTAACTATTGTAATTACTTGTGTTTGTCTTAGACCTTTCATTATTGTTAAATATGTCACCTTGTTTATTGTTTTAATTTATTTGGTGTGATGTTTTCATTTGTATTCTTTGTTCTTGGATTTTGTCATTGTTATCCAAATCCGTTAAAATTTCAAACAGAGTGTTTTTATCTTTATTTTGAGCAAATTTAACTGCTTGTTTTACATTTCTGTCGAAATGTTTACTAATATTTATTGTTAGTTCTTCTTCAGTGTAATTTAATTGAAACTCTTTGGCAAATCCATACATCTGAGTAGCATAATTTACTCGGCTCAATTTCGTGTTTTCATAAAATTGACCGAATTCTACTTTTCTTCTAGTTGTGCGTTGTATAACTTCGTTCCAATATCGATCAAGAAACAAATTTTTTAAATCTTGAAAAGTTTGGACGTCATCTTGGTAAACGTACCACCATTCGTTTGCGTCTTTTTGTAATACTGTTTGTAAAAGTTGTAAAGACTCTCTGTCATTTAGGTTTTTTAATGACACATAGTTTTCTAGTTCATTTATGAACTTCATAGGCCTTTCTGTAATCATACCTTCATACTTTGGGAGAGGTATTTTAATTTTATTTTGACTTGGCTCATTACTCTGTGCATTTGCACTCCTTCTATCTATTATAGACTTTAGTTCATCTGTTTTCTCTTCATGTTCTTGTGTTGTTTCATTAATTTTTTGTGTTAAATTATTTTGAACTTCTTTTATCAATCTTTCTTTTTCCTTTCTGAGTCTTTTATTTTCTTCTCTGAGTTAGTTGTTTTCTATTTTAAGTTCCTTTTTATATTTTTCAAAAGAACTACTGAGGTTATTGTTCTCGTTTCGTAATTTTTTAAAAGCATCTGTAAGAACCTTTAATTGATCTTTTATTGTTAAGTTCTTAATCCCACCTTTGCTTAAATCTATTTGCATTATTCTATCCCAGTCTCCAGAAATATTTAATGAATTTTCTAGGTTGTTATTCTGATCAGATAGGATTTTTAATTCCTGTGTTACAGTTTGCATCCATTCTTTTGATTTCATGGGTATCAACTGTTGTGTCTCTTCTGTTTCTTTTGTTTCTTCAATTTCTTTCATGATAATATCCTATTTTCTTCTTTTGTTTGGCATTTTAGAGCTGTTTTTTTATTTGCAAATAGAAATATTACGCTTTATTTATTAAATGAAGAAATTGAAGGACCTAATTTATTATTCAAAAAATCTAGAATTATAAATAGTAGTTTGTCTATTTTAAATTAAATAATTATTCAACATATAGTTTTTAATTAAACTAATAAATAAATTAATTCAATTTGTGAAAAATTACGCTATTATATGATAATTTAAATAATTTACTCAAGATAATTTACAATCAAGTATTAAGCTTTCACATTTGTTATATTTTCAATTGTCTGTATTTATTGTAAGACGCTACTGTATAATTCTTTTTCACTTATACGCAAAGCCTACTATATACTCTTATATTTTATCTTACTATTTTAAATTGATTTAAATTTTCCAATTCTTATTTTACTATATGAAATGAGTCATTGCCGCACAATCCGCATTAACGTGATTAAAAAATCATACAACTTAAACAATTGATTAATAATTTAATTGAATTTCACAATTAAAATTGCAATTTATCATAATTTATAAATTGAGAACTCATGTAAAAATTTTATTGTTTCAAGTTGAGAACCCTTATGTTCGCTACAAAATTTTAGATTGCGCACCACTGTTCATTTTCATATATTTAAATTTTATTTTAAATATTGTATCCAAATTTTATTTCCATCTAATACTTCAAATCAATTTAATGTAGTATAGCTATTTATCCTTTGTTTACATTCTGCTTTTAATCTTACTACCTTATATTGTTTTGCTACTCAAACATTGAAATTCGCTTGGAATTTGTCGACTTTTATGTCGTGAAAATTTTAACATGTAATGAAAATATTATTTCAAAATTATCTTTCTTTAAATTTTAATTATTTCCAAATCTATTTCATTGTTTTTTATAATTTTTTATGCTTTACTTAAGTCTTTCTTTTTTCTTTTATTTTTCTTTAAATTAAAAAAAAATTTTTTTTTGCATTTTATATTATTTTTTATAATTAATATTCAATTACTTTGATATTTTTTCGTATAAATAATTTATCTCCTCTTCTAACTCATGAATATGCTCTACTATAAGTGGCACATTATGGCTGAACCTGTGCTTTAATTCTTTTAGACAATTTATTATTTTTTTTTCGTTTTCTTTTCCTTTATTTGTGTCTATTACTGAGTAATCTAAATTATTTTCAAACTTTTCTATTTTAATTTTTATAAACTCTATATTTTTATTTTGTTCTTCAATTTGATTTTTAATTATTTTTAATACGTTTTTCAGTTCTTTTTTGTCTATTATAATGAATTCATTTTTTTTATTGTTTTTAACATTACGCAATAATGTGATTTCTACTTTCTTTTTTAACATGTAGCATTTTTCATTATAATTGTTCTATTTTTCTATCGATTTTCTTAAGAAATCGCAAACTTTTAATTTAACCATTACTTGGTATTATTCTTTTCTTATATCAATAATAAAAACAAGAATTTCTCACATATAATTTAAATAATAATAATATTAAACTAAATACAAATCTAACTTGAATGCTAATTTTCGCGTGAAAAAGGATTATCTAGCATTTATTTTCATATGCGCATTACTAGATGTCCGCCATTTTGGCGTCTTAAAATTCGCTTTATTCGCACGACAAAAGCAAAAATCTACTTTATAATTTTTCTTTTTATTTTTCGCTATATTTCATTCGCATGGAATCGAAACTCTCGCGTGAGTTGTTCTGATATGGAGGGCGCCAAATTGTAACGTTTGTACAGGTTGGCTTTAATAAATAGAATGTTATTTTACATAAGAATTTTTCTATCTCAGTTGTGTGAGTTAAAAATACCGGAGGGCACCAAATTGTAACCTCTACTCCGTTCCTAACCCTAAAAGGATAGCACCAAGTGCTCATATAAAGGGAAAAGGATAAGGGAGAAAGGTTTTTTATGCTAGACCCGTTCTTAGTGCAGACGTCATGCTACAACTAGTCCGGGGTCTCTTTGCTTTGTATGTTAGTTATTAGTATGTATAAGGAGTCTCTTATAAGCCATAGAGCTCCAAAGACTCACAGTCTTATAAAGAGCATTTTCTCCAATTTCGATTTACTGATACTTAAAGTAATCATTTATAATTAACACACTTTATTCATTATTACTATCAAATTAAGTAATAATAAATTTGAGTTAAGCACTTCAATAAACATTCACAAAATGGAATACAAGTGAATGTACTTATTTAATTTAATTTTTACTAATAATTGAACTTTGATTTTGAATTTAATAAGTTATTCTTCATTGTTACTGCTATCGGTACGGAGTTGGTGGTTATCCAAATCCTCGCGGACCTGCAGTAACAAACGAATTGAAGAACACTAGAACACAAGTATTTAGTTTAAAGTTGAACTTTATTTGAAGAGAGCTGGCCAAAGAGTGCCGTACAATGATTTGGCTTCGATCTGCTTAAGCGTTGATCGAGCCGCCACGGCCGCAGTTCTCTCCTACTGCTAAGTAGAAGGGATACCTTTATATATTTTACATGATACTGTTACAGGTGCACTTCGATGTGTGCTAGCGTATGTCACTTTATAGGCGTATATCGGCGCACATCCAAGCGTGTACATATACTCTTATCAATTTCCATCTTGCGCGTCGGTATAACTTCTAATTGCTACGCCGCGCCGACGCACGAGATAGAGATAGACTTTTTACACAATGATTCGAATTCAAGAGAGAACAAGTTTATTGCTAATTATCTATTATTTTATTCTTTTTTCTAACTTATTCTCTCTCAAATTCTCTTTCTTTTCTTTATATTATAAATATAATATAAGTAAGGTCACCATTTTATTTTACTCAAATTGTAACCTCTACTCCGTTCCTAACCCTGAAAAAGGTAGCACAAAGTGCTCATATAAAAGGTAAGGACAAGGAATAAGGGCATTTTTAAACTAAACCCGTTTTTAGCACAGGCGTCATGCTGTGGCTAGTCCGGGGTCTTTATGTTTTTGTGGTTAGTTGTTAGTAAGGGCCTCTTAAAAGCCATAAAGCTCCAAAGACTCACAGTCTTGTAAAGATTATTTTTTATTAAACTAATACTTAAAGTTTTTCTTTATAGTAACACTTTCGTAATTTCAATTAAACTAATACTTAAAGTATTTCTTTATATTAACACTTTTTTTCCACTACTAATATCAAGTAAACTAACCAGGAGAGTGTCTGAGTTGCGGGTCACCGATCTTAATCAAACTTTGGGATAAGTATTTAGGTACCAAAATATAAGTAAAGCCACAGCAGCACGGTCTAACGCTTCGAAAAACTAAAGTTATGGACGATTATAGTCTTGATTTTAGAAAAATATGAAAAAAGAACTTCTAATTAAAGTGTAAATAATTCTGTCTAAAAATGTCTTTAATAAATCCACAATAACTAAAATTAAAGCAGAGAAAGCAAGCTTTAATTTGCTGGTTTCCGAATCAAAAAATAATAATTTGAACTAAAGTTATGCTTGTTTGAAGTTGAGCAGTAAGAGAGTACCAAAAATAGTCTAAATCTTGAAGGATGGTGATTTTTAGTACTCTTTTGCTGCTTAACTTCAAATAAGCATAACTTTAGTTCTAATTATTATTTTTCGATTCGGAAACCAGCAAATTAAAACTTGCTTTCTCTGCTTTCATTTTATTTACTGTGGATTTATTAAAGACATTTTTAGACAGAATTATTTACACTTCAAATAGGAGTTCTTTTTTCATATTTTTCTGAAAATAAGACTATAATCGTCCATAACTTCAGTTTTTCGAAGCGTTAGACCATACCGCTGTGGCTTTACTCATATTTTGGTACCTAAATACTTATCCCAAAGTTTTATCAAGATCTGTGACCCGCAACTCAGACACTCTCCTGGTAAGATTAAACTTAAGTTAAAACACTTTCATACATTCATGAAAAGAAATATAAGTGAATGTAATTATTTGATTACATTCTACCAAAAATAAGATTTTGATTTTGAATTTAAATAGTTATTTCGTTGTTGCTGCTACCGGTACGAAGCTGGTGTTTATCCAGCTCCTCGCGGACCTGCAGAACAATCGAAAATAAAGAACACGAATAAACGAGTATTAAATTTAAATTGAACTTTATTAAGTGAGAGCTGGCCAAATATTTTATTTTACATACACATACACACATACACACACATTGCGACTTACAAATTTTAATACGCTGAATCAGCTTTGAATAGTATATATATATATATATATATATATATATATATATATATATATATATATATATATATATACTAGGCGGGGTACCCCCTGCTAGCGCTGCTTGCCAACCCCCGTTCATATTTACATTAATGAAAATATCATTCAGTAATGAAATTTGTACTGACAAAAATTATTAATTAAATTAATATTAATTATATATTTGCTCAGACAGATTTCCACACCACCCGAGGAGGTACTGTCAATAATAGCTTACAATTAGTAATTTATAATATAAATTGAATAATAAAAAATGTATGGTATTACGGCGCGTTGGTTTTTTTTTTTGTTTTATTTTAAATAATTATATAAAACCAATAATAATAATTTTAAGTTATTTTAAGACATGTTAAAATTAATTAAAATTATTCCATTTTTTCATACAATTATTTAAAATAAAACCATGGTTTTCTTCGCCTGTAGCCCTAAACAACCATGAGAGTCTATATTCCTTCCTCCTTATACCATAGACTCTATTTACAATCCATTCTCCACCATCAGTATTACATATTCAAACAAAGTTTTAAGAGCTATTTTATTATTTGTACAATTTTTTATTATATTATTGTTATATAACAATTTTCCAATTAATATTTATCTCTTTCAAATCTTTGTTTAAGTATGTTTATTAGAATAATTATTATAGCTTGATATTTTTCAATTAAATATTATTGTAACATGTCTTACAACAATATAGAACAGAAATTTTTTTTATTATAATTAATCTAAATTTAAAGCTTAAGAGCATGACGAAGCTGTCTACCTTTTAATAATATTTCCAATCTTAACTTATGAATAAACGATGCGTTCAATTGAGTTTTTTTGTTATAAAGAAAAAATTTGTAAGATTAAACTCTAGTGCGGACAACTCAAGAAAACCGCTAAAATATTATACATACAAAGTCATAATAAAAACTTTCAATAAGGTCTGAGTCCCGGTTACTGTGCCTGAACCTAATTCTGTGCTTTCCATTTGAAATACATGTAAAGCACAGAATTAGATTCAGGCACAGTAACTGGGACTCAGACCCTATATCGTATTTTAAGGTTAGGTTTGTCGAGTTTGATATCTAATTTCCAATCCAAGCTCATAAAAAAATAACAAGTCCAAATGATTTTTTATTTTAACAAAAATTATTGTACTGATATAACTTTAGTGCGGACAAGTCATTATATTTGTTTAATTTAAGAATTTAAGAGGAGGTCACGTATCTCTGTCCTTTTCTAATCAAAGAATTGAGTTTTTTACAGAAACTAATAACTTTATCAAAAAATGAAGAGAAAGCCGCATCTCGTAATAAAAAAAGCAATATTTTCTTTGATAAGAAAGAATTAATTTAATTGCTTCGTTTTCAAGAAAACCTTGAAAAACTCAAATCGTAGAGATTAGGGTGGACAATTTGGTTTTTCAAGGTTTTCTTGAAAACGAAGCGATAAAATTAATTTTTTCTTATCAAAGAAAATATTGCTTTATTTTGATGCAAGATGCGGCTTTCTCTTCATTTTTTGATAAAGTTATTAGTTTTTGTAAAAAAATCATTTCTTCGATTAGAAAAGGACAGAGATACGTGACCTCCTCTTAAAAAGATATCGATAAAATAAAAAAAGCAAAACTCGATTGCTGCAGCTCCGACATGCCGTTAATACCTGATTGAATTCTATGTTTTTTAATATTATTATGTACTCGAAATTAATATATTTCCTTTTTTTTTTAAATATTAGTTTTAATCAAAGTATATATTTTACAATAAATTTCAATATCATTATGATAATCATAATATTATTAATTAATGTATTTCATAAATAAAACGATAAAATTAAATAATATAATTTTTCCTCATTTATTAATTATTTTAATTTTATTTTTAAGTCTTTTGGATGTATAAAATATATATCTTTATTGTTTTTTAATATCCTTGACTTTCACATAAACAACTTATTCAATAATCATTATTTAAGATCTTTCTATTATATATGTCATTCTAAAAAATTCACATTTTTTACAAAAAGTTTTGCAAATTTTTTTATTTTTAATTTAATCTCTTTTTTACACTTTTTTATAATATTTTCTCTTGATAAAGATCTCTTTCATCTACACAACAAAGAGCCTATAATGTTGGTTTTTTAATTTTAATAGCTGGGTTGCATATATTTCATAAAGAAAAGTTGAACAATTTAAAAAAAAAAACATTTTATTTCATTAATTTTATAGTGACATAGTAGCTCATAGAAATAAATACATTTTTAATTTAAACAAGTAATAATTCGCGTTAAGAATATTACAACTAATAGACTATCAATTTCACATAACTAATAGTTTTCAGTTGGATACAGGTTACATGACACACACGCAACAGATAACACACATTACACATAAAATTGTAATTTTTGAAAAATAGCATATCTATTAATAGTCCATGATATTCGATGTTTTTATATATCTCATTATATGATTTTATTCGATAATTGTATAAATATTTATAAGTTAATTTTTGGTTGTCAAAAAGGGAATTATTATAAAATGTGTATATGTTTATTGTATTTATATACATAAATGGAATAATTGTAACGAATTATTATTTTTTAAAACATTTATAATTACTATTATTTAAAAAATGTATATTTATTATTATATAATTTATATAATGTAATTTTTAATTACAGTTATAAATATGGATTTAAATTCAAAAGAAAACTCAGATTTAGCCGTTTGTTTATTTCGCAAATTATATTTTGCAAACGAAACTTATTTACTTATTCATATTAAAGAAAAACATACAAATAAATCAAATATATTTAAAATTTGTGGTTTGATATAGAAAAAAAAATATTCACGAGGACATATTCAAGGACATAAAAAAATTAAAAATTATAATCGCATACACTGTACAAAAAAATTTTCAAGAATCAATCATTTAAACAGACATTTAAAAACTCATTTAAAAAATAATTATATTATTTGTAAAATTTGTGGAAAAAGATATTCTAGAAAAGATAATCTAGAAAAGATAATTTTATACGACATTGTAGAATTCATAAAGTAGATAACTAGGCTAACTTCAAAACTTAAGTAATTATTTATCATTTAATATATTCAAATAATTATTGATAATAAAATATTATCTCAGCCAAAGGATTTACAATTTAGAAAAATAGATTGGGAATATAAGTAGATTATAGTTTAAATAAAATATAGTTAAAATTTTCTAAAATTATTAAGCATGAAAGAAAAGTAAAAAGTGTTTTCATTCGTTTTAAATAGATTTTTTGATAAAAAGTTTGAAAAGTTATTTATTCAATTATTAATCGGTATATAAATATTTATGCAAAACAAAAAAAAATTTTACTGCTTTGTTTTTGAAAAAAGTAAGGAATGCTGAAGTGTTGGTATAAATTTATAATATTTTTACCTGTCTTAACAGAGAACAGAATCTGGTTTTTTCTTAACATAGAAAAATTATAATACTTATAATTTTTGAAGCTATGCTTCTTATGCGAGGTTACGGCAAGGGCCTAAAACGTATGAAAATCGACAGATCACGAATGTCACCCCACGTGAATGTATGAATACGGCACAGAGTGCCATTACTGCTATCAACATAAACCCACTTATATTCTTTTCTCTTTCTTTGTCTCCCTCTCTACCATTCCGCTTATGAATATGCGTTTATATATACGTTACCTAAAGTAGATGTGTGTTGTATGTACTGCCATGGATTGTTGTACTGTGTGTGTGTGTGTGTGTATATATATATATATATATATATATATATATATATATATATATATATATATAGTAAAATTTTGAGGAAAGTATCCATATAATAATAGAACGTTAAAAGAAAACACAAAGCGGGTACTCTTTCTCTTTAATGTTAACAAGGTTTCCTTATACCCTCTCACTTGCACTCACGCTACATATATAATATATGTCTGTATTTCTTTGGTTATTTTGTTTACAATCGTGATTACGTGTACCTAAATATGTTTTTTTTTTAATTTATAATACTTATGAATTGGTATTAATTAATAATAAAAAAATTAATAAATAAAAAAATTTAATTAACAAATTTATCAATTTGTAATATTATTAATATTTTTTAAAATATGTAATACATCGAATTAAAAGCAACAAGTTTTTATTAAAAAAATAATTATAGTTTTTTCAAATATCACACTTCCTAGTTTATATATATATATATATATATATATATATATATATATATATTATATTTTTAGTGGAAGCATAGCTTCTGTCTGCCCACGACTGCCACTCATGTTTTTTTTCTTACGCTTTCGAAATCTATCTTAATTTAAAAGTTTTATCTGATTAAATAAAACATTTATACTTATATCAAAAATATTAGATTTTTCTGAACTGACAATCCCTTAGTTGAGGTATTATCTTTAATATTTTATTTCATTATTAGTAAAATGTCAAAAAGAAAAATGAATGAAGAAAGATCATCTGATGAACCACTAACTAAAAAAAGTTTAATGATGTCTTCATCTGATTTTTCAAAAACAAAAATAAAAATTGGAGATAAATCTACGTAATATTTAAAATTGAAGGCCCGGATGCAATAAGGGCATTTACGCTTGGAGCACGCAAAACTGAAGTCACTTGGTAGTAAAAATTTCATTTTCTTCAAATAAATTTCAAAAAATTTGACGCTGTAAAACTCATCATGCCGCATCTTTTTTATATTAACAGTTTTTTTATAAAATTTTTATTTTTCAAGAAAAAAATTAAAAACAAGAAAATTTTTTACATTAAATTTCAATACTTTTTTAAACTTAAATCGTTGTAATTCGAGTAAATATTAACCGATTTCGCTGAAATTTGAAATATATTTTCTAAATATCATAGCGAAACTTATGATGATATAAGAATGTTAATTCTCAAATTGTTAGTCGCAATCGTTTATCAATTAATACAAATTACAAATTGTGCATTTATAATGTACTCGAGAAAAAAGTATCGAGGGAACTTTCAAGTACAAGAAACTTGTAGCGAGAAAGTTTTTGGTTTTTGTATAAAGAAGATTTGTGGAAAGTTTCAAATCGATTGATAAATAATAAAAAAAGATATAACAACATTTACAAGTAGCGCGCATGCGGTCGAGCGCTGCAGTTTTCTTATAAGTTAGATTCTCAGTGAATATTACGTCAACTGAATGACTCTTGGTAATATTATTTAGAAAAAGCAATAATAAAAATATAACAATATGATATTTATTAAAAGTAAATAAACATAAATGAACAAACAAATAAATAAATAAACAAAAATCTTTAATGTAATTATTAAATAATTACATTACAGATTTTTGGAACACGTAAGTAGCGCCAGACGTACTTTGGGACGCTCTGTACTTTTTTGACTTTTTTCTGCCGCAAGCTGCCTTCGGGCGTTTTTGTTTCAGGGTACTTGCAAGTGCCTTAATGCAAGACAGTATCTGTTTCAAGATTGTGAGCAGTGATGCTGTCCTTGCTTTGCTGATGTGAGTTTTTCTGGACCAGTGAGCTTTTTTGAGGTTAGTGACAAATTGACTGTTTTTGGAGGTAAGGCAGTATCTGGTGGTTTTTAGAACACGCCAAGTGACGAAATTTTTCAAATTTGTCGCAAGAGGTCGTTATCATGGATCGATGTGCCATATGTAAGCAGCCGTCATCTGACATATGTGGAACAAAGAGACTGTATAATTGCTCGACTTGTCGTCAGCGCTGTTATGCTAAATGTATGACACGCATACAATTAGTAGGCACAGGTTACCACTATACCTGTAACAAATGTGTGAAGACAAAGAATGAGAGAGGCACCCCCTCCAGTTCACATGCTCGCGATGCTAGCATTAATAATAGCCAACTACTCGATGTCGGTAAGGCAGCGAAGAAGTCGCCCCTAAGCACATCGACTCCATCGAGAACTGACACGCAAGTACCACCGGTTATCGTCATACAGGGGCAATCAACAACCAAGGAACTTCAGAAGGCTGGTGGCGCGGCGAAAAATAAGAAGATTAGCTTGAGTAACATTTTAAATAATAATAATTTAATTCAACCGGCTCATAGTAAAGGTGGCGCTGCGCATGTTGCCCCCGCTGCCAATATTAAAAATGATGAAACAAAAAATTTAACAAATAACGATGCAAAATTGAATAATAATGACATCTCCATTTCTCAAGCTGCTTTGTCTGAAATCGAAGGAAATTTGTCTCGTAAGCTTGACTCAGTCTTAGGCGCTTTCGATCGAATACGGAGTGTTGAGAGCAGCATAATGGGTATTGATGATGGCTTGCGAGGCATCTTAGATAAACTTAGCAATCAGGACAAAGTAATAAAAAATTTTGAGGTAATGCAGGCAAGGCTGCTTGATGAAAATATTAAATTAAGGGGGATAGTCAGTAGTTTGGAAAATAAATTGTTTACTCTAATTGAAAAGTATGATAAGACTGATTTAAATTTAAATTCGAAAATTAATAGCCTTCAATCTGCTATACAAGCTGAATTTAATGGAGTGGACAAGAATTTTTCAGAACTTGGAGTGGGGTTGGCATGCGTGGTGCAGACCGTCTCTAATCTTAGTGTGCAGGAGCGTGTAGAAGAGCGTGAAAATGTCTCACACACTGACACGAATTTAAAGGAAACAGCAGATGCCAACACACAAATTATAAACACAGAAATAGCAAAGGAAAATCATCAAAATACTCAAAATTGTGGTATCGGGGGTGGCTCATTGGTGATCTCCAGTGGACTGGACTGCTTAGCGGCTAATGTTCGACAGGAGGATTATGTTTGTGCTGTCCTCGGTACCATATTTCCGGACTTAATGCAGTCACACATTTTGTCGGTTGTGTGTTTAACATCGTCTGAATCTAGAAGCGGCGTGATCAGGGACGGTCCGGGGGGTCCTCACTCGCTGCTAGTCAGACTCTCCGAGGCCAGTCTGGTTCAAAAAATATTAAATGAAAAAAGAAAAATTACTAGTTTTTCAACGGCAGACATTGATCTTTCTCGTTTTGCCAGTCTGTCTGTCATAAAAAACCATTATAAGGTTTTTATTAATGAATACCTTCAAAAAGATACATATAAAAATTTCAAAGATCTAAAGAATTATGCTAATGTTAAAGGTATTAAATTTATTTGGCATAGAAGTGGCAGATTTCTGGCAAGACGGGCGAGGGGAGAGAGCATACACATTTGCTACGAAAGATGATATAGATCAAATTTTAACTAGTTCAAATAATGTTATTGTAGACAAAAATTTTATTGCTGACAAATCTCGTGTGATTAGTGGATGTTTAAATAAGGTTGACAATGTTGTTAAGATAGCTCCCAATGATGAATGTCCTGTTATTAAAAGTAAGTTAAATAATAATGAACTCTCTCCCCAATGACTAAGCCAGATCTCCTTGGTGAGTCGAAAAGGGAGAAGGGGTGCACTGCGAGCGGGCTTTTTGAATGTGACTTCTTTAAGGGCTCACATTGGACAGGTGCGTGAGCTTCTATGTGACGACCATTCTTATGATCTGTTTGGAGTGGCTGAGACCTGGCTGGGTCCGACTGTCTCGGATGACGTCATTCAGGTTAAGGGGTATAAAATTTTTAGACAGGATAGAAACCTTCATGGAGGAGGGGTTGCCCTTTACGTCAAAGATAGTTTAAAATGTGAGATATTAGCTTTTTCGAATACCACAACTATAACTGCCAGTGGTAAGCCTGAAGTGCCTGAATATATTTTTTGTTCTGTTAAAGCAAATGGCAACTCTGAATCTGTGTTGGTTTCCGTCATTTGCCGTCCTCCTGTCATTTCCTTTACAAAAGATTCTGATCTAATTGATACGTTAGTCAGTTTGACTCCCGATTTTTCATTTAAGATTATAATGGGAGATCTGAATGCCGATCTCCTGCGAGAAAGCAGTGATGTGAAGTTTCTTAGTAAACTGTCCGCTGAGCTTTCGCTTCAGTTAGTCCAGCACGGTGCCACGCATATAACTCCATCGTCTCGCACATGGATAGACTTGATTTTTGTAGATGACAATGACACTATATTAGACGCACGTAACGTACCTGCGAACTTTCATAGTCGGTACAATTTAATTGAAGTTTCTATAGCCTAGAGTGCTAGCAGTTTAGCGCAAGAACCAATTAAGTATAGAAATTATAAAAACATTAGTGAAAAATTATTATTGGAGAAATTGGCCGGCTATGATTGGTCCAAATTGACAACTGATATAGTGGATCCTGAGTCTGCACTTGACTGCATTTGTGATAATCTCACTGCTGCTATTGAAAATTTAGCACCGGTGAAAATATTTAAATGTACGAAAAAGAAGCCACCATGGATGGATGGAGAGTTGTCACAGATGCAGCGCAGGAGGGATGCCACATATAGGCGATACAAACGGACAAACGACGATAAATATTTTTCAGAATTTTTAATTTTACGTAAGGCGTTGGACAAGCAGATTCAGCGTGCAAGAAGTGAATATTATCATAACAGACTGTTCGAGGCTCTTGCAAATGGTAATGTCTGGAAGGAGTTGAGAAAGCTGGGACTCTTATTCGGACCCCAAGGGGATCTGAATGGATTTGCTCCAGATGAGCTTAATGCGCACTTTGCTGGGGTGTCGGTTTCGCCACATGATGATGGTGAGGAACGCAAGAAGTTTCTTTCTGAATGCAGCGAAAATGGTTTCGCTTTTAAATCAATTAATATTAACTATTATATTCTTACAATTTCTCACTTCTCATCGCAGGCTCGTGGGGAAGACAGCATTCCGCAAAGTGTGATACTTAAAGCATTACCATTTATTGGTGAACATCTTGTGACTCTGTTCAATTCCTCTTTTGCGTGGGGGGTTTTCCCTGGCCTTTGGAAACAGGCACGTATTGTGCCATTAAAGAAGTGCTCTGCACCCAAATCGCCTAAAGACTTCAGGCCTATTGCTATTTTATGTTTTCTTTCAAAGCTACTTGAGAAGATCGCCCATGACCAATTGCAGGAGTTCATTACTGCTAATAAAATACTTGACCCAATGCAGACTGCCTTCAGAAAGCACAGCTCGACACAAACAGCTATTCTTAAATTAACTGATGACATAAGATCGGGTCTAGACAAAAAACTCGTCACGTTACTTTTACTTTTTGAATTCAGTAAGGCATTCGACACGATCTCTCCCTTCAAGTTACTTACTAGGCTTAGATCGATGGGGCTTTTCAGGGCTGCTCTCTTGTGGATTAACTCCTATATTTCAGGAAGGGAACAAATGGTTTCCATGCATTTAAACGAGGAATCGAGTTGGCTGACAACCAACCTTGGAGTTCCACAGGGTTCGGTACTGGGGCCTCTGTTGTTTTGTCTTTACATTAATGACGTACGTGACGCTCTTGACTCTTGTTGCGTCGGGCACCTACTCTATGCAGACGACCTGCAAATTTACACGCAGGTGCCTCGCGAGAATGTGGAAGAAGGTATTCTCACTCTACAAAGGGCGGCCAAAGCGGTGTCGGAGTGGGCTGCTGGTGTCTCTCTCACTTTGAATTCTAATAAAACCAAGGCAATCGTCTTTGGCAATAGTCGTTTTGTAAATTCTTTTTATGCTAATGGGTTACGTACGATTGATCTTGAGGGAGGCATTAGTATACCTTTCTCTGACTCCGTGACGAGTCTTGGTGTTGTGCTTGACCCTAAACTTTCATGAGTACCGCACGTTGATATGATTACATAAAAGTTTAATAGAGTTTTGTATGCCCTGCGGTTTTTCCGTCGGTACACCACGGAGACTCTGCGTAAACAGCTCGCAACCGCCCTGCTGTTTCCACATCTTGACTATTGTTCGGTAGTTTTGCTCAATGCTTCTCAGGAGTTGAGAAGACGAATACAAAGATTACAAAATTCATGTGTGAGATATGTAATGGGTTTGAGAATGGGTGATCATGTCTCTCCTTATAGAACCGCGTTGGGTTGGCTGCGCACTGATTCAAGAAGATAGTATTTTTTGGCTGTGCTTATATACAAAATCGTGCGCATGAATACTCCGGAGCATCTAGTGAGTCTCTTCACTAGATGTGTACCTAGGGTGGCTACTAGAGGAGAGACTAAGGATCTTGCGGTGTCCTCTATGCACACTGAGACTGGAAGAAATTCCTTCCAAGTTCAAGGTGTGCATTTTTGGAACTTCCTACCTGCTGAAATTAAGTATCTTCCATCTATCAGCAGGTTCAAGACGGCAGTAAGGGGGTACCTACTTGACCTTGAGTAACGGATATTCTCTTTATGTTATATTTATAGTCCCTTTATGTTAATTTATTATCATGTGTAGTCCCGTATATAGATTTAAGGTGTGCTTGTATTTATAATATGGATAATGAGCGCATGGTTGAGAGTGAATGCATTATTTTTTTACTATCTTTAACTATTTAACTCGTTTGATTTTATTATATTTTATTTTTGGTTTTGCTTTTACTAGTTTGACTGATAGATATTAATTCTACATATTTGTTTATTGTTATTTTATTGATGATTGTGTGTGTATTTTATTATTGTAATGATCTGTGATATCACTCTGAATAGTGACTTACTTTTGTAGTATTATTAGTTTTAGGAAATCGACTGTGATATCATAAGTGCAATAATTACATTATCTCATTTCTGTATCTTATTATGTATTAAATATTATATTTTATTTTGGTTACACACTTTTTGCAAACTATTACAAATAAATAAAATATCTATCTATCCATCTACATTACAGATTTTTGTTTAATACTGATTTTTTGATTGTTTCAAAAGGGTTTCTTTTTTATTTTGTCTCTTAAAATCTTTTTTTCTATCGCATTAGTAATATGAGTTTTCTAAAAACATAAAATGTAATATTTTTAAACAATATAATATTGGGATTTATATTTATAAAAGTAAACATATATGCGTGTGTACGTTCACTCTTCTTCTATATAAACATTATTATGAATTTTGTTCGTATATATATATATATATATATATATATATATATATGGGACGTTTCACGTCAACTCACCTAACAAAAAAATAGAATTCGTCGAAAATCTGTGAAAATGTTCTATTTGATACCCAAAATATACAAAAAAAATTTTAGAGGTCGAGGTCAAAGGGTTCAGGATTTAAACGTGATGGAATTTGTCGAATTTTCTAAATTTTTTGCTAAATAAATATTTTAATGAATTTTTTCCTCAAAAACTATCAATTCTTCGTTAAAACTTAATAGAATAATTTCCTTGGAAATTAGATGTAGAATTCACCTGAATTTTCGTAAATTATAATATACTGATTTTTATGCTTACTTGATCGATTTAAACATACTATTTAGTATATCTTAAAATCGAGCAGGTTAAATTGGCTATTTAAAGTCTTATTTTTTTTGTTTTTTTATGAGGAAAAAATATACGAAGCCTCCAGTTGGGCAGCCTTCTCAAAGTTACTTAATTGTGCAAAAATGTCTGAAAAAATCGTTATTTTGGATCAATGATGAGATTCGTGATTTTTTTTCTGAAAAAGTATTGATTTTTGGGACAAATGTATAGAAAAGTTTTTTATTGGAAATCATGTGTAGAATATGAACATATTTTTACAAATTGTAATTCAAGACATTATGAACCATATATACTAAAAATTTAACAAAAAATAAATTTTAAAATTTCAAAATTTCATTTATAATTTGTGATGTTTAGCAAATAATGGTTTACAAAAATTTACATACATTTTACATACGATTTCCAATAAAAAACATCTTTATACATTTGTCCTAAAAATCAATACTTTTTCAGAAAAAAAATCACGAATCTCATCATTGATCCAAAATAACGATTTTTTCAGACATTTTTGCACAATTAAGTAGCTTTGAGAAGGCTGCCCAACTGGAGGCTTCGTATATTTTTTCCTCATAAAAAAACAAAAAAAATAAGACTTTAAATAGCCAATTTAACCTGCTCGATTTTAAGATATACTAAATAGTATGTTTAAATCGATCAAGTAAGCATAAAAATCAGTATATTATAATTTGCGAGATCTATCTAACTCACGAGAAAATTGCAGCGCCCGATAGCATGCGCGCTACTTGTAAATGTTGTTATATCTTTTTTTATTATTTATCAATCGATTTGAAACTTTCCACAAATCTTCTTTATACATAATATTATACATAATTTATAAAAAAACTGTTAATATAAAAAAGATGCGGCATGATGAGTTTTACAACGTCAAATTTTTTAAAATTTATTTGAAGAAAATGAAATTTTTACTATCAAGTCACTTCAGTTTTACGTGCTCCGAGCGTAAATGCCCTTATTGCATCCGGGCCTTCAATGATTTAAAATTATTATAATCATTCATGAAAAAAATTAATAATTAAAATAAACATATTTTTAAATTTAATTTTAGATGACTTGTAGCTTATATTGAAGAAATTATAGAGGAAGAACGTTTTTCAAATAAAGAAACTGAAAAAAACTCTTCTGTATTAAAATTTATTGTGAATAATAATAATGGTGTATTAATTCAATGTAACATATTTCTGCCGTCCAAAGTAAGAAAACCTTAACTCCAATGGGATTCCAATGTAGTTAACCGCTTTTATACTTTGGACGGCAGATTTAATGACAATATATATAAATTTAAAAATGATCTGAAGCCTTATGATGTAAAATACTAATTATATTTATATTATTGTTGGAATATTTAAAAATATTTATCTAAAATAAATATGTATTATTAGAAAATATTAATAGAAAATGTGTCTGTGAAAAGTGCTACGCGCTTGAATCGTGAAAATATGCCTTATGAATTAACTTTATACCATTATTCATCAATATCATCGCTTGGCGAAATCGACATAAAAAATTTAAATCCAGAAAAAATCAATTTTAATAAAATTTCAATAAGAAAAGGATCAATAAGTATTTTGTTTAATTAATAAACTTATGATATATATTATATACGTTTTATAAAAATTTTTTAGAAATTGAAGGATTTTTGCGAAATAAATTTATTCAAAAAGATAATAATAGTACAAAATATTATTCTAATATAACTGATGATCATTACAAATTGGAAATTGTAATAAATTCTACAGACAATGATATATTAAAAATAGAAAAAGGCAAAAAATTGGAAATTATTGGAGATTTGCAAGAATTTGGTATTATAAATTTATAATTATACATAGTAAATTTATAAATATATATACATATTTATATATGTATGTATTATATTTGTTATTAATAAATAGAGAATTCATTCATTTTTAAAATTGGAGGAATTGAAAATATAAAAGTTTTAAATGAAACAAAAATGTATATTGTCAATTTAATAAATGGAAACGAAATGTTTCTAAATGAGGTTATTTTAATTTTTAATAAATTCTTCTTAAATAAATTAAAAACAAGATAAAAATTTACTTATTTCTTTTTAGCCTTTACCAGATTAGTAATATAATATTATTATATTTTGTAATTTAAGATAAGTAGATTTTTTAATATTATATTATAAAATAATTAGTTTATGTTAAGTTTATTTTTTAATATTATATTTTAAAATAATACATGATTATAATTTAAAATACTTATAATTTTATATTTTTTTATGAATCAATTAATTATGATTTATTTTATTTTAGATTAATTTAAATATATATTCGAAACAATAAAATAGGTAAGAAAATCATAATAATTATAGTTATAATTTTAAAATAAATATATTAAAAATATATTATAAATTTATATAGAATCGTTTTTTAAAGAATTGAATTCAATTAAATTATTTATTTAAATATTAAAAAATTAATATCACACTTTTTATATAAAAAATTTATAATTTGTTATATAATTTATATTATAAATGATTAAATATAAACAAACGAAAAAGGATAAAAATATATTCCTTAAAATATTGAAAATATTAAAGATAAATAAAATAAAAATTATATAACTTTATTTACTTCTATAAAGAGTTTAAAAGATAAAATTTTACATTAACAATATAATTTTTATTTTTACTTTTTTGTAAATAAATGAATTAATAATTATTATAATTTTGATTTTTTTAATTAATGTAAATTTACAATAACATTTTTACTTTTGACATTTAAAGAAATGTAAAAAATTTTTTTAAATTTAAATTATTTTAAAAGTGGTTAGGTAGGGCTACTGACGGAGGGTACCACTTTTAATATTTAATTTTCCTTTATAAACAAAAAGAAAACCCAACGCTCCATTGACAATACCTCGTTATACTGATAAAAAAAATAAAAACTTCTACTTAAGACTTTCACAAGATCAACTCAAGACAAAAACAAGAAAACAAATTTAAGCTAAGCAGAAAGAAGAATCTTTTAGACGTAGGAAATTTTTTAATAAGTTTTTCTGACCAAGACAATGAGCACAAAGTAAAATGTGCTTTACTTTTAGGCAAGTGCAGCTTGGACACAAAAAAAAGTAAGCTTAAATGTTGGAAGTAGAAGTTTCTTATTTTTTTTTGTCTCAGTATGGGTGGTGTGGAAAGGAACGTAGGTATAAGTTGATGGTTGAAAAATAATTATATCAACAATCTATAATATTGTTAACTATGTATTAAATATATATTCCATTATATAGCCTTAAGAGGACGCTGGATCCCTCTATCCTTTTTTACTTGAAAATTGTAGGGTTTTGGAAAAACTAGTGATTATTGATAGAAATTAAGAGTTGTCCGCAACTTGTACAGTAAAAAACAATATTTTTTCTTATGAAGACAAATTAATTTTGATGCTTTGTTTTCAAGAAAAGTTTGACATGCTTGAAAAATCATAAGTTAAGCTAGAGATTATGATGTTTAAGTATGTCAAACTTTTCTTGAAAACAAAGCATCAAAAGTAATTTGTCCTCATAAGAAAAAATATTGTTTTTTACTGTACAAGTTGCGGACAACTCTTAATTTCTACTAATAATTACTAGTTTTTCCAATATCCTACATTTTTCGATTAGAAAAGGATAGAAAGATCCAACGTCCTCTTAAGCAAGTATTTCGTAAATATAAAATTAAAAAATTTTTTTCCTAATGGTTTATAATGATTTTATGAATTGTGTATTAGGGGCATGAGGGGTTATGAGGGGTGACTTGTGGAGCGAGGGTGTGATTCATGGAGCAAGGGGTGACTTGTGGAGCAAGGGGATGACTTGTGGAGCGAGGGGTGACTTGGGTAGTGGAGGGGTGATTGGGGTAGAGGAGGGAATCTTTTTTTTTTTTAAAAGACATTTTAGAGACATTTTTACGTTATTTTGAGGGGTGACTTGTGATTTTTTGAGGAGGAGAGAAAAAAAATAAGGAGTAGTAGTGATGGGGTAGTAGTGGGAAGGATGATAGTAATGGTATAGAGAATGAGTAACAAATACATTGGTAAAATAAGGTAAATTTAGCTCAATCATCTGAGGGGGGGATGAGTGACGTACGAGGAGTAGCAAAAGGAGTGACTTGGGTAGTAGAAGGGTGATTGGTGTAGTGATGTTTTAAGCATACAAAATAGGGGGAGGAATAATGAGGGGTAAAAGAGGAGTTTTTTTTTATATAACTATATAATATAGATATATATATATATATATATATATATATATATATATATATATATATATATAACACTTAAACACTTAACTAAATTAATTAATGTTAATATTTTATTTTTACATACATACACACACACATTACGACTCACAAATTTTAATACGCTGAATCAGCTTAGAATAGTATATATATATATATATATATATATATATATATATATATATATATATAAACACCTTAACACTTAACCAAATTCACATAAATATTTTTATTTTCACATTATATATATATATATATATATATATATATATATATATATATATATATATATAAACACTTAAACACTTGACCAAATTCACACAAATATATCATCATCCTGGCAATGGATGACGTCCAATGCGCACTCAGGACACAACCACAAGCCACAGGCTTCGCATTTCTTCCACAGCCTTATACCTCCACGGTAAAACCGCTTTGCGCAACCCCAGCATCTATCCTGGCTTCGTCGTGGCCTATCGGCTGCTGGGTCAGGACGACGATGCCTCCGCGATATGATGCGTTCTTGTTCCTGTCTTTCTTCCTTCATTCTTCTTAAGAGGCGGTCGGAACCAAATCGGTGACTTAGTTCGGTGCTTGTAATAAATGCTTATAATAATTTTTTCATCTATTAATATGGTAAAAATATAGTCATTTCCTCTAGTCATGTATATAAAGAATAATTTAAAATAGTTAAAGCCACAAAAATATACAAAATATTGTTATGAAGCGAAAAATGCCACCTAACAATCGACACGACAGTTTTTTGCATGCGGTATATGTCAAGTCAGTTTGATATTTGTAATAAATGCTTATAATAATTTATTTACTTATTCATATGGTAAAAATATAGTCATTTCCTCTAGTCATGTATATAAAGAATAATTTGAAATGGTTTAAGCCATAAAAATATACAAAATATTATCGTAAAGCGAAAAATGCTGACTTGATATATACCGCAAGTCACCGATTTGGTTCCGACCGCCTCTTAAGCGGTTTTGTATTCGTCGCACCAATCAGCCTCGTTTAAGTCTTAGTTTTTCCATTGTTTTTTATAAAAAAGTCTTACCATGTCTAAAAAATTGTGTTGTCGAGACTCCTTGACCCGATTTCTGGGCTCTACCTCTTCTGGCATCTCCTCTTCTTCCTCCACGATGTTTTGTGGAGGGATGTAATCGGGGTCCTCTGTTTGTATGGTCTCTGCAGCTGACCAGTAGCCCGAATCTACCGATTCTGCATCTTCTTGATTTTCATCATTAACAACCTGGTGCCATTGAGGTTGTTGTCGTTGCTCTTCTTGATGCTGTTGTTGTTCTTGCTGTTGCGGCTCACCTTCTCCAACAGCTTGATGCTCCATATTAGCATCATTAAGAATTGATTATTAAATAAATTAGGTTGCCCCCAAATTAATATAATTGACAAGTGGTGCTATAGTTATTACAACAGGCACCACCATCGTCGCATCATCCTCGGGGATAACCGGTACTTGCACGTTAATGTTAAACATTTTTCATTTTTACTAAAATCTGAATTATATTGTTAGAAGAACTACAAAGAAGCTGTCGACGAGAACTGATCGCAGCCCCCAAGTCCGCGATCATAAAAAGTATAATTCCCATTCTAAAGACTCTTGAAATTGTGAAATATTTCTGAAGTTCACACGGTGAAATTAATAATTTGACACTTTTTTCCTCGTAGAAAAGATTCGAATTGCAGTTTTAAGAATCATATTCTACAGTGAAGTTAAAATCATCAGCATTAAATTCGATATTTTTAATTTCTAAATCTCATTTTCTCGATAAAAGTTAAAATTAAGATTTATATTACAAATTTAAGACGCAAAAATTAATATTAGAGAAAACACATGATACCCCAATCTAAAGAAAAATTTTTATTCTATCACTAACTCGGGTGTACAGTGATGATTTGTCTAAAATAACCCTAACGTAGTGTGAGAAAAGAATTTAATAAAAGAAGACCCGCTGATTTTGTAAAATCACGAAATCTATATCGGTGGCTTACAAGAATAAACTCACAAGTCTTTGGAATAAACTTAATTCGTATATCCACTTGAAAATAATGATAAAATTGAAAACATTACACGTGATAAAGCTATTACGTTAAATTGAATTTAATTTTAAAAAATCTATTAACTATCGATTATCAACGATATTAAAATGATAAAAAGTATAACATTAGATAGACAGTAAAGTTCCTTTGCATTTAAAATAAATTTGAATTTATAAAAACCAATAATTATCGGGAATTAACGATATTAAAATGATAAAGTATCAGGAGAGTAGAAAGCAAAAAAAAGTATAACATTAGATAGATAGACAGTGAGGTTCCTATATATATATAAACTTTATTTACATACTTATATGAAAATAAGAACGATCAAGATTTAAAACATTACATGTAATAAACTTGTTGCACCTAAAATAAATTTAAATTAAAAAAAACTAATAATCATCGGGAATCAACGATATTAAAATGATAAAAAGTATCAGCAGAGCAAAAGGCAAAAGAAAGTATAACATTAACTTAACATTAGATAGATAGACAGTGAAGTTCCTATATATATAAACTTAATTTACATACTCATATGCAAATAAGGACAATCAAGATTTAAAACATTACATGTAATAAACTTGTTGCATCTAAAATAAATTTTAATTGAAAAAAAACCAATAATCATCGGGAATCAATGATATTAAAATGATAAAAAGTATCAGGAGACAAAAGGCCAAGGAAAGTATAACATTAACTTAACATTAAGTTAGATAGACAGTAGAGTTCCTACTTATATATATTTATATATATCGATTAGTTGTTTTTGACATTCATTATTAATACGCCCAAGCTGTGTATATAGCTAAGAACAACTATATATATATATATATATATATATATATATATATATATATATCTCCTATATTATATAGTTGTATGAACCAAAATTCAGTCAGTGCCCCCACATCCCCCCCCCCACAGCCCCCCCACAGCCCCCACAGCCCCCACAGCCCCCCAGCCCCCACATGATTTTTTTAATTAAATAACGTAAATTTACGTTATTTTATGTTATCGATCATTACCCCCCCACGTCCCCCCACGCCCCCCCCCATGGACCCCCACTTACCCCCTCTTGTCCCCCACAATCCCCCCACACAACCCCCACAATCCCCCCCACAACCCCCCCACAATCCCTTCAACAACCTTTTAGAACCATCAAATATTGCATAATATAGTTTTATATTTTTTATTATATTTTAAGTATAATATTACATAAAAATATACAAATTTTAATTTTTTTTTTGGTTGAAAACTCGAAAGTAGTTGCATAAAATTACAATTTATTATATTTAAAATGAAAAACATGTGCCTCATCAGATATCTTATTACCATTTTTTACATAGTTTATCTGAAATTAATAAATATAAATTTAAATTAATTCTATTACAATTCCTCAACACTATAATTAATTCATTTGTTGAAAACATAATGATTTTTAATAATTTGTTCATATTATAAATATTTTATTGTATTAAAATAAAAATAAGCGTATAGTGTTGAGGATTCAGATTTCCACACCACCTTACATTATAAACCTTTAATAGTATTGATTTATACAACTTTTAAAATTAATTGATATTAATATTTATGTTTAAATTTATATAACTTTCAAGATTAATAACTATTTATATTTGTTTTACAAAGGTGTAGATCAAACGGATGATAATATTCATTTGAATTATTCAATAGAAATGTTAAATAACATAAGAGAAGGATTACCTCCACAGGAACTGAAATTAAAAGTAAATACCATAATTATGTTAATTCGAAATTTAAGTATAAAAATGGATTATGTAATGAAACGCGATTAAAAATAACTAAATTATTCAAATATAACATAGAAGCACAAATAACTCTTTCACGTTGTAAAAATGTAAATAAAATATATATTCAAAATGAATCGAAAAACAGAGATATTGTACCTAACATAGTTTGGAAAGAAATATTAAAAAAATAATTTTATTATAATTTAACAAAAATTTAATGTTATTTAAATAAATTTTTTATAAATTATTTTATTAATTAAACTTTTTTTTTCAGGTTATATTTATATTAATTATAAACATTAAAAATTTTTAATAATATATAAATAAAAAAAAATGGAATGGAATCCAATTAATAATGTTGAAATTGACAATGTTAATGATCAACAAATGATTGAATGAAATCCATTTTGATGGAAAATTTAAATGATCAAATTGAAGAACATTTAAATTTTTAAGAAGAATATGAATATTATTTAGAAAGTCTAGATAATAATAGTTCAATAAACAATACAATAATTTCTGAATTAAATAACATTATTAATTCATATATAGAGGAAAATAATGAACAATTTGAATTTAAAAATTGGAATGAAGTACCAGAGTATTATAAATATTATGCGAATGAAATTATAAAATATAAAATAAATATACGCGAACCAATAGCAGAATATTACTTTAATCAAAGTCATGAAATTTATTCTAAATATTTATTAAGATTAGCTAACATTATTAATAAAATATGAAAAATTAAAATAAATCATAAATATTTCAATATATAATAATAAATTTAAAAAAATTTTTAAACATTATCAATATTATTAAAAATAAAAAAAAAATAAAATATTTAAAAATTAACTAAAATATTTAAAAGTTATGATTATTTAAAATTTATAAATCGAAATTTTAATAAATAAATAATTTAACTACTAACAACAATAAATAAAAAAAACATGTTCATAACTTTTATACAGGTAAATGTAATATAAGTAAGTATAAAATAATTTAAAATTATTTTATTTATTTATTTGTTATATAAATAACTAAATTTTAAATAAAATATGATATAATGATCATGTAATAATTTCATTTACAATATCATAATAAATTTATAAATTTTAGTATGAATTTTTGATATATCTCATAAAATGTTTAAAATTAGAAAAAAGATATAAAAAAGGAATTGTAACAAAATAATCCTATAAATCTTATAAAACTCAAAATCATTACGATATATCAAATAATATACTAAATTATCAACGGAACTAAAAAAAAATAATTCAAAAATTTAAAAATGATTTAAATGTTTAATATATAATTATATTTATAGCACAACTGGGGGTTGGCGAGCAGTGCGAGCAGGGGGTACCCCCCCTAGTATATATATATATATACATACATATGCAAATTATAGATATATATATATCTCCCTATATTATATAGTTAAAAAAAAAACCTCCTCAGCTACCCCTCATTTTTCCTCCCCCTCTTGTTTATGCTTAAAACATTACAATCCACCCTTCAAAATAACGTAAAAATCTGTCTAAAAATGATCTTTTTTGAGAAAAAAAAAAGACACCCCTCTACTACCCAAGTCACCCCTCTTGCTACCCCTCGTACGTCACTCACCTCCCCTCCCCTCAGAAAATTTAGCTAAATTCACCTTATTTTATCAATGTATTTGTTACTTATTCTCTATATCACTACTATCACTCTTCCCACTACTACCCCATCACTCCTACCCCTCATTTTTTTTTCTCCTCCGAAAAAATCAAAAGTTACCCCTCAAAATAACGTAAAAATGTCTCTTGAAATGTCTTTTTTTAAAAAAAAAAAAAGATTTCCCCCTCTACCCCAGTCACCCCTCTCCTACCCAAGTCTACTCCTCAGTCCACAAATCACCCCCTCTCTACCCAAGTCACCCCTCTTGCTACCCCTCATGTCCCTAATACACTATTCATAATCATTTAGTGTTTATTTTTATATCGTTAATTAAATATTTAAATTTTACGAATAGTTTTTAAAAAAACCTTCTTGTTTGATGACTCTAATACTTTAGAGACCAAATTTGGTTATGAAAAATATTGGTATTTAACTATCTTATGGCGCGTTGGGTTTTTTTTGTTGTTTTTAAAGAAAAATTAAACAATAAAAGTGGTACCCTTCGCCAGTAGCCCTACATAATCACTTTTAAAATAATATAAATTTAAAAAAATTTTTCACTTTTCTTTGAATGTCAAAAGTAAAAATGTTATTGTAAGTTTTTTATTAATTAAAAAAATAAAAATTATAATAATTATTAATTCATTTAGTTATAAAAAAGTAAAAATGAAAATTATATTGTTAATGTAAAATTTTATCTTTTATACTCTTTATACAAATAAATAAAGTTATATAATTTTTATTTTATTTTTCTCTAATATTTTCAATATTTTAAGGAATATATTTATATCCTCTTTTGTTTGTTTATATTTAAGCAGTTATAATATAAATTATATAACAAATTATAAATTTTTTATATAAAGAGTGCGATATTATAAATAATTAATTTAATTAAATTTAATTCTTTAAAAAACGATTCTATATAAATTTATAATAAATTTTTAATATATTTATTTTAAAATTATAACTCTAGTTATGATGATTTTCTTACCTATTTTATTGTTTTTAATATATATTTAAATCAATCTAAAATAAAATAAATCATAATTAATTAATTTATAAAGAAATATTAAATCATAAGTATTTTAAATTTTAATTATATATTATTTTAAAATATAATATTGAGAAATAAACTTAATATAAACTAATTATAATATAATATCAAAAAATATACTTATCTAAAATTGCAAAATATAATAATATTATATTACTAATCTGGAGGCTAAAAAGAAATTAGTAAATTTTTATTTTGTATTTCATTTATTTAAAAAAAATATATTAAAAATTAAAAAAATAACCTCATTTAGAAACATGTCGTTTCCATTAATTAAATTGACAATATCCATTTTTGTTTCATTTAAAACTTTTGTATTTTCAATTCCTCCAATTTTTAAAATGAATGAATTTTCTATTTATTAATATTAAATATAATATATACATATATATATTTATAAATTTATTATATATAAATATAAATTTATAATACCAAATTCTTGCAAATCTCCAATAATTTCCAATTTTTTGCCTTTTTCTATTTTTAATATATCATCGTCTGTAGAATTTATTACAATTTCTAATTTGTAATGACCATCAGTTATATTAGAATAATATTTTGTACTATTCTTATCTTTTTGAATAAATTTATTTCGCAAAAATCCTTCAATTTCTAAAAAATTTTTATTAAACGTATATAATATATATCATAGGTTTATTAATTGAACAATATACTTATTAATCCCTTTTTTATCGGAATTTTATTGAAATTGATTTTTTCTGGATTTAAATTTTTCATGTCAATTTCTCCAAGCGATGTTATTGATGAATAATGATATAAAGTTAATTCATAAGGCATATTTACATGATTAAAGCGTGTAGCATTTTTCACGGATACATTTTCTATTAATATTTTCTAAAAATATATATTTATTTTAGATGAATATATTTAAATATTTCGACAATAATATAAATATAATTAGTATTTTACATCATGAAGCTTCAGATCATTCTTAAATTTACATATATTATAACGGTATTCTACCGTGTTTGAATCTTGCGCGCTTAGGTATCAAAATAGGATAGACGCTCGGTCTTATATCTCATCTAAGACGAGTAAAGAAGTGCGTATCTTGACGACCGGCACGCGAGAGAGAAGCTCGCCGGCCACAAGGCGCTTCAGAGAGTTTCCGGCTATCGTTGCGTTAGCACGAAACCTAAGCCGCGCTGTGCTTGTTAAAAGATTTCGCCACGTGGTCATATAATACGTTAGACTAACTTCGCAATTGATAACGCGAAACATTGTCTTAATTAAAAGTCGTGAGTTTATACCGACTAGCGTATTATATTATGTTGGCTAGTTGCTACTCTCAGGAAATTCTTTCTGTAGAGTTTTGCTTGACCACTTTTCGCGCGTCTTAGCGGTCAGCCATTAAGTGCCAACAAATACGTTGATCGGCGTGCATAGGATTCCACCGACCTACGTCCAGGCAACCACGTTGGCAGAGCTCAGCGGAATTCGAGGATTATTGGTTACGTACAGGGGAGAAGCTTCGATAACGGGCGAGCGGCATCTACGTGCACGTAGGTAATTAGTGTAAGCTGGCCAGTGCGTTATTGTAAGTATAATTATACTGTGCGATATCCAAGTATCTCTTCCTCGAGAGATACTTGTTCAGGTATATTGTATCATCGGTTATATAATCGATCAGCGTCATAAGCGAGTATCATTTAGTTCGCGACGCGCCCTCACTTTGCTCACTTTCTCAATAGACGCGTACATTACTTTTCATATATTATTCAATTTCATTCTCATTTAGTTTACGTTTTATCTTTGTATTTATATTATTCTTATAATAAATTGATTCCGTTTTTCTATTAAATCGTGCTTCATATTAATTATATTGCCTGACTATATATAACATAAAATATATATTTCCCGTTGCTTACTCCGACGCCTCTGCGGTCCTTGTGAGCAGTTATAAATTATTTAATTACGTAATATCATATATTTTAATATAACGTATTTTGGAACCTGCCTCACGAAGGAAAACTGCGCTACCGGCCACGCGTCTCTCGATCAGGTAAGAGAGAGAGAGAGAGAGAGAGAGACGCAGTGCGTGCAGCAAGCGACGAGTATATCAGATATGATTTTGTCGTTTATCAATAGGATTGATTAGCTAGCTCAATCGGAGTTCGCTGTATAATATATAGTGAAATTCTTACAAATTTCAGCAACTCTGCATATAATAAAATTTAAGAACTTAGCTAAAGTTCACATTAAATTAAAAGCTAATTTTTTTTTTGTAACGGGCAAAATAACTGTTACAAAATGGCGCCCAACGTATAGATGCGTCAACGGGATCAGGCTTGTACGCGTCGTCTAATATATCGAAATTTGCAAATGGCGTCGAGCGCGTAGCTGGCGTCGACACAAGCAGACTTTCGCGTTGTTCATAAAGGACTTTGTATTGAAGATGGCGTGTACCTGTAGCTAAAGTTTTATATTTAAAATAGCACGTGTCAAAAAATTTTTTTCTTTTGGGAATCAAATTATTTTTAATCAAAGATAAATAAATTTAGAATTGACGTTAAATTTTTTTTATACATTTCGAAAAATAAAATTAATATTAAATTGCTGTTTTTTCTGAAAAATAAAATAGAAATTTCTCGAAAAATTGCTAGGTATCTATTAAAATTTTTTTCGTCGGTTAGCTGTTACAAATTTGTGTCTCCACGTGTCCCAGCGAAAATTCTATTTCTTTGCTTAACGCGCAGATATTCTCGCGCTTTAATAGCATAGTGACAGAGACAAAAGATATAGCTCTGTATGCCTAATAGTTCGCTTTATGTGAAAAAGCGAACAGGCAGTCGAGATTTTCTAAGAATTAGAATAGTGCGTCGTTGTGTATAGCCTTGTTACCGATTAGGTCGTTAATAATAAATTACAAAATTTAAAGGTGAGAGAGAAATATTAATTTCAGCTAACGAGGAAGTTGAAATTAAATCAATTTTAACATAACCCTTTAATATAGGATAATCCAGTATCATTAATATTAAAATTTTTTTTGTATTTTGATATAATATTTAATTGAATAAAAATAAAAATTTTTTATACATATTAAAGGGCTAGATAATTTTTTTAACTTGTATAATAAGTAAAGTTACAAAGTTAAAATTTTTATTTATACACATAGTGGAAATTTTTGTTTTCTCTTTCTCTCTCATCAACGATTGCCAACTCGTAGCGCGGCAATCGACTGGCGCTATGTGTGTTGTGGAGAAATTTTAGAATTTTCTCGAAGACTTTGAATTAAAATTTATTTCTACACTACACGTTAAATACACATGTATAATAAATGAATTGTCCCTACACAGCTAGATGTGCATTTTTAACAAAAGTTTAAGAACGCACAGATTTTTGGATTTAGTTATATATGTTGATACTTAGTATTTTAAATTAAAAATTGTAAAATATTATTGAATAGTTTATTATAGTCTAATATTTTCGATTAGCTTTACTATAATTATTAGAAATTCTAGAATAAATCCAAAAATCAAAACAATTAATTTTTAAAATATATACATATTTAGTCAATTTCAACTGCTACGTGTGTATATGGTTCTATTATAACCATATACAAAGATTAGTAATTTAATTTTCTTTATAAAATAAACGTGCGTACACACACACAGCGAGCGTTAGTAAAACCGTGTGCGATTAATAGGAAATAGAAAATATCTCAAGAAAGAAGACAGGAATATCACTACGAGATGGCAACACAAGTCACCGATCAGGTATCAACAGATGTGCAACAAAAAAGTGAAATAGCACTAGATGCCTCTAACGTACCAACAGAACTGATAATCTATTTTACCGCCATGCACAACCAGATGAAAGATATGACAAAACACGTGTATGAGGTATATTCCAAGATGGAAGGAATGTCAACTACAGTGAATTCTTTATCACAAAAAGTTGAAGTACTGTCACAGCCTAAATCTTCTAGCACACAGCTATTCGATCAGGCCACAGGTGAAAGAACACCTGAACGGGAAAACCTCCAAGGAAATAAAAGTAATGAACAGCACGTGGCTTTCCGTGATACATTTAGTATACACTACAATAATAGTAGTAGCCCATTAAATAGCCAAGCAAACAACAATGCAGGTACAGATCAGCAAAATTATAGAAACCGTGATAATTTTCTAACTGGTACGGCAGGAGCACGTACAGTCGAGGGGGGAGGGACCCCTCACACTGCAAACAGTGCGACGGATAACGCTAATCTGACCAGGCATAGTGACCGTCCAACGAGTGCAAATAAAAATACAGACGTAGGTCACATAGTGCGTCGCTGGAATGTTACATTTTCTGGCGAGCGAGGCCAAAGTATAGACCTCTTTCTAACTAGAGTTGAGGAGTGTCGAAAACTGGCTAAACTGAGTGAGAGCGATTTATTAACCTCTCTCTCCGAACTGCTCACAGGGGTTGCTGCGACCTGGTATCGAAATAACAGGCATTCGTGGCAAACCTGGGCTCAATTTATAAAAGCTGCATTGCGATGGTATGGGTATAGCAGACGTTTCCAACAAAGATTGTTAGCAGAAGCTAATGCACGTACACAAGGCAAAGATGAGCCTGTACGAGATTATATAATATGCTTACAATCTATAATTTTAAAACAAGTACCGTTACCTGATATTAATCAGCAGCTTGATTTATTGCACCGTAACCTCTTGCCAGAAATTCAACGTATGGTCAGAAGAGATGAAGTTACGGACATTGAATCTTTATTGGAAAAAGCTGCAGAAGATGAATTGATACTCGAGGCGGAGAGAGTCTATAGACCACCACCTCCGCCTGAACAGTCATTGTTACCTGACGTAGCCTATAGGCCAACGAACAAGGTCAAAGATAATGAAGTACAAATATCGGCAATACAGGAGGAACAAGTTGCTGATAATCAGGCTAACATAGTTAAAATGTTGATTGCAATGACTAAGTTGACTAAACTTACTGAGGCGTTCGAAAAGCAGCACAGGTTTAGCGAGAATAACGTACAAGGACCTGCCGCGCTTAAATTGCCTCGAACAAAGTTTGCTAAGCGTCATCGGAATTTTAAGAAGCGATCTCGAAAATCTGCTCAAGATGACAGTAATTCGGAACAAAGGAGCCAACAACAAAAGGAAAGTTCTTTAAGAGATACAAATCAAACAAAACCAGGTCAAGAAAACCAGAAAGGTTCGAAAAATCCAAAACGTAACCGTAAATGTTATCGGTGTGGATTACCTGGATATACTGTCTGGTCCTGCCCACAGTGTGCGGGAAAAGGACCAGGGAACGACTAGATGAGGTACCTACCGTTCCCAGTGAGGCTTATGAGACCTCAGAACCTTCTACTAGAAAGGTGTCAGATAAAAATCTGCCTGAAGACTCAGTAGAAATACAAGTTCAGTCTCACACTTGTCAAGTTGAGACAAGTGAGCAGGCAGAGATAAATCAACCAGAAATCGATGATGGAACTCGATGGTGGCTCCCGGTAGTGATCGGAGATTACCGAATAAGGGCTCTGTATGACCCAGGTGCATCACGCACGGTCATGAACTCGCTAGGGTTACAGCTAGCAGTAGCCTATAATGTACCTTTAATACCAGCTACAGGTAGATTGGTTAAAGTAGCAGATGATAAATCATGCTTACTAGTAGGTTATGTTGACCTTCCTTTCACTGTAGGCGGAATTACCAAAACGATTCGCTGTGCGATCATGCCTAACTTAAATGAAGAATGCTATCTAGGAGGCAACTTCGTACGAGGATTTAGAGCTATTTTCGATCCTTGTGAAAATAAGCTTTCTTTTAAAGGTACCAATGTAAAGGTAAATTTGGAAGTTGCTGCTCTTGAACAACTGTACATTGGAAAAATAGAAACAGTTGGTTTAGCTGATGTTTCAGCAGCTGATCAGGCTTGTGGAAAAAGTTTGGTTGCAGCTAGAGCAAAAGCGGCTCATGAAATAAATGATTTAGTGTGCAAGAGAAATAAAATACTCTCTCCTGCTGTTCAAAACATAGCAAGTAAGCTTGCACCAAAATTTGTTGGTACATATGTCGTTACAGCTGAATCGAAATTAAGTATAAATAGGTTGTTAGATAAGGATGGTAATCCGTATAGTACGATTCATGGAGAGCAAGTAAAAACATATATCACAAAGCAAGAAGACGATCTGCAACCTCAACCACCGTTAGAATCAATGCGTGCGAACGAGACGATGAGCGACCCGTCTCTTGCGATCTATGCGAATCCGTGTGCCAACAAAAGGTCGGACTCAGACTGCGTGCGACCGCCTGCGAGCGGTGATTCTCCCCAAATCGAGAAACCGAATAGGAAGCGAGGTCATCCGTGTGAAAGGGTTGTCGTCGTAACACGAACTATAGAGCATAGGCGTCAAGCTGAGTTCGAACCGATCAGGCGAAAACGTAGTAGACCTAAAGGTTCTACCAATGTGAAGCGTAGCGAAAGCATAGTAGTTTATTCACCGGGAAAAACATGTGTTCAACGAAAATTATTTCGTGCTAGAAAATCGTAAGTGTTAACATTACTCGAGGCAATGATTGCATACCTACCGCGCGATAGGCAGAGCACTCAAACCAGGTTATGCTGCGTCAGGCGGAGGGGTGTAACGGTATTCTACCGTGTTTCAATCTTGCGCGCTTAGGTATCAAAATAGGATAGACGCTCGGTCATATATCTCGTCTAAGACGAGTAAAGAAGTGCGTATCTTAACGACCGGCACGCGAGAGAGAAGCTCACCGGCCACGAGGCGCTTTAGAGAGTTTCCGGCTATCGTTGCGTTAGCACGAAACCTAAGCCGCGCTGTGCTTGTTAAAAGATTTCGCCACGTGGTCATATAATACGTTAGACTAACTTCGCAATTGATAACGCGAAACATTGTCTTAATTAAAAGTCGTGAGTTTATACCGACTAGCGTATTATATTATGTTGGCTAGTTGCTACTCTCAGGAAATTCTTTTTGTAGAGTTTTGCTTGACCGCTTTTCGCGCGTCTTAGCGGTCAGCCATTAAGTGCCAACAAATACGTTGATCAGCGTGCATAGGATTCCACCGATCTACGTCCAGGCAACCACGTTGGCAGAGCTCAGCGGAATTCGAGTATCGGGAAGAGACGTGTTTCACCGATCTACTCCAGAGCATTTACGTATTGGTTACGTACAGGGGAGAAGCTTCGATAACGGGCGAGCGGCATCTACGTGCACGTAGGTAATTAGTGTAAGCTGGTCAGTGCCTTATTGTAAGTATAATTATACTGTGCGATATCCAAGTATCTCTTCCTCGAGAGATACTTGTTCAGGTATATTGTATCATCGGTTATATAATCGATCAGCGTCATAAGCGAGTATCATTTAGTTCGCGACGCGCCCTCCCTTTGCTCACTCTCTCAATAGACGCGTACATTACTTTTTATATATTATTTAATTTCATTCTCATTTAGTTTACGTTTTATCTTTGTATTTATATTTTTCTTATAATAAATTGATTCCGTTTTTCTATTAAATTGTGCTTCATATTAATTATATTGCCTGAATATATATAACATAAAATATATATTTCCCGCTGCTTACTCCGATGCCTCCGCGGTCCTTGTGAGCAGTTATAAATTATTAAATTACGTAATATCATATATTTTAATATAACGTATTTTGGAACCTGCCTCACGAAGGAAAACTGCGCTACCGGCCACGCGTCTCTCGATCAGGTAAGAGAGAGAGAGAGAGACGCAGTGCGTGCAGCAAGCGACGAGTATATCAGATATGATTTTGTCGTTTATCAATAGGATTAATTAGCTAGCACAATCGGAGTTCGCTGTATAATATATAGTGAAATTGTTACAAATATCAGCAACTCTGCATATAATAAAATTTAAGGACTAAGCTAAAGTTTACATTGAATTAAAAGCTAATTCTCTTTTTTGTAACGGGCAAAATAACCGTTACAATATTGTCATTAAATATGTTACATTGAATTAATACACCATTATTATAATTTACAATAAATTTTAATAAAGAAAATTCTTTAACAGTTTGTTTATTTAAAAAATGTTCTGTGTCTATAATTTCTTCAATATAAGCTACAAGTGATCTAAAATTAAATTTAAAAATATGTTAGTTTTAATTATTAATTTTTTTTTAAAAATGATTATAATAATTTTAATTAATTGTAAATATTACGTAGATTTATCTCCAATTTTAATTTTTTTTTTTAAAAATCAGATGAAGACATCATTAAACTTTTTTTAGTTACTGGTTCATCAGATGATCTTTCTTCATTAATTTTTCTTTTTGACATTTTACTAATAAAGAAATAAAATATTAAAAATAATACCTTAACGAAAGGATTGGCAGTTCAGAAAAATCTAATATTATTGATATAAGTATAAATGTTTTATTTAATCAGATAAAACTTTTGAATTAAGATAAATTTCGAAAGCATAAGAAAAAAATTATAAGTATTATAATTTTTCTATGTTAAGAAGAAATCGGATTCTGCTTTCCGTTAACTCAGGCAAAAATATTATAAACATATACCTACATTTCAGCATTACTTACTTTTTTCAAAAAGAAAGCAGTAACATTTTTTTTTGTTTTGCATAAATATTTATATAACGATTAATAATTGAATGAATAAACAAAATTTCAATTAGACAAGAACAGCGAATCTTGCCTGTTTTTAATAAGTACTTTGTATGTAGATATAATTATATACATGCGTACACAAAGTGAACATATTCTAATTATATTTCCAATCTATTTTTCTGAATTGTAAATCCTTTGGCTGAGATAATATTTTACGATCAATAACACAGGCCTACAAATATTGGGGTCATGGAAGTTGTTGGAAAATGGAGGGTCATTTCCGAAGTAATTTTTTCCGTAGAATCCGAATCCGGGGTCCGAATTGCTCTATCACGTCAGGATTTTGAGATATTTGAGGTTTTTTACCCAAAAAATGGCGTTTTTGGCTACTTTTGAGGTTATGTACAGAAGGGACAAAATTTTTTGGGAGTTTTTTTTTAGTTGCATCTTATAGCACTACTCTTCCTCTTTAATTTAAGAGTCGCAGAGTTCAATTACGATTTTTCTACACCAAGTTACGCCAATTTGAAATTACGAGATATGTCCTATTAATTGCATGACCATTTGCATTGAATACGTTGAGGCAGACATTTGTGTACTGGGTATTTTTTCTTCAAAATTTTTACTTGGGGATTTTTGGGGTTACTGATTACGAATATAAAGTTGAGATATTAAAATTTTCAAATCCAAGATGGCGGATTCAAAATGGCGTATAAAAATTTTCAAAAAACATTGCAAATATGAAACATATTTTCATTTTCTGCTATCTAATAACTTTTGTTGTTACAATAAACATAATACATTATAGTAATTTATATTTACACAGGTATCGTGACATTGAATTTGACCTTCAGCTTGATCTTCAAGTGCATTTCAAGTTAAACTTTTTTTTACATTTAGCATTACCCAGGAACAACGACGTGGACGTAGTAAAATCTGTTCCCTTTGGGGTGCTGGATTTATGTGAGTCCCCTCGCCTCTCACGATCGGGGTGCTTAATTTACGTGAGTCCCCTCGCCTCTCACGATCGGGGTGCTTAATTTACGTGAGTAACCTCGCCTCTCACGATCGGGGTGCTTAATTTACTCGAGTCCCCTCGCCTCTCACGATTAGAAACTATTTCAGTTTAACTTATGAAATCTTTTTTTTTGATCTAGTAAAGATCTTGACCCAGACCGTCTTTTATGACGAACATTTAGCTCATCTCGTTGAAGACACCAGCAATAGTCCGCTAACATTGTTGGAGACCATTTACCCTGATAACGTCTTTCCATTTCTTTGAGGTCCTGATGAGATCGCTCACCTTGCTCTTCGCTTACGGCACCTAGATTTTCTGGAAACCATTCTAAATGAGAGTGTAAATAATGCAATTTTACGCTCATATTGCAACCTAAATTCTGAAATTTTTCAATCATATCGTCAACTATTTCTTTGTAATCACTAACTTTATTATTACCCAAAAATCCTTTAACAACTTTTTTAAAGCTAATCCAGGCTTCTTTTTCTACATTTGTCATAACCTGTTCAACCTCTGTTGTTTTCATTAATTCTCTTATTTGTGGTCCAACAAATATTCCTTCTTTTATCTTCGCCTCACTTAAATAAAGGAATTTATCTCTAAGATATTGAAATAATGCACCATCGGTATCAAGAGCCTTTACAAATTGCTTCATTAATCCTAATTTTACATGAAGCGGAAGCAACAAAACTTTTTTAGAGTCAATTAACGGTTGTTGAATAATGTTGGGATCTCCAGGTTTTAAAGTTTTACGAAGAGGCCAATTCTTTGTAACGTAATGCTTAACTCTATCTCTGCTATCCCACAAACATATAAAGCACGGATATTTTGTATAACCCAATTGTTGTCCAAACAGCATTGAAACCATTTTTAAGTCTCCGCATACTTCCCATTTATGCTGTTCATATTTTATTGCTTTAAGAATAGTTTCTATATTTTTATATGATTCCTTTAGGTGTACAGAATGAGCAATAGGTATTGACGCATATTTATTTGAGTTATGCAATAAAACTGCTTTCAAACTTGTTTTTGAGGAATCAATAAACAATCTCCATTGATCAGTATCATAAGGAAGTTCTAATTTTTCAATTAAGCCTTTAACATCATTACAAAAAACATATTCATCACATGCAGAATAATACTCAACTAATTCCTTCTCTCGATTACGATACCAACTAAAAGTAGTTCCTGGAGCAAGAAGGTGTTTCTCTTGAAGTCTTGATCCTAACAACTCAGATTTTTCTTTCGACAAGCCTAAATCTCTGACTAAATCATTTAAAGAAGCCTGATCAAATAAAATAGGAGCATCAGAGGTTGATTCGATGTCTTCAAAATCCTGATTTTCAATATCGTCACAGACTGTATGGTCTTCAACATTTATTCTTACAAATGGAGGGCTTGGAGGAACATCATCAGATGCAAAAGGAATAGGCTTCGTTACGCTTGCTACATTCGGATATTTTATATCACAAGCATTTTTAATATTGTATCCAAATGTTTTGGTTAAACAGAAATAACATTCATTGTGGCTAACAGGTTCACACCAAATTGCAGGAGTTTTGAAAGGCATTGGTGTTACTTCTTTATGGGCATTATACCAACGTCTTAATGTTTCAACACATGATTTACAAGCCGTATGTGGAACCCAAGACTTATCCTGATTAGTTATCGAAATATTGAAGTAATTAAGATAAAATATTTTTATCGTTTCATTGATTTTCATCGCATTTTTTGCGAACACGAAACGACTACAAATGTAGCAAAAGCTGTCAGGATTATTTAAACACTTATGCGAGGTCATTATTGAAATGATCAACAGTTAGAATATTTAATTTAATACTTTATACCTCCAGCGAGTTGTTAACCAACAGATCAAATACAAATATTCACAAAATTTTTTCCAAAAAATAAGGCACCATGAACGAACAATTAAGAGCTATCTAGTAAATTGTTGCTTAAAATGTTATTAAAAAAATGATTTATTTGCGATTACAATAAATACAGAATCAATACAAATGGTCTTTTTTGTACAAATAATAAAAAATTGTATATCAATGAGACGGGGCAAAATTATACTAAATGATTCACACTAAAGAAATGTATGCTCAACGGAATTCCAAAGTGAGACGGGGCAAAATTAAAAAGAAAACATGTTTCAATATTAGCGAAGGGACTCCCGCTCGTAATTTCAAATTGGCGTAACTTGGTGTAGAAAAATCATAATTGACCTCTGCGACTGTTAAATTAAAGAGGAAGAGTAGTGCTATAAGATGCAACTAAAAAAAACTCCCAAAAATTTTGTCTCTCCTGTACATAACCTCAAAAGTAGCCAAAAACGCCATTTTTTGGGTAAAAAACCTCAAATATCTCAAAATCCTGACGTGATAGAGCAATTCGGACCCCGGATTCGGATTCTACGCAAAAAATTACTTCGGAAATGACCCTCCACTTTTTGACAACAAAACCATGTTGGCCTGTGTAATTATTTGATTATATTAAAAGATAAATAATTACTTAAGTTTTGAAAAATGAAGAAAATAATAATGATGATGTTTATGATGAAATAACTCAATACATAGATGGAAGATATTTAAGTCCAATAGAGGCCGCATGGAGATTACAAGCATTTCCTCTATGCGGTAGAAGTCATACAGTAATAAGATTAAATATCCATACAGAAAATGAATTAAAAATAATTTTTGATGAAAATAATATACATTCAGCATTAAACAAATGCGAAACAACATTGACTGCATGGTTTAAATTGAATAAAAAAGATGATTTTGCTAAAAAAATTAAATATGTTAATATTTCACAATATTATATTTTTAATTCTAAGACTAAATCTTGGATTAAAAGATCACAACTAAGAAAAAATATAGCCATTGGTAGATTAAATGTAGTATCACCAAAAGATAGTGAACGTTTTTTTTTTAAATTAATATTAAACAGGGTAAAAGGTCCAACATCTTTCAAAGATTTACGAACTTATGAAAATGTAACTTATAATACTTATAAAGAAACTGCTCTTGCAATGAATTTAATAGAACACGAAAAACAAATTTATTATATTTTTGAAGAAGCATGCCATGTTATGTTACCAGTACAATTACGTAAATTTTTTGCATGTTTTTTATTATGTGAAAATATTCAAGGTAACATTATTTGGGAAAAATATAAAAAATTTTTTATTGAAGATTTTAAAAAAAATAAAGAAAATAAAGCTTTATCCCATATTAATCAAATATTAAGTTCAGAACAAATGTCATGTGAAAATTTTGGTTTACCTGAATCAAATGAAAACTATATCGAGGAAAACGAAGAAATTAATGACGAAATTATAATTTTTAGTAAAAAAAAATTTGATAAAATGTATAAACAATTGAATGACAATCAAAAACATATTTTTGAACAAATAATAAATAATAATCATAAAATTTTTTTCATAGATGGACCAGGAGGTTCTGGAAAAAC